>OX388351.1:69864153-70371426 GCA_947579665.1 Sympetrum striolatum | reverse complement strand
CTCATAATTTCTCTCTCTCTCACAGCTCATCATAATCGATTTTGTAAAACAACTTTTTCTCGGAATTGGATAGCCGTAGAAATACAAAATTGGGTTCGTTAGAAAGATTTCGAAATGAGTTTTCACGGTAAATAATTATCGTCCACTACAAGCTAGTGGATTTTTTTATACGAATTTATATTTAACGCCGAGATTTGCAACTGTTGAGCAGTGTTGCCGTGTTGATGTCTTCGGGAGTTTCTAACCTCCCTATCTCGCCCTGTTCTTTCTTTGTCTCATTTTTCGGCTGCGATAACATCGTTTTATCTGAAAAATCAAAATTAAAGTACTAACACCTCAAATTCACCCGAGCGCCTTCAGTTAAGCTTTAGTAATATTACTGTACTGACAGTGTGGTAGTTTTTCGTTAGCTTCTATAGGGCAATATATGCTGCATAATATGTGCATAAATGATAATTTTCACGGAGAATTTTTATTCACAACAATCAGTACATTTGACATACGTTTTCGAATGTTAATTACAGACAGGTTTTCGCACACTTTTCTAGTTTTTCTTCTCCTTCTTATCAATTGCTTATAGCACAGGTGACAGCTCCCAGTGATCTTCTTTCTCCCGGAGCTGTCCGATGTAGATGCACCAAGAGTAGAATCCTCCGCAATAACTGGCAGGCCGATATCACTTTCATTCGCTATCTTTGTTGAAATATTGCGCATCACTTGCAAATTCTGTGATCTTTGCTGAATTACGGTTCTTCACTTAACACTAGGAGGACAATAGCTTCGGCCTACCTAGAAGGACGGGAGGTGGTCATTTGACCACCTAATTTTAAAATTCGTAATTAAATACTTTCATGATTTTCAAATACCTGAATTTTGCATAACTTCTAAGTTTGACCATTACACAAATGCTGATAAGGTGTTTTATCTCGTATTTTGTTTAAATTTTAATTAATTAAACAAAATGTTGACCGATGTCCTAAATCTGCAGAATTTCATATTCTAAAATATTTTATCTAATCATACTGGACCAATGAAACTCATATTTTCGGAATAAGTGGAAAAAAGTCCGAATTGTTGATAAAAGTCAGTCACGCCACGCCAAAATTGTTATGCCATCTGACGGAAACCATATAAAACCACACGTTCGTGCTTCGGAAAAAACCTCCATCAAATACGATGGCGGAAGAATTTTTCGAATTTCGTCGTGAAAATTTGGAATCTGTGGTTTTCGTCAATGCCAAATCATTCTATAATATTTAAAAATTCATAAAAACAATTTTAGCAGGATTGCCAACGAATTAGTTTAATCATTATAAAATGTTCTTCCAATGTTTTTCTCAGGTAAATCTCAAACTGATATCTCAAGTTTACATTCAGTCACCTTTCTTGAACAATTAGAATTAATGTCAAGGGTACTAACCTTATAAATCAGGGCTACCAATCGTAATAACGAATCTCTAAACAGAGAGTTATGCGTTCGCAGAATAAAAAACTAAAGGGATATTTTGAGCACAGATGTGTTTCATGTGATTTGTCGAAACTCTTGGGGATCCCGAATAAGTTTATAAACTAAAAAGAAGCAGGGTTACTAACATTTTCGGCTGTAAAGTGAAGGCAGCGATCAGACCTTCATGGAAAACCTAGCAATTAATCATGCATTTATCGAGAATGGCCTTTTCTTACTCATATCTCATTCTGTGCTTACCCACTCTGGTGTTAGTTTTATTAGGTTGATTTTTATTTTAGACTTATCTTAATACTTACATCATTCTTAAAATGTTATTTCCTTCCATAATTCGCTAGTTTACAATAAATCCAAGCTATTATAGTAACACTTCATCATCTTCACAATGTAAGGTTTGAAATCATAATAAATCTTCGCTATTGTTCTTACAAATTAATATTTATTCCTTATTAAGTAATGGATTAACTTTTTACATACATTTTTACCGCAGATTCTGCACATTGCCACTTTTACAGAGCATATTCCACTGTATATTTTCGTACATTTTAGGCACAAATTACTGGATTTGTTATAACATCCAGGTGAGATCTGACACTTTCTTCTTTCTGCGGTCTTTTTGGCGCACTTGCTTCCCCTGATGAAATTCCCGATATTGCAAAGGAACATGAGGGAGATGGCTCTATTATTATTATTAGGGGTCTTTATTAGGCGAGATTGAGGATTGAGACTAAAAAGTCTCCTCTTCCATCTAACCTGTAAAGTAAAGCTCTATCTACAATGAGGTTCCAACAATTTCTAATACAAGTCTTTGAATATACTCCTTCCTGTTGAGTTTACGCCCAGTGGTTTCTTTGAATAGAACCCAGCTATTTATTGAGGCCAGGTCCAATCTGTTAAAAAATACATGCACTGGCCATCTTCTTGCAGCCGAATGAGTTGAATATTTCCGGCACATGCTATCCATTATATCACCTCCTACTTTGTTGTAGTTGTAAAACAAAACTGTATCCGGTTTCTTTTTCTGAGTCAGAAATCATCACGTCTTGATGCATTGTACTGATTAAAAGCAAATGTTTATATTTTTTGTTTGGTAATTTGTCAAACTATGGCCTAGTCGATTTTTGTAAACTCTAGTTGAGTATATTTCATCTCTGTGATGAACCGAAGGAGGTAATTCTCTTCTATTTTTTCTTATTGCTCCAACCAATGAGATTTTGTTTTTTTTAGTTTTTCAGCGAGGCTGATTGAAGAGAAGTAATTGTTAGACTATGATGAGAAAAAAATTAATGTGATTCCGAACACCGAGGAAAAGTATATTTCATTCGCAAAGTCAATCGAAAATAATTTCACCATTAGATTTCTCGACACATGTCGCTTCATACATGCGTCATTAGCTTCACTGGTAATAAATTTAAAACCATTTAAATGTACTATTACTAATCGTATGTCATAGTCGAAAACTGCTAAACAGGAAGTTTCATAAAAAAAATCGAAAAATTATTTATGCGCTATATTTTGACTTTTTTTTCGAAAGGAATGAAATTAATTTTCATTTTTTTCCTATGGAATTTGAAACGTAGAGTGACTTCGTTATTAAAAATCAATATAATAAACCCTTTTTACATACTCCAAAAGTTTAAACTGTTAGGTTACTTATAAATAGGAAAAATATGAAAGTTAATGCAATATTGGTACATAAATGTTTAAACATTTTTTAATTATTATAAATAGAAAAAGATATTTGGTTAAAAAAGTTAACGTTTATTTTTTTAACCCGCCTTCCTAGGTAAAGTAGACTTTTGCTAAATGTATTTTGTCTATGTCTATGTCTATGTAAGAACCCTGCAAGCCGCCTTTCGGCGTGTGGCAGGGGGTGCAAGCACCTTGACTCTATTTTCCTAAACGGTTGCTTTCGCGTATACTTCGCGGAAAAAATGAATTTTTGAAACGATTCGTTTTAGCATCTATTTCCCTAATCTTTCGGGCAGTATCAGCACGGCCCATATAACAGGGGGGTCGCATTATATCGGTTACATCATCTGAAAACGTAATTTCTCTGAACTTATTTAATAAAATTATCCTTTGAATTTTTCTTCTATCTTCTAATGATTCCCATCCCGCGTCCTGTAACATCTGAGTGACACTCACTGTTTTATCGTAGCAATTCTTTACAAATCGTATCGCCTTTCGTTGTACTTTTTCTAAATCCCGAATATGACATTTCTCGGCGGGGTCCCATACACTACATGCATACTCAAGGTGAGGCCTAACTAACGCTAAGTAACATCGCTCGCGAACCTTTTCTTCGCTCCTACCGACTATTCTTTTAACGAAGCCGAGTTTCTTAAGTGCTTTTCCACATATATTTCGGATGTGGGCACTCCATGATAGATTATTCGTGAGAGTTACTCCAAGATACTTTACCGATTCTACTGTCATTAGGTTTACCCCTCGGAGGCTATAAGAATAATCATTTATTATAGATTTACTTTCGAAGAAGTTAACTACAGAACACTTTTCTACATTAAGCTCTAATTGCCAATCATCGCACCAGTTCATAATTCTATCTAAGTCGTTCGAAAGGGTTAATCTATCCTCTGAACTAACTATTTCCCTGTAAATGACTGTGTCGTCTGCGAATATCCTAACATTGCTTTCAATGTGATTGCTGAGGTCGTTGATGTATACTAAAAATAACAACGGTCCAATTACACTGCCCTGAGGGACGCCCGAGGTCACCTTAACCAAGTTGGAACTAATACCATCGAGTACTACTCGTTGCTCTCTATCGGTGAGAAAGTCTTTTATCCAATTAATAACTTGTGCATTGATACCCGCAACTTCTAATTTGTACAGCAATTTATGATGAGGTACCTTATCGAAAGCCTTCCGAAAATCTAAAAATATCGCATCGACTTGCTTATGTTTTTCAGCAGAGTTTAGAACATCGTGTACTAATAAAGCCAGCTGAGACTCGCAAGAACGAGTCTTACGAAAACCGTGTTGATTCCTAATTATGAAATTGGACGTTTCAAGAAAACCCATTAAAGAGCTAGCTATTATATGTTCCATAATTTTACCGCTCAGTGATGTTAAAGATATAGGCCTGTAATTAGCTGGATCGTCCTTAGAGCCACTTTTAAATATTGGCGTGACATTCGCAATTTTCCAATCTTTCGGGACCTTTCCTTCGCTCATACTCTTGTCAAATATAACTTTAAGAAAAGGTGCTACGCTCTCCGCAACTTCCTTGAACACTCGAGCCGGTATGTCTTCAGGACCCGGAGCTTTATTCGGTTTAATCTGTTGCAATAGTTTAATGATGCCGTCTTCTCTGAAGGTGATTTTCGACATTGATTCAGGTTTATCAACATTCGGGAGAGTATTTGATGTATCGTCAGACGTGAAAACGCTTCGAAAAAAATCATTCAAGATATTAGCTTTGCCTTTAGCATCGTTTACTATATTACCGCAAGTATCCTTTAATGAACCAACAGTTTGCTCTTTACCTTGGACCTCACGAACGTACGACCAAAACGCTTTTGGGTCCTCTTCCAAGTGTTCGCATAAAATCTTCTTTTTATATTGACGGAGGGCATCTCGCATAATTCGTTTAGTTTCCGACTTTGCTTCCTTATGTTCGCTCTCTACTCGATCTATGTTGATACTATTCGGTTGCCTCGCAGCGGCTTTTAATTTGGAATGCAAACGCCTCTGTTTCTTTAGTGCTCTCCTAGTCTCCTTATAATACCATCTAGGTTCATTAATTTGATTTGAAAGTTTTGAGGGTACAAATTTATCCATTAGGTCACGCATTGTTCTTACAAAGAGATTCCACGTGTCCTCGGTATTTAAACATATCGCGCGCGTTTTATACTCCAGAAATTCGTACATGAGTTTACTACGATATCCTTCGAAATCGGCTCGCGGGTAAAGATAAACTCTGCGCTTAGGTTTTCTGTGCTTTACCAAGTTAAGGTTGAAATCTATAATTATGGCTTTGTGATCGGATATTCCATCGCAAACAGATGTGTTAGATACTCGTTCGGGGGTGTTCGTAAGAAAAAGATCTAAAATGGTTAATCCCCTGGTAGGCTTTTTGACTAGCTGGTGTAATGAATTTTTTTGTATTATATTTAACAAGGTCCTACAAGAGTCATTGTCCCGAGCTCTTTTCTTGACTACGTGCTTTTGCCAATCGATGTCTGGAAGATTAAAATCTCCTCCAATTATCATTATGCTATTGTTGTTTTTACGCGAGTAAAAATTTATTTCATCGTTTAGGTTACGCAAAACATGACGCGAAGAGTTGGGCGGCCGGTAAAAAGCACATACATGTAGATTGGGTTTATTTGGCTGACTAATGGTACACCATACGCTCTCGATGCAACTGTTAGGATACGTATGTGGACTACTCCGCAAAGAACTTTTAACCGCTATAAATACTCCTCCACCCACTTTATCCTGACGGTCCTTACGATAAATCTTAAAATCTTTAGGAAATACTTCGTAGTCATTAATATCGTCTGTTAGCCAGCTTTCGGTGCCTATAATTATGTCGGAGTCGTTACTTCGGATAAGATGTTCAAGATCGGCTACTTTGTTTTTGATGCTTCTACAATTAATAATGGCAATCGATAGTTCATTTACAATGGGTGAAGCCCGGGAAACGCGTTGTTGCTCATCTTCAACTTGCTCAGTAATTTTTAAGGTATTCGATTGTTTATTAACTTTATTTCCTATATCGGAGCCACTTAAATTAGAAGCATTCCCACAAATTCCCTTTAGCCTAAAAAAAACCTACAATGCTCGTAAATCCTATGAGCCACCCCGCTCGCAGCTTCAGCAGTATAGTGAACACCAGAGCCGTTCAAGGCGAGGGGGTACGACAAGAGGGTCGGCCGAAGGTCCACAAAGTCAACTCCCATGCCCCGACAGAACTCCCACATCCGCGCATTCAGACCATCTATTTTAGTCCGAACGCTTCGGCTGCAGTCACTCCGCGGGACAATGCTGCAGATGGACAGCCGCACATCGATGCCAAGCGACTCCTGCACGCGCTCAACCTCGGAATTCAGGTCCTCAAAAGAACGCAAAATATCCTCGGGAGCGCGGTGACAGGCATCGTTGACTCCAACATGGGCCACCACCCGCAGCCGAGAGCAACCCGTGCCCCTGGCCGCCGCACCTACCGCACCCGTGACTTGGGCCACATGCCCAGAGGGAATACACCAAGATGTAACCCTAATGTCACCTCCCTCCCTCTCCGCCCTTCGCCGCAAAGGGGCCACAATACGCTTTACATTAGAGCTCCCTATCAGTACAATCCCCCCACCCCGACTTCCTTTAGGCGCAGCTACTTTGGAGGGAAGAGGGGCAGGCATGACCTTCCGAACAGGCTCATCGACACTTTCCAGCACCGAGAACTTATTGCGGATAGGGATAGGGTTCGTCGTCACCTCCCCATTGCCCTTGCCAGCCCGCGCTGCTCCTCCACTCCTCGTAGCCACCATCCACTCGGGCTTCAGGGGGAGAACAGAGCCCGAGAGGTTAGGAGTAGGCATCACCGCCTCCGCGACAGACCATCCAGCGTTTACTCTAGGGCGAGCCCCAGTGGTCGACGTGGAGGGAACTGACGCAGTTTTGGGAGCCACCCTCCCCCTCATCGAGGTATTCCCACCTCCTAAAACCAACGAGCGAAGCTCTCCAACAACCCTCTCAAGGCGGCAGATCCGTGCCCACAGGGGGTCGGTGTCCACCTTCCTTTCGCGAGCCAGGACAGACCTGTAGGAAGCCATCCTATTGCTATGGAATTTACACTGGCTCACTAAATGGGGAACTAAAACGAAAACAACTAACAATGAACAATGAGTTACCACCCGCTGTGCTTTACCTGGCTGACCTAACCTGTGTAGAGGGGCTAGGTTTCTAACTTCGGAGACAAAATATATACACTAACTAAAGGATTACCGTGAGAGGAATTTATCTGTGCAAGTGATTCGTATAAAGTTTAAAATAAATAAATTAGATTATACCGGCAAAAATGGAAGTAAGCGCCGCAGAAGATTAAGTGTTAGAGTAAAATACACTAAGTAGGCTCGTAAGTAAAATATATAAATTAAGATAGCAGAGTTAGCGGTTATCGGAAGTTATGACAAAATAAATAAGACCCAAAAGCACACAAGTAAAGTTAGGCGATAAACCTAGTCAATAAAGGATAGAAAATAAAATAAATAAAAAGATAGAGGGTACTTAACGCTCACGCAGTCTTGGATCGCAGCTTCGAAGGTGCGATGTAACACTACTGGAAGAAGAGCGCCAAACACAACGGAAAGATTTACTAAACTATGAACGAAACACTAAATAAGAAGTAAAAATATAATATGCACTGAAGAAGTAAACTAAAATAACTCAGAAGAGTAGCTTAAAACTACACGGTTGGAGCAGGTAGTACTCTGCGTCTCAGCAGGTGATCTCAGGAGAGAGAGAAGGCACGTCCGTCTCCTTTGACAGCTAGGCCAAGAAATGATTTTAATTTAAGAAATTTAAGAAATGATTTGAATTTTAAGTATGATACTGCATTATATCTCAACTTATGGTAATGTTACAGTTTACTTAGGGATATTTTTATTTTTTACTTAAAAAAGTTCACATTTGTCTGGAGATTAAGCATGAATGTCAATAATTAATAACGAAAGTACCGATTTTCCTCGAGAGATGGCATTAGTGGCGAAGTTTATAAACCAAAGTTCCAATTTTCCTCAAGAGATGGCAATAGTGGCGAAGTTTATAACCAAAAGTTCCTATTTCCCTCAAGAGATGGCATTAGTGTCGACGCTCATAAACAAAAGTTCCAATTTCCCTCAAGAGATGGCATTAGTGTCGACGCTCATAAACAAAAGTTCCAATTTCCCTCAAGAGATGGAATTAGTGGCTAAGTTTATAACCAAAAGTTCCTATTTCCCTCAAGAGATGGCATTAGTGGCGAAGTTTATAAACAAAAGTTCCAATTTTCCTCAAGAGATGGCATTAGTATCGAAGTTTATAAACAAAAGTTCCAATTTCCCTCAAGAGATGGCATAAGTGGCGAAGTTTATAACCAAAAGTTCCTATTTCCCTCAAGAGATGGCATTAGTGTCGAAGTTTATAAACAAAAGTTCCAATTTTCCTCGTAAGTTTTAATATACAGCGTTAATGTAAAAGTTTAATTTAAAAAGTTCGATCAGTAAATAGACCTTTACGATGTATTCATGGGAATCGAATCTTTTTCGAGACGTTTACTTCTAAAATATATCAATAATTAATACAATATCAATAAACAATATAACAATTAATTGATAAAAGTAAATAATTTAATACAAATAACTTTTTTATTTAAAAAAAGGAAACGTATGAATTATGTCGATGTTATCAAATGCGTACTTCAGCGATGGAGAACTATATTAATTTTTTTCTTCGTAACTTTGCTACGTAGAAACATGGTTTTTAACTCAGTTTGTAGTCAATTTTATGCACTAACTTCCTATATATTTATTTCTTCCAAGTCTTTTCAATTGCACTTGCAGCGATGCAAAACGAAAATTGAGTACGCAACCAGCAGAATGGTGACGTCACATTGTATTTAATCATCTAATTTCTCCAATACATTGCAACTTGTGGCAATGATATTTACATCAAATTGTATCATAATCTACCCTTTATACATGAGTAATTTTTTCCAGCAATGCGCAATTTTTTTGATGATCATTTTTACATTAAATGTATCGGCTTTATAATCCGGAAGTGGTGTGTAAAACAGAACGCACCGACATCCCTCATTCCTGTTATCGTCTCTGATGTTTCTACTAAGTCATACCCAATTGCCAGACAAGAAGCGATGATTAATATACATATTATAATTATTATATCTCCTCTTTCTATCGAAGGTCTCTTTATATCTCTTTTCTCTCTCGTCAAATCTCAAATAAAGTCACATTGTCACGATCTCCGTGTATTGTCCATACCGAAATCGATAGCCATAATTGAATTGACATTCGATACATTAAATGTACTATATAATAAACTTCGAAACTAATGCCATCTCTTGAGGAAAATTGGAACTTTTGTTTATAAGCTTCGACACTAATGCCATCTCTTGAGGGAAATAGGAACTTTTGGTTATAAAGTTCGCCACTAATGCCATCTATTGAGGGAAATTTGAACTTCTGTTTATAAACTTCGCCACTAATGCCATCTCTTGAGGAAAATTGGAACTTTGGTTTATAAACTTCGCCACTAATGCCATCTCTTGACGGAAATTGGAACTTTTGTTTATAAACTTCGCCACTAATGCCATCTCTTGAAGAAAATTGGAACTTTTGTTTTTACTATGATGAAGCATCCTTTGCAAATGTAAATTTTACGACATTTTTGTTAGTTGAAGATGGATTAGACTCTCGAAGTTTTTAATCCAGCTATAATGAGCCGTGTTGTCATTTGTTATATATAATAGGTCACGATGATCTGCGAGCTCGGTATTTACAATTTTTATTGGATAGACATTGTTTTTTTCGTCTAGCCCGAAAACGTTTATAGAAATTTTATTTTTTCGCTCGAATTTAGGAATATCGGAGAGTTTGACTGGGTATGGTTGGCGTTTTTTGAACTGCCGCGATAGCAACTACTGCCCTCTGCACTGGTAACGGCGAAAACACCAATGACAAGAACGAACAGAAGACGAATGCTAATCGTCATTTAAGAATGAGACTAATGTAAAATCATTGTTGACCAAGTAAAAACTCGAAAATGGATTGCGAAAGTCATGAGAATGTCACACGAGAAAGCCTATTGAAATTGCATGAGGAGAAAGGGAAAATCGAAAATGAAATTTTTCATTACAACGAAATTTTAAGATCAGTGAGTTTCATCCCTCAGTTCAGCAGTGTCCCAGGAAAGCAATTTTACACTAACTCATCTGTTCTTTTATATATTTACAGAATAATATTGGAATGAAAGAGCCGTTGGTCGATTCAGATGGCTATCCAAGAAGTGATGTGGATGTTTACCAAGTGCGGACCGCTAGGCATAAGATAATATGTAAGTAGGACATTATCACTGATATTTATTAAAATATGATGTTACGTGAAGTTAACGACTTTTGCTACACTTTCTGCTATGGCACTCATAGGCCTCCAAAACGACCATAAGGCATTAATGCTTCAGATAGAGGAAGGGCTGCATAATTTGCATGCCCAGCAGAGAGAAGGAATTGGATTGCCTATGGAGCCTGTAAGGAATCCTCTGGATGATGTAAAATCTGTTCCTATTGTACGAGTGAATCTCGTTACTCCTAATTCTCCCGCATCAATAGCTGTGAGTATTGTTTGTGAAATTCGTCTTGAAATCATTTTTTGAAATTACATCTGATTGTCTCATGCAATTTAAGTGTCATTTTGATATAAAGAAAGTAACAAGTCGCTCTGAGACTAATTGTGTATACCCTCTAGAGTATACCCTGTGAAATCATCACAGATGGAATAACAATCGTATTGTTTCCAACAAACCACTTGTTGTTCATCATCACAGATCCTGCTTTTTCTCAAGTTGAATATCCTTAAAATGTAGTTATCATTACTCTGTTATACTTTTCGAGTCGAGCATACTTGAATTTAGCTCCAAGTGAACTTCATGAATGATGCTTTTATATGTAAATGTGACGTAATATTGCTGTCAAGTTTTCAGAATTTACAAACAGCCTATTGAAGTCCTTATTTATTCGAGGAATATAGTTGTAAATTTTTGATAAAACCTCTTAGAAATTTAAGTTTGAGATAGAAATGTAAACACAAAAAATATTTAAAAAAATATTACTTGTCAACATTCCAAACATGATTAAATTTTATCTCCCCTGAATGTTGTGGTATTACTACAGATTGTCATTATTCTCATTAATCGGATATTCATTACTCTTCAATGTATTTTATTCATGCAAAAAAATTGTTTCTTTGCAGTAATATTAGTATAATGTAGCCATCTAGATTTTCCTTGGGAAACCATCATTTTCACAATTATTCTAAAGCTTAAAAGTCCAAAAGAATTTTTTAGAGGAATTGTTCAGAAATCAACCAGTTTGTAATGTATTTTGTACTTTTCTACTTACATATTTGAGTAAAGCTATTCCCTGTAATATAATATTAATATTTTTCACGGTTAAGCTTGGGTTAATCATTTCTAATGAATAATTTGAGTGTATTTATAATCTCTGGTGGGATAATATTTTCTTTGATTTAAATGTTGAATACAGGGTGTCCAAGAAGATGACCTAATCTTGCAGTTTGGATCTGTGAATGCTGACAATTTCCGTTCTCTACATGACATTGGAAATGTCGTTAAAGCATCTGTGGACACTCCAGTTGAAGTTATTGTGCTCAGGACATTGTATGGGGTCGTTAAGAAAGTGAAACTGTCATTGACACCAAGGATTTGGGAAGGCCAAGGGTTGCTTGGGTGCAACATCATACCAATTGCTCCATCTGATTCTGCTGAACGTTAGGAAGAGATTTGGCAAGAATTATCAGATATAACGCTATTATTTTTGTATTTTATCAATCGGAGAACTTAAATATGCAAAATAATTTAGCTAGAGATTATGTTTAGCCATGTCCTATTTTGATTTAAAAGTTTTTCTTTCGCATATGTCGCCTGGTACATAGATTTGTAGGTACCAGGGCAAAGTAATGATTGGAGAAGTATGCAAATTTCCTATACAAATAAATGTATTGAATAAATGAATTTAAATTATTGCATATACCTTTGAAGGTAAATCTTGTGTATAGATTGACCTCCTGAAGTTTAAGCAGCGACAGTTAAAGAAAATTAATATTACATACATCTTTCATAATATCAATAATATCTATTTAGATAATATGGGTAAAAATACAATTTCTTCTCCTCTTTTGTTGTTGTTGTTATGACGGAATCATCTAAAATGATGCCTTCCTCCATAGATATTACTCTTAAGTCTAACTAAATTTTTTATCTTCAAATATTCTTTATATTGTGGAGAATTCTACCATAGGTTTACTAGTAATGCTTATCATGATTTAACATATTTCATGTGTTGGCTAACTCCTGTTTTTTCATCTAAATTTTCTTCTTAAAGGTCTATTTACAGCCAGTACTTCAGAAGGTACCACATCTCATTTAACACGCATAACAGGAATTGAAGCTCAAAGAGAACAAGTTTAAAGTTGTCTTTACATTGAGTGCTTGGGACATTTTGAAGGCCTTATTATTTTTAGAAAAATATAATACTATTCATTGTTTATTGTAACAATATAAGCAGTATAGTATCACAAAGGTATGGAAGTTGGATATCCTTAATTCAATCTGCATCTCACATTAAATTTTTTCTTCTTCAGAGGAAAGGATGAAAATTACTTTTGTTGCTTAAATTATCCTGCGATGTAAGGATTTCTGTTATTGTAAAATTGAAGGGAACTTGACAATCATTCTAGGTTTCATCATCAATTGGTAGCTTCTCCTATCAGGAGATTAGCTCTCGTGGATGTCCACTCTTCTCTACGACTTGTTCTCCTTTTCATTTCCTCATATTTGTTAATATCCATCCAGTTCTTTAAATTGTCCAACCATTCCATCCTTGGTTTCCCTCTTTTTCTCTTCCTTACTGTCCATCCTTCCAGCGCTATCACGATTCTCTCCCCTGACGATCCCCTCAGCACATGTCCCGCGTATTTCCACTTTCTTCTTTTCACTTCATTCCATAGGCTATACCTGCTTCCAATCTTTCTCCAAACCTCTTCATTAGTTATTCTGTCTGACCATTTAATTTTTAAAATTCTCCTGGCAAACCATGTGTCCAATGCCTTTATTCTTTTTTCCATACTATTTAAGATGGTCCATGTCTCGCACCCATACTTGAAAACCGGCCAAACATAACACCTCAACATTTTCAGTTTAAGTTTCATGTTGATCTCTCCTCTCATTAGATCCTTGTATTTCCAAAAAAATCTCTAGACTTGAAGAATTTTTTTCAGTTAGGATTGTGCAATGGCAGCATTCAAATTAAAATATATGAATATTAAGAAACTCACAGCCAGAAATTAGGCTGAAAGATTGGGGGAGAATAATGGAAAACCTAGGAAAAACTTAAGTGGAAGAATAACAAAAAGGCACATTATAATGTGCAAGTAAATTATTAAAATATATATACATGTATACCAGTATAACTGGCTTTCAATGATAACAATAGGGAGTACTATGATTGTGTAATATATATGTTAATGTTTGCTTTTCAGATTCTTTATTCAAATTATCATGCAGGATTTCTTTCTTTTCCTTGGTTTCTCTCAGAAGGTTTTGCATTATTCCATTCTTCTCTAGCTACTAACTGTGTAACCTTCCTTGCAAATTCCATGTTTTATTTCCCACTTAAGGGTCTGCTTTAGCATGTTTATCATTTATGATACTTTTTTAATTCAGATGGTGAAGTCACATCTTCCTTAATATTTGGATATTTAATTAGGGAGGTAACTGTAAAAGAAGATAATAAAATATAGTGGGTAAAGAAGTAATGGAAGAAAGATATTCCAATTAATAATTTCTTGTTATTATGAAATAGCCTCTGATAAACAAAATAATTGTGTGTGACCTTGAGTGATATGACTGATCATTTCTATAATTTAAAATGTTAAATCTATAAGAAATTACTCTTTAAAACTTTGATGTGTTAAATTTTAAAAGTATCATATATATAATTTCATTTTATTTTATTTATGTATCAATATCTAATATTTGCTGCTGCAATGATTGATAACTGTTGCTTAGATGCATGCTTCATAGCCTTGAATAAGTAACTCGCTGTCATCTAATAATTTTCATCCCTCCTCCCCATCATTTAATTTTATAAGTGAAAAAAGAATACTTTCTACATTGCTATGGGGTCTGATGCCAATTTTCAAGAAAGAATTCTTTGGTCTTAAACTTTGCATATAACTAAATGCACTCTCATAAATAATAAATTGCAACTAATGGCACTTTTCAATCAGTTTTCTTTGGTGTCTAAGTTACATCTCATTATTTTGCTTGTTTTATGGTTTGTCATTCCTTTGGTAGCATGAGGATCCATTCCATCAGGGTGAAAGGGGAAAGAAGAGAATCCGTCGGATGTCTATTAGTATCTTCAATACATTGATAAACAGTTTGGGTTGGAGATGTACCTGCATTTGCTATTTCCTTCAGAATTTGGATACTAAAATTCACAAATTTCAATCTCCTTCATTTTGCTAAAAATACTCCAAGAAAATTTTTAAAACCTTGATAGAGATCAGAAACTACAGTTAGTGTAATTTGATCATTAATGTCTTAATTTTCTAATTTTTCTGTTCCAGTCAATTCTTAATTTGTGATTTTTCTCTGTTACCAATAATTTCTTGATAGAGTAATTGGAGGTTTAAAATTGTACAACATTGTACAGTACAATACATGTAATCCATAAAATACTCTCTACATAGTCTGCAACTAATTTCACTGTAGCCTTAATTCATGAAAAAAAAATATTTGAATTGAAGAAACATATTGCTTACGTTTTGTCATGATAATCGTATTTTTTTATTAAAAAGTTTCCTCATTACAGTATAAGGGTATAAAAATGAACAGAAAACATAAATTCACTTTTATTTATTATTATGAGGGTCATTCAATAAGCCCTTAGAAAATCCAAGAGATGGCGCTCGTAGTGTCGATAAAGATTTTTAAAAATCATTATCAATTAGAAAGCTGTTGAAGTTTCAGCTCCATCCATCCATTAAAATTTACCCCAAAAAAATTTTTCCATTATTTCTAAGGACCCTAAGGACTTATTGAACGACCCTCGTACTTAAAATAAGATTTCAGATAGCAATTAATTAAAGTTTTCATTTATGTTTGTTATGTTTATGCCTAGAATAAAGTTCTTCATTCAGCATATTGCCCTCATCACAAGGTCTATTCACCAAAGTTCTACCTTGGAATAAAAAACAAAAGCTACATAATGCATAAAAAGTCCGCTGGACTCAATGCAATCAATTTAAAAAACGAGTCAGACCGATAAATAAAAATAAGATATTTATATGTAAATACCTTACATATTCACATTCAAGTCATCATCAAGTATGATTCATACCCTGATATTTTTGTTAATTATTCAATACCCCCATGATAACTACAATGATATTGTTTCAATTTAAAGTTTTGGAATTTTTTAATGCTAATGCACAAATATTGGATACGATTCCAAGTCACAATTTGGGAAAAGCGTCAGCTATATACCTGAGCATTCACGAGTGAATGTAAGGAATGGGGACCTCAACAAAGACAAAGAAGCGATAACGCAACGGACAGATCTGAGCAAGTCTAAACCTTTCTCATTCCATTTTAAGGGGCTGCAATGGAAACTAAATATGATGACAAAGATGACTATCAAATGCCCCTTATCGGACAGGTAATTAAGGTTCACCATTCAACCATTGAGAATTTTGTTTACAAGCTCAGGATACAGGACTGATCACCTAGAATTGGAGACCTGGGTTGAAATGGCTCTGTGTTCCACTTCCTAGGCTCGAGGAGTGCATAATGAGTTGTAGACAAAGCATAATCTTACACATAGCAAAATTTTCTGTGGATGTATTGCTTTCCTTTTACAAAAACAGAGGATATATTCCTTTTTAAATGCTTCCCCTTAAAATTAGGGGTCTGGATGCTATGCAGTCATCTTTCTGGCCCCAGCACCATACAATATTTTAGTCATTGTTGACTATGGTGTGTGCTGCCAACGGATCAGTCAGTAAGATGCATTCTGCAAGATTTGGAGAAATGATTACCTTCTAAGTTCCCAGGCTTTACTTATCCTATACACAAAAATGGAAATGAATAGGTACAGCTGCTATTACAACTGAATCATGCAACAGGGCTACACCAAAAACACTATTGATGGTGTAATAATTTGTGGCATAGATGGTCTCATTCATTCTACAAGATACATCCTAAATAATCATTCCATAACATAGGAAATACTGGATCAATTATTTGGATAAAATGAAAGAAAGTTTATGTTATTCTTTTTTCAAGCATCATAGATTCAGTATGATAAATCCTTTGTTCTTTTAATAGGATATTAGATAATCTTAGTTTCTTTCATAGGTTATTGGAAAGTTAACAGCTTGATGACAGCATATTAATCAAAATTCTTAAAAAATCAGTGTTTAAAAACAAAATAGAGAGATATTAAACATATTACATTGGAAGTATCAAAGACATAAAGAGGTAAAGAGAATTGGTTCCATTTGTTTCCTAAATTCAATTGGCATAGTAACTAGCATAAGTAAATTATTGGCATCATCATGTAACACTGAAATTACAATTAATTAGGTGTATTTAAGAGTAGAATTCATAGGGAATCTCAGTATTATATTGATGAGTTTTTTTATGAATGAATGGTCCATAAATTAAGGGCCATGACTTCATAGTATTAGTTTTGGAGCCTAAACTAGAAAGGTGTAGATTCTGGTGTAATCCCGTATCTGCAATAAGATTTCATTGACATGTGCTCTTACAGTCATTGATAACCATAGACCTACTTCACAACAGAAATCAATTATCATAGAAACTAGTTAGCAAGATTCACTATCTGTATCTTATATACTACAAGATGAAAAGGGCTTTCTGAAAACAATTGTCCGGAATCGGTGAACAGAAATTGCATCATGAATGACAAAATTTTTGGCTAAAGTAAAAATCCAAATTAAAATTAATAAACTTCACTGAATCAGGCGAGGTGTTGTGGTAATCCTTAATGGAAAGAATCTAAGAAAGATTTGTACTTTTACCACAAATTTCTTGCTTTATAACTTCTTAAAGTCTTGGAAAATAAAGCCCTATTTCGAGATTTCCTGTTGGTGTAATTTGGGTGTTTCCAATTGCTATAAGTTCTCAAAAGAAGTTATATTACTGGCATATGTTTATTTAGAAAGAATGCATTTGTAAAAAATCTACTATAATGATGGAAGGGTTACACTATCAAATCCTTATAAACTTCCACTTCATTTGTTCCTATTAATGTTTTGTTCCTACCACCATATCCTGAGGAATGAAATATGTACATTAGTCATATGGCACAGGATAGAGAAGAAATTATCTTTCACTTACTTTTGTCGCAGTCTTGATCATGGCTGAGATGAAATGAAAGCTACTGAGGTATTAGTGGATAATTGCACTGATCAACATTCTTCCTTATGAACCGACAAGAAAAGTGTTATTCGTAGGTTCACAGTGCTTCACTCATAAGGACATGTTCATCTTATAGCATTCTGGGTCAGTGAGGAAAGCAAGGGCAACTCCTAATATCTTCAAGTTAAGTCTCATTTCTCTCTGCAAGCTCTTAGTAGCTTACGTTGAAGTTTGTACAAACCGGCCTTCGAGCTCAGGCTCTATGGCCACTAGGGCAATAAGCAAAATTTTAATTCAGTAGGCTTTCTAGTGCAAGAGCATTGAATTAATTCAAATAGGGACATTGATGACTGTTTATTATTCCTCCATAGTAATATTAATTAAAAAAGGAGGTACCAAAAATGTATGTGGAAGGTGGGAACAAGCTACCTCTTGGCGGGTGAGTTTGCGATCAAAGTTTTCACAAAGCACATTCATTTTCTGTTTGATTATTTGGCTCATTGAATTTTCTTAAATATGTACTTCAACTTCTGATATTTACACAACATAAGTTTTAATGTTCACTTTGCTTTTAGTTTCTCTTTCACTGAAACTGATTTTTGGTTTCCAAAATTTATTTTCTTTTGACGTTATCGTCTGTTTTATAAAATTTTTATACTTAAAAATCCTCTTTATATTAATTTCTTGTTTTTCCTGTACAGCAATGTGAAATTAAATGGCTGTATTTTTTCCAGAACCAATTATCATTCCTATAAATATTGTATATTTCATTTTGCATTTATTCAGCTATAATTACTTACAAAATAAATTAAAACTTATACAAAGAAGTTAAAAAAATAATTATTCTTGGATTAAATATTATTTATTGGAGATTTGAAACCTCTTATTCTTTGGCAGCCATTTCCAAAATTTTCTTTCTTTACTTTTGAATCAAGTTGCCTAGTAAATTGCCTAAAAATCACTCATTCTTCTTTATCTTACCTCTTCACAATGTGTGTAGACTTGTGGATAACAGAAAGAGGATTCACTCTTCTCTTGTGTCTAAGTGGTCTGAGGTTCAAATCCTGGTAGGAGCCGATTTTAATCTACTCTAACAATTGCAATGAATCTGAGTTAAGAGTTAGCAGAATCCAGAAAAGAAAATTCAAGTGGAGTAGAATTCAATGCACTGACCTCTTATCACTCTATGTAAGTGTCATCTGGAATTGCTCTACTTTACTTAGAATGTGTATTCTTATAAGAATATAATGACATTTTAACTGGGTTTTATCCTGTAAGCTTCTTTTGAACACACTCAAAGTTGAATTTTATAAATACCTGGAGGCAAGTATTATTATCTGCAAATTTAGCATAGAATTGCTGAATTGCACTAAGGACGTTTTCTCTGCCCACAACTGAATAAGAGGAAATGCTGTGGAGGAAAGATTAGTTAGTGTGAAAGTAAAAATACAGATTATAATTGATTCTGGGCTCTACATGACAAGTAGCATCAAGAAGGTATGAAAAGATAGGAGAAATATTTATTGTATTTGAGGACATTTTTTTTTGCATTTTATCCAATATAATAATCTCAACTCTCTTGAAATGAATAGGAAGTTTTGGAGGTTGACTTGCTTAGAAATGTATAAACAATGACATTTATATAAATAACTGCAGGAAAAAGAACAGAAAACCAAATAAAGTATGATTATGTCAATTAGCATATCCATACATTACTGATCCATTGCAATGATTCCTTGCAAAAAAATGCTGCCTTTCATAGTACTAATAAAACTCAAGACGATATTTTTCTGTAGGTAGAAGGGGTCTAACTAAGAGTAACATTTGCTGTTTTTAAAGAGAAAAAACAGTTATAACCTTACTATACTGACATACTGCATGATGAGGCTAAGCTTCTTAATTCCTTACACTTTGAATGTTCTGAATATATATATATGCTAAATTCTTCACAAGGGTAACTCTACTATTTAGAGGTCTTTAAGTTTTTAAATAGAAGATTATACATGAATTCTTAGTTTTCAAGCCTCCTCATGTTATTGTCAGAAAATATTTGCAGTTCTTCTCAATTTATAAATATGATGATTATTTTTCAAGTTTAAGAGTGGAAATTTAAAATAAATTACCTTAAATGAAAAAAGAACCTTTACTGTGAATTAATAACTTACTATGGAATTATACCACACAGCGGATGTATTTCGCTTGTAATTTCAAAATAAAAAACATATAACATATATGTTATTCCATATTTAAGGATATTCATTAAGTGCATATTTAAGGAATGAATGTACCTTAAATATGAGGTGTGTAAATTTATTAATGGGACTGAATTTTTCCATCCAATTAAAATTAAATTCTGCATTGTCTCCTTCAAAGTAATTGCCTTGGGAAGGCACACAGCAATAGAGGTGATTTTTTACTCTCAATGGCAGTACTGGTACTTGGTTAATGAAATTGCCTTCAGCTAGTTAGTTAATGCAGTTTCGATAAAAAATAATTAGGTTATATTAACTAGGTTATTGTCATATTACTCTTGTTATATCAAGGAGGGCAATATAATTCTGTTATAGTCTCTTTTTCAGGCATATATATTTTTTCTGTTTTAAAATTTTCCCTCTAAATGTATTTTGACATATTAATTTTATTTTTAAACATTTTAATAAAATATTTCTATTATTTTTTTTGGTCAATATATCTGTCATTGTTTTTAAATTTTCTTTCACCCCCTCTTCTTTGTGGATGATTTCTCTCAATGTTAGGTTTTCTTCATCAACCTCAAGTTGCAAATATATTTTTCCACAAGGTACTCTTTCCTTTTTTTAGTAATATTTGTAAATATTAAACAATTAACTGATATACGATTTTGGATGGAAGATAAGCCTGCATGAGCCTGACCTCACCAATTCAGCATCCTATCCATTTACTGTTTGAGGGAAGCTACTGATAATATGAAACAATATAAGCCAAACAAAGATTGATTTGCTTGGTAGATTGAATGGCTAACATTAATTTGCTTGGGCATAAATGGGAATAATATTGAAATGGTGGATGATTTTATGTGATAGAATAGAATTTTTCCAAAGATTGGAGGAATAAATAGATGGATACAAATGGAATAATTGTGGTAATCATATAACCTCTGATTAAACCAGAGGAAAGTTAAGAGACATAATAATATCTTCGTACAGAAGTTTGCTTGCACCTTATGCTGTTATGTGACAGAGTAAGTTGAGAGCCTCAGGAGAAACTGCAAATTGAATTCAGTTAGAATGGATTATAGGAATAGTATTTGGTGCAAAAACAGGAAGAATAGTTAATAGTAGTCAATAGTTTAAGATTAAAGAAATCTGTCAAGCAAAAGTGCACATTGTCAAACCATGCTGGAAAATCTTATGCATTTCTATACAGTCAGTCATTGACTTATGATCACGTTTGGTTCTGAAAGACTGGTTGTAAGTCAATTTGGACATAAGTCGTATATTTATAGTTTATGGTTATATTTTGATAGAAATAATTTCTATGCATAATATCTCGTTCCAAATGGATGTTGATCAGTGTAAAATATTTTTAGCTTTAATTTAACATCAAGAAAAAAGAAGTTTTTTATAATCTTTGTGTTTTTATTGTTAGAGCTTTCCTTAAGTTATTTTTATACCCTTTATCGTCTGTCAGCATATAGTTTAGATAAATATTCAACCATTTACTTAGTTAACTATTTAAAAAATATTTTTATTATCTTTATTTAGACATAGCAGCACAATTCATGCCCTGTCCAGACTCTCAGTTGTAAGTTGAACCATTGTAAATCTCATAGGTCATAAGTTGATGACTGACTGTATATTTTAATTAAGAATTTAATACGTTTCTGCATGATTTCAATATTTATACATACCGTCGTGATGTAATTGGTTAATCTAAAAAAAAGTTATGGGGCAGAACGGGGTACTACTAGGGTAACCCCAGGGTAACTTAATCTCCATTTTCTAGTGACGATTAAGAAAATGATGACTGCCTTTACTGTCCTGACTATTTAGTGGAGGGCTGTATAAGATTTGTCAGTTGCTAAAGTGAGCACATAATAGCTGTGCCAGAATAGATAGTGAAGACGATGAGGCCACCCACATAAGTGTATTATGTGAATGAATTGTGTATTTCATGATCTACATATGTTATTTTTGATTTTTTAAGTTTTTAAGTTAATTTGAAGTCCATAATATTTTCTCATCATTGGAACATATTTTTCCGTTTTGCTCTAGGGGTGGGGCAAAATGGGGAAGGTTACACGTTTTTTGAAAAACCATTGATAATATAAAAATGCTAAATGTACAATGCCAAATATATGACTTTATACAAAGTCAACATTCTAATAATGTCTTTCATACCATAATATCTTATCTCGTTACTTTCCTTATACCCCAAAAAAATCGGAGAAAATGAAGTGCTCCGTATATAAATGAACTTCTCCTACATACAAACCATGATTTGTAAAATTGCCATAGTTTTAGAATATTTCCTTATGAACTCATCTCTGATTGTCTTAGGAAATGCTATTTTGTTGTGATAAATGTAATAGAGGCTTATTAATCATGTAAAAACTTCACAGACTAATTCATACTCTTCGTCACATCCATGGCAAGTTATTGTGGTTATGCTATGAAGTATGAAGTCATCAAGGAGTGAAAATTCGCCCCCTACTTTTGATCCCCTAATGATTCCAAATTTGAAATGTTTTCAATAGGTTCAACAATTAGAAAGCACCAAAAAGAGTTGAAATTACTGTAGTACTAGAAAAATACACCATTAACCCGAAAGTGAAAGTTAAACAAAGTTCTTCTGGACACTATATTCCTTTTGGCATTCAATTAACCTCATAACCCCTTTGTAAAATAACCGTTTATAATATATACGAGTATATATGATATGGTATAGTAATATACGAGTATTTCCTGTGCAAAATACGATCATATCATACTATTAATTAAGAAATAATAGATGAAATGCTCGAAAATTCCTTGTGTAAGTAAGTGAAGAATTTTCAACGTGTAATACTTTGAGGATAAATAGTTTCATCGTACATTATTTAGTTAATTGAATGAAGGATAATAAACAATTTTTCATGGCCACATGAGGTGAGGCTAATGCACTCATGGGTTCTTATTAGTCCTTTTCTGGAAACTTTTATACCCAGAAGATTAACAGTGAACTGAAAATTGTTTTGGAATCTTCTTTAGAAAAATTTAAAACCCAAAATACGGTCCAAACCACTGTTTTTGCCAATACATTTCACATACCTTTTTTGACTAGTTTCATGCATGTATTTTGTGGCCTTACAAAACGAATAAAAACCCAATCTTGAGTGCCTAGTAGCAGCAGTGTATATATAATGCATATATATTTTATTAAGTACATTTACATTTAATCAGTAATATACATGAAAATTTACAAGAATAAAAAATACATTAATAATACAGTAATATACAGAAGATTAACATGTATTTTCAGGATACACTTAAAGGTCCATCTGAGCCAATAATTGGCTCTTCAGGTGGTTCCTGAGTTTTAAGAGTTATTTTGTTTTCACATAGTTATTAACAGAAATTGACACATAGATATTAACAAAATAAATTTATTGTACATATTTTCATACAATAATATTCTAAAAATATTCTTTTATTTTTATTTTCACTTGGGACATACTTGTCAAAGACCTAAGATTTTTGGTAATTTATTAATGATTTTTGGTATCACAAATTCTAGTTTGTTTCTACTAAAATGATTTCTAAAAGATGGCACGTGATACATTTCTTGTTTTCTACCTTCCATAGCATGTTTTCTTGTCCTTAGTATTTTGTACCTGTCCTTAAAATAGTTATCATGTAAAGAATAATATTTTCCTTAAGAATTGATGTTTGATTGCTAACGGATGAATTCAAGTAACCACAAAAACGATGGGTGTTTGAAAGTTTTATTTTTGATATTCCCTCAACTAAAATTGTGGAATTAATTATGGTTATAATGGCCAATGTATGAATCGATCGATATTAACAGATAATAAATGCTGATCGTTCTGGTGAATCAGTTTTCCATACAACAATCTATTTTCTATGTAGATAAGGAGTTTGTCCAGAGGTTGTATGCCTAAGGATTTGTACATTTCTTCAATATGTATGCTCTTATTTGAAGTGCTGGAGCTATTTATAATTTTAATTATTTTATTTTGCAAGGCAACATGTTCCTTTAATAAACATTGCTGGTGAAACCCCATAAGGTAATACCATATCTTAAAATAGATTCTACCAGAGCATGGTACACCAGCATCAAAACCTTTGTTGAAATTATTTCTTTACAAATGTATGGTGTGACAGTCGTAAATATCACAGATGTCAAATCTATAATTTCGTTCAATTCTCTCTATATCACTGTATAAGTCATACAGTTCTCATGTTTTTAAATCAATTAAAGAAGCTCTTGGAGGGAAAATTTTAACATGGATGACAAGGTGAAAAAGATAGCGCTTACCTAATTGGACAAATAACCAAACAGTTTCTTCCCTTGATGAATCAAAGCACCGGAGAGGTATTAAAACACTAACATTGAAGTTCAGGGTAAGTATATTGGAAAGTGATGGCTTTCAGGTGTGTGCCTCGGTATTTCATTAATGAAATGATTTAGCGTTACTACTCGACTCTCCCACGTCTAATAAGAGATAAAATTAAAGTTGAAATATTAATTTAAGTTATTTTGGAGATACGTACATACGTTACTCATGTCTAGTAAATCTTCCAACATAAACATTTAAGAAAAATGGTACTCTAGGGTAACGAGAGTTGGAGCGGAATAAATAGTGGTTTCAGTTCGATTTTAAAAACTTCAATTTTTCGTTTCGGGTTCGATTTTAAATCCGGAAATAATATAGGTTTTAGTCCAGACATTCATACATTTTCAGTCAGGAAATCGATCGTAGAAAATGTTTACAACTTACATATGTTTTAACGTTAAATTATGTTGCAGCCGTGGACAAATGTTCAGGAAAGATTTGTATTTGAGCAGCAGCGTATTCATAAGTCTTCTTGGAGAGTAATAAGGACTTCATTTTCAAGGACATTTATTTATCATTAGAGGTTTAAAATCACCAATATATGTCTTTGTCGGCGTTCCTCATCCCATTCACCGGTATTCCGAGAAAACAAGAAAGGGCACCGCACTTTTTAAGACCACTCAATACGTATTTCGATGCATTCATCGTCAGGAGTGAATAGGTACGGATTAATAAATACCTATTCACTCCTTAACAGCCGTGTTCCAAATTTCTTTCTTTACATTTATTCATCATTTTATTATTTTTCGCGTGTGTCTGTCATTAAGAGTGGTGGAGGCGTTTTAAGCACAATTTGCAATGAATTGATATATTTTCATTTATATTGGTTGTTCACAGTTTAATGCTGCTATGATAAATATATTACACTTAATTTATACGATGAAAAAATTTTCAGAAACATATTATTTCGATTAACCCTTAAAGGTCCAACCTGTTTTTGGTTACTCCGTGGATAATAATAATGAAACATAATATATCTTCAGCAATTGTCTTCTTGGATTTTTAAAAACTTCTTACAATGATTTTTTTGCTAAAAATTGTACTACTGAGATGAAAATAATGAAATTTTTATTAAAAAAAACTTATCAAAAACGAGGATATGATAAAGCTTCTTCTCAATGGTACCGGCTTTAACTCTCTAATTCGGAAAATAAGTTTGTAAATCACCGTTAGTTATGCTTATAAATCAACAACAAGGTATAATTAAAAAAAATAAATTATTGAAATTAATTAAAAACTATTTGTCAAAACATATGATTCCATTTGGTTCAAAAATATGTCGCAGGTTGGACCAAGGGAGGGTCATTTTGTGTCCACCGCCTATTTCCGCTCTCATTACATTGCTCAAAAAACGTACAAAATGCATCAACATATAGTCTTTAACAACCTATATTAGACAATGAAATGCAGTTATAAGACTGTATAACACGATTAAGTTCTTAAAATATTGAAAAAGAATAGTGGTGGACATTTTTAGCTCTTCCTTGGTCCTTTAAGGGTTAATAATGAAATAATTTGTTGGTCATGTAAAATGTTTCGTGATAGGCCGTCGTGAATCCTGTGGCGGAGCGCTTTTCGCCATTGATAACCAAATCTGACTATCTCCTACACCTACATTTTGTTTGCAATCCATCGCAACTAATTTAAATATTAAAACTTTAATACAGACGAGTTAAGAAAATGCATTCATTTATATTTAATTGTGAATTTAATTCCGCAAACATTTATATTTATCTGTGCGGAAACTCATGAAAATTCTTCAAGAGAAAATTTCTACAATCAACTTGAAACTTACATGGAGTCGTAAAGCCTTATGTTCGATGATTATAAAGGGGGCCCTTTTGCTGGATATACCCTTTAGAAGCCGTAGGCAGAGTCTGTAAAGACACGGGCGAGTCGGACGGTTGCCCAGGGCGCCGAAATCTGGGGGGCGTATGACGTCGGCCGTTAGTCGAATATTTGGTGAGGTGAGGGAAGATTTGTAGATAATGTTTTCTTTCGTAAATTAATTATACTCAACATTATATCGAGTCTATTTACTATAAATATAAGTCCTTAAGATTAATGTGAATATTTTCCTTAAGAAAAGTTTTATTTTTGATATTCCCTCAACTAAAATTGTGGAATTAATTATGGCTATAATGGCCAATGTATGAATCGATCGATATTAACAGATAATAAAAGCCGATCGTTCTGGTGAATCAGTTTTCTATACAACAATCTATTTTCTTAAACTTTAAAATTACGTCGATAGTAAATCGAGCTATAATAATAATTAATTATAATGCTATTTCAATTTTATTTTTCCGATGAATTATAATGAATGCAAAAAGATTTCGCTAAAGAAAACTGACAATTCGTCCAATAATGGATATTGCAAGAGTGGTCTTTGTGGACAAAAAATTGCCTAATTACGCCATTGTTATTATTATGAAAATATTTGTGCGGAGTGAATGATTCCTATTCCGGGGCTCCAATACATCTCTTTCCGACCATAGCCGACGGTCCATACAGAATCGATCGGAAAGCTTACTGGTTAGAGACCCAAGCTGTTCAGGATTTAGGATAAGATAATTCAAGCAATTCAAAAACGTAATATTGGTATTCAGCACTTTGCTCCCCCTTCGCTGGAAATATCGGTTATTACCCCTTTTTAGACAGTGGCTACCACTTAAATAAAGCCACACGGTCCTTGTTAGCTCGACGCCAAAGACCTAGTAACAATTTCCCCTCTGGCTGGGTTTTTCTTGGGCACCAATCGTCAATAAAGTTCCGGTAGCATGTGTGTTTCACATGAAATATTTTTACGTAAGCGCAGCGAGAAGGCCATTTCTGGGCAGCGGTCGTTTTTTCCCCGTGAGTCTTCTCTGGTGCGCCCATGGGCCATCCATTGCCTCCGTGGCTTAGCTCGCACCGATACTCGCCTATCTTGCCGCCCTACGGAATCCCACGCCCTTAGGGATTACCGATGATTTAAGCCAAATGACCCCCCTCGCAAGTCGGAAAGAACGCTGCACAAGGGAGAGAAAAAAAGATATGGGTGGATTTATATACATTGTCCGGGCGCTATTTGGCAGGAGGGATCAGACTGGATTAGGGTGGGGCTGGCTTATTCCGCCAAGGTAGATGCCGGAAAGAGGCGGAGGCGAAAGAGAAAGGGATAAATTTTTCGGAAAAGGGTGAAATAAGCGATTGGCGAAAATAGGGAAAGCGAGCTTTCCCCAATGCGTTTTATTCTTTAGCGCGTTCCTCAATGTCCACCGCTGGAGGGGCACCAGAAAAGTCTGCAGTGACACATGGAAAAGTGGAAGGTAGATCAGAAGGAATGATTAATTGCTTCATTGCATAGAAATTTTTCTTCTTTCTTGTTTTGCCACATGCCGTTGGTTGCATCGTCTAACACTATCCCATTAACTACGAGAAACTTTGCAGTGGGAATGAGGCTAGATGAGGAGTGAGATTACTCTTTGATATTCTTAATCAGGCAGAATGCTTTCAGGGATAAGGTCTTCGTGACAGCAACAAAATGACTATGAGTTACACCTCCTAATATTCAGTAAGGAGAGACCAAGATGAATACTATTGCATCGATACAATTGCAATTAAGATCATAGAGTGACAGCAATGAGCAAGACTAAGGCAAAATAATTAGAATAGATCTTTCTGTGTCCTATACGAAAGAGAAAATGGAAAAGAGCAGTATTCTCTAATACCTGTTTGAATGATCACCTTCAGGGAAAAGATGAAATATCCAAACACGAAATGTATTTCGTAACAATATAAAATATATCGATGCAATTTCGAAATGAGACCTTCCTTTACGCATATTTAAATATTTATAGCAGTTTATTAGAATAAATGTCATAAAGCAGTTTGTTGTTTGGGAGTGCCATGAAGGAAAATGAGAGACTGCCTTAAAAGAATGTTTCCGAAGATTTTATTTCCCTAAAATCATGAATCTGTCTACTTGTTAAGTCATCCGTCTAAATGCTAGCTGAATCCTCAACTATTTTACTATTAATTTTCCCATTTTATTTTCTCTCTTAGCTATAAATAAATGCTATAAATATCGTACTTAAAATGGAGGATAAGTAGGATTTTTGTTCGAAATAAATAGTAAGACTGTTGACATTTGACGAAAGAATGTGAACAGTATAGGTCTCAACTTAAAACACAGAGACGATATGCGTCTCATCCATGAGACATTAAATGTTTTTGTAGTCTGCTAAATGCATTGCCTTTGCAAATATGCATCAGAAATAATAAGTGCATGAGATAAGATTACATATCGTCGAAGGGGATTATTCTCATTAATATCGTCGAAAACTGTAATTTAGATATCTGTTACAAAATTTGGGCTAAACTCCGAAGAGGCGGCGCCGCCTCTTAAGCTAAGCTAAGTTAGAAATTTTGAAAATGTTATTTTATCTTAGAGAAACATAACCACCGCAAGACCTCGCTCGCTACCCAGTACCCGTAATTGTCACATTATATTTTAATAGGTTGCCATCAGTCATGTACTGAGCATATACAAATCATTTTTGTTTAAATATTTTACCTCTAGGGGCATACATTTTTTCATCAGAACTAGAATATTCTTAAGAAATAAATTTTATTTTTTTTCCCTTGTGTGAAACTAGGCCTTTCATATATTCTAACATAATCCCCGATATGGATTTTAGTCCTCAGAATTATTAAAATAATCGTACGTTTCTCTGTGGAAATCTCAGGAAGAGGCGGGAATTAAAATCCCCCGCAGTATCTAGGTTAGGCCGCAAAAGTTACCTTTTCCGAATCGCCTTTTCATGCAGCGCCATTGAGAGCGCCTTTCTTTGCGCCGGAAGTGATCGGGGTTAGAGAGATTGTTATGGCCGCGCGTAAATAAACTTAATCGCGCGGCGCAGTTTCCCGCCCTTTTTTCTTTTAATGGAGGAGCCAATTTTAGCGGGACCGCAGCTCTCGCTAACTTCTTTGCGGTTCATCGTGATTAGTGCAGCGAATTCAATTGGTCTGCGACACTCCACTTGGCTTTGCCGTTATCGATGGCGGCGGCTTGAGCTCCTAGGACTAAAGACAAAAAAGAAACGCTCTCCGCTCCGTTTGATCTCGTTCTGTGGGCCCAATCGCGTTCTGTGTATCGGTGCACTTGAGTGCCCCTTCACGAGTCACTGACTCCAATCGCGGACTCCATTTCGTTAAATCGCGCTAATTCCGCTCGTTTTGTTTTCGGATTCGCACATTTTTACGCTCCTGCGTCGACTTTCCTTTGCTTTTCCTAGTTGTCTACTTTCCAAACCCTTTTTGGCGGGTAAGATGTTTTCGCCTATTTTGACGAAAGTTAGTGAATCTATTTCCATTGGAGGGTCCAGGGGTATAAAGATATCAAGTCGTACCCGTGTTACCCGTATGGTATAAATTGTTTGATAGGTGATCTACTCTAGCAACTCTCTTTACTAGAAGTGTTTGTTGTGTTGCTATTTGCTATATTTGTTTATGCAAGTCAATACGTAAGTCATACGATAAATAAGTCACATGATAGTTAATCCTTCTCAATGCTTAACTGGGCAGATATTGTTTGGACAATAATATATAGGTAAGAAATGGCCGATGCTTAATCAGAGTTTGGTTGTCCGGAAAAATTTCTGATAAATAAAGATGAACGAAAAAGTTAAATAAAGACTTTCACTTGCCTATTCAACCGAAACCAGTTCATGGCTGATCACTGACACTGGCATAGATAAATATCTTATCGGCTGTGTCAATACTTACCAATCACATACTTGAAAAGTACCTATAGTTCGACATCGAAACTCGCACTTAGAAAAACGAATTATATATCCCCGGAAAACCAGAAAGAGAATAGTTTCCTTTACAGTTTTTCGCCCAGACAGAACAGAAAGAGGTCGAGAAAAGTAATACGAATGAAAGAAATGAATAAAAGCAATGAATAAAGAAGATGAATTTTGAATAAAAGGCGCAGGCTCCCAAAATGCAATGAATTTAGATGTAGATGCTCTACTTTAGCAAAATTTCATTTGCTAAATAAAATATCGGATTCTACCGCGTGTCCGTCCTGAGGAAAATTGTGTGGTAAACTATTTTAAAAATTAATAAAGGTTGCAATGTTTCATAAAACAATCTCTTATCAAGAAGAAAATTGTATAACTGTATTTCTAATTGCATTTGTATAATTAGTTTTTCTTCTTTGGATAATGTGCTATGAAAACATAAATTTTTTTGGAAAATATTGAAGCTTTTATTTCCAAGGAAAAATGGACTTGATAATTTGACGATAACTTGACAATTCAAGTCCTTTTTTTCTTTGGAATTTTTCCTGGGTGCACGCTCTTATATGCAATGCAATATGCAATACCTTTTCCTTGTAAAGCTCCAATTATTTGATTTTTAAATATTTCGATTCTTGATCTCGATTATGATCGACAAAGCACTAATTTCGCACGTATTGATATTCGAGCCAAATATTCTCTTAACTTCGCTCTAATGCCAGAGACGCTACTTTCGTCCTCCGACCTGTCGGCGATAAATTCAAATTAGCCTTTGTCACCCATTAGCCGCATCGGGCGCTGCTGTCCAGACGGGATTTTATGCAAAATGGCCCCGAATCTCCATGTGATCGCGGGTGAAGGGAAATTTTTCTTGGATCACTTTCAATCGGAACTTCCGTTCCTTACAGAGTTTTGGAGGTGAAAGTATTGAACCAATCTTTGATTTACTTTTAACCCCTTCCGCTTCACATTTTGACAAAGTAGCAAAGAAATAAATTTTTTCTACTGAAGGACTTTGAAAGTATTATAAATGCGCAGAAAATATTTAATTCGTTCAATCGTAATTAGAACCAAAATCTCTGACATAAAACCAAATGGAATCAATTTAGCTAACAATTTAAAAAATATAGTTTCCGGGGTAACTGATCAAAATTTTATACTCAAAACGTTGAATGTCTTTGATGAGTTTCGAAGTTTTATGTGTGAAAACTTTCCATTATGATAATTTACATGGTGTTCATTTGAATGCAATGCTGAACTCGGCAAACATTTTTTGGACTAATACGTCACAGAGAAGCCGTGAAAGGCTGCCAAGAAGAGGAGAATCTTTTAGATGGTCCTTAAGTGATGGTTATGAATTGATGTAATCATAGTTGAACACTATTTTCTCCCCGTCTTTTTTTATCAATTATTAATTATCAATCACCTTGGTCAATACCAGTCAGTGCAATAATTGAGCGTCATCATGACACCAAGAAAAATATTATTCAGTCTAGTCTTTGGGTTGCACTCTGGTTGACTTTTTCCACTTGCGTGCTCTTGGTTCAGAGAGGAAAGTTCCTCATAACTACTTCACTCTTATCTACCAATCAGCTTAAGTGCCGATGACTTCATAGACAGATAGTAAATAATAGGTTTCCTTTCGAAATTATTCTGATAAATAAACTTGCAAACTATGTCATGGTATTGATCTATCAAAGGAGATGATCTTTTATAATTTCTAAACAATAATAAATCAAACAGCCTTAGCACATTACTCCAACGTGGCCCTGTTATAAACGGCTGTTAGGGAATTAGAAAGAACCATCTCCCAACCCCTTCTAAAATTTTGATGCACACGGACCCTGAAAATTGATTCGGATATCTCATACCGTAATCACGTTGACGTCCTCATTTGTCGGCAATATGACGTGCCCACCAAATTCCGAGTGGTTTGATTGTAACGGAGGACTTCCTAACTCGCTCTGGCGCAATTAAAGGTATTCCCTAAAGATAAATACTGCAGACCGTAAATGGGAAGAAGGCGTCAGCTAAATGAGAGATTTTTCGGAGGGGAGCTTGACAAAACGCAGGGGACTGGGGGAGGAAGGGGTTCGGCATAAGGGGGGCGTGGCACTCACTATCTCCCCATCGAATTACTAAATAGCCATTCCAGAGAATTTTCCAATTAACTAAGACTGTTGAACTGTTCAGAATATTACTCGATTCCTTCCTTTAGGATAACTAGCATCCCTAGTATTGTTATTCTGGTCTCTTGCATCCTTTCTGACACTCCATCCGTAGTGGTAATAATAATTCGTATCAGTTACTTTTTCAACCTAAATATGCTTAAAACCTAAGAATAAACAAACGTGAAAAATTGCGACATCTCAGGTATCTCACTTTCCTATTCTGAACACAGTATTAGAACGCTGTTTCAATCCCACTTCTGTAAAGGGGACGCTTTGTCAATGAGGCGAGTGTCGCTCCACATAGCTGCAGGAGGTTCACAAAGCGGTGGGAGCCCTGGGTTCGAGTCGCAGTCATATCGCTATATTTCACTTCTATTCATCCTTGGGTTTATCCAGGCTCAAGCTTGTACGTTTAATTTTACTACCTTTTCTCTTCCAAGACATACTTAGTTTGCAGCCGTACATCGCGATAGGAAAGCAAATTCGAGTGACTGAGAAAAAGTTAAATTATTTTGAAAAAAGGGCCGCAAAAATTAATGGAATAACCACATGTGACTCATGGGCCATAAGGCATATAAGTGAGTAGCCACAGAGCTACTTTCCGCTTGTTCGGAAATTCTTCGACGTAAAATAAATATGTAAAGATTTTCCTGGTATATACTGATTTTCGTAATATTATTGCCCTCAACATCGCTATCATAAGGACGTACATCTTTTAACGATATTATCCGCTTAAGGACTAAATTAATTTCAACTGTTTCTTCCCTTCGTTTTTTACCCGAATTCTTTAATTCATTTCCTATATTTTCTCTTCCACAACACACCAGCTTTCTTTTTGGGCTTCTTTAGAAAATAAATGACAATTTTTAATTAATGGCATTTTTTATTATTGAAAAATGTCCATTAATGTTCTTTTGTGTGACTCTGAGTTTTTTGTAGATCATTATCAGTTCTTTCAATGATTGTGATGGCCTTCTATGGTTTTTGGTGAAAAGCGGAGTCTTTTTAAGAGTCTGTTGGAATTCATTCTTTCCACTGAGTCCACTGAATTATTACATTTATTTATGTTCTAATTATATCAGTATCTGTACATAATTTTATCAATACACGCATTAAGTCCACTTCTATGGAATTTTCTGAATCTTTCCCTGTTTTAACTAGCAAGAGCATCTTCTTTTGTATTTTTCTTTGATTTCTAGCTGTTATTAGAGTTTTCGCTATAGGTTATTTGCACCATTAACATATTATTCACTGATAACGAGAAGGTTCTATAAAAATCATGGATAGATGAAAAGCAGATTGCGTGTAAGTAAGTTAGTGTGGGTTGATAGCGGATGGCATAAAAGTGGTGAGGGTTGGATTGGGGAGGGAAGCTGTGATCCGGAGGGCGAGAGATTTCGCCCCCAGGGTTTTATAGGGGCAATAACAGTGAATGAAGATGCGGGTAAGTGCGTGTAATTGAAGGATGAAAAACATTCTGCTTGTTGAGAGCTGCCGAATGGAACTTTGATGGTTTTATTTCCAATCGTAAATTTGTGTATTTAACCTGTGAAAATGTCGTGCGTCATTAGCGAACTCTTATCCTTTTTGCGTTTCACCCATCAGCTTTTTTTTCAACGTTCTTTCTTTTTTTCGGTAAATTCGTTTTTCTACTTCAACTTCGATCATAGCTATTTATGCATCGAAAGTTGTCTATGGCTCAACAAAGAACGATTGTGATATTGCTTATCGGTTACTTATTCAAATCGATAATTTAAATGAAAAAATAATCGTACGAGATCTATAGGAGCAAATATAGAAAAGAACTTTATTGAAGTTGTTTTATATCTTTATTTATAATTTTTTCGAACGTATCCAAAAATCCCTAATTAATCGACCTTAAGTTGTTTTTGACTTGCATACATAAAAATTCCCTTAAGTGCCATTTTCATCATCTACAGAAGACAATGGATTTAACATTCGATGTTTTATTATCAAATGTAATTTAAAACATGTGTTTATGCACACTTTGATTGAATTTTTAGGATTCCTGTAAAATTTATATCAATTTCAGTTATCATCAAGACAAGCAGGACTTGATTTTTTGCTTCTTGGTATTGTAGTCAATACCCTGACGGTAAAATTTCTGAGGCAATTCGTACTATTTTGGATATTTTTTAACTATGGGGTCGTTTCCATCTCAAATGGCTTATGATCGTTATGTAAAACTAATCGAGTGTTTAACTTTGTTTAGCTTAGATATACTCCCCTTATGCTAAAGCATAATTCATTTTGATTGGTTGCTGTTATTTACCTATTTCGAATTTAGATTAGACTCATCTAAGGATGTTTAATCTACTGAATAAAGGAATAGCTTCCTTCTTTGTGCTCATTTACTTCTTAATTGCTCCAGTATAATTTATTTGATTTAGCGTCTATAGTTAATTTGTTACATAAACTTATGTTGTATGTACGGAATTACGATTTCAACCATCTTCTTTTGTAATCAAAAGAACGATTGTTTTAAGGTTGAATTTTTTATTAAAATACTATTTATTTTAGCAAACTTTACATGATTTCGAAACAAAAAAATGTACGATTATAAAATAAGATTATATTTTACACTTTCCAACTATATAATATCTATAATAACTATATAATAACACTCTTTCCGATTTCTTACGAACAATATTTTTTATTACATAAATAAATGAATAAAATGTTAACGAGACGAGTAGTGAACTATACAACTATATCTTATGTTAGTAAGTTATTAGCATATGATACTGAAAGAAGTAAAAATAAATTAAAAATTATCAAAATCGATAATTGAATTCCTCCTCTTCAAGTGTTATTAAAGAATACTAATCAAAAGTTGATACTTAGTAACATGGCCTTTCGACATTGTTAAAGTCGGGTTTATTTCTAAGCTCATGGAATTCACATAAGATTGCGTAGAGAAATAGTATTCGATGCTCGAAATATTAATTTCATTTGCTGCCACGACGAAGCAATTCGTTTCGCATAGCAAATAAATAAGTGGGCCTTAGTTTTGACACGCCGAGGAGATACTAGTTCTGAAAAATCGTGCTTCCCTGGAGGTAACGTGGACAAGGGAGCTGCATTTCAAACTTCATAAAGCTCTCCGAACAAGAACAAGTTTTGGCACATGAATTAGTGCTCGCGTGTGTAATGGAATGATGAATAGAGGTCCAAATGTCAGCGTGGATCGCGGTCGCGGCCACTGCAGGTACATGACGCGTTTCACTCATTGAATTTAATGCTACAACTACTTCTATGTTCCTCCACTAGACGCATTACATTCTGCGAAGGGTCGTTTTGAAGGAAGAGCTCCCATTTGTTAGGAGAATTAAGTTTTCGATGCTAAAATATAATTTAAACATCTTTGCATCAGATTTGATTGTTAAGCTTTTCCTCATTCATGATATTTAAGGTCTAAAATAAAACTTCTATCCTCTATTTGAGGAATTTAATATATCGTTTAAGCCCTTCCCTGATGAGTTTTCCATATTTATGATCAAAAAAGTCATTCTTTTTTATTTTAGTTTCAAAAGCATCATTAAATACAGATATACCGATGCCTTTACTTATCTATTTGGATGAAATATATGTATATATGTTTTCGTCATTGATATTCAAATTTTTCTTATTAATTTAAAGATTCTGTAAACTCCTGTTATCGAGAATATATCTCCTATTACGTTAGATGGATATTCTTTAGCACATCCTAAATTAATTACAAATATTTAGATTCTTTCTACCATGGAGATTTTGCTGTTCTTTGTTCCTGTTATCTCTGAATCATATATTCATCAACTGGGTATTTAGCTCATAAGTCTTATGTTAAACAATCAATTTTTTACCAATTACACCTGGCTTGTACATTTAACATGTATTATTAGAAACTAAGTTTTTTGACCGAAAACATCACCGGAGAAATTTTCACCATAAAACAGATTACCCGAGTTGAGATTGTTGCTAAAAAAATGAAAATTCTTTATTTACTTATCATTCTCTTTAATAGATTTTATTCATCTTTACTATCCACTTTGTATTTATCGCATCTATCCAGTTCCGTACTCATACATTTAAGACGGAAAAAATACTTAGAATTAATTTGTGATTTGCTCTAAATTTTAATGATCCAAGTTTATTCTCGATTTAGAATTCTCATCACTAAATCTCTCTGACGACAAAGCATTTCGTCTCAACGATTCACCATATATTTCCAATACTAACATTGATAATGGATGCAAAATAAAAATTCTGCTTTAGAAATATATGCTTGAATAAGTGCTGATTCTTAAGCGTATTAAAAAAATATCAAGGAAAAGATGAAATGGAATTGAAGGCTAAGCCTCAAAAGATGGTAATCACAAAAATAGAGTAGAAGAAAACTGGTCCAATATCGTAACATATCTTAGATATAGTGAACTGCAAAATTCTCTCAAAACTTCTCATCTTTGTTGTATTTTTATTTATGTAGAGAGGGGCAAATATTTTGAAAGCTCGAATAAGTAACGTATTCAGGAAGTATAATCATACAATTGCTTACAGTCTTAATTTAGGGATAAAACGTTTCTCCTACATCCCCAATTCTTTAGGTTTTTTACCTTACGCGATTCGTGAGGAAGATGATTAAGTGAACATGATCCCTACTTCAATAATAAAATTTGTTGTCAAGACGACGACGCTTAAAGTTGACGAAATTTCGATTCGTTTTATCAGATTTTTCCCGACTTCGACCGGAAATAGATAACTGACGATGGGAATTATAATCTTTATTAAGGCATCCATAGGATTCTTATTTCTGATCCTTGAAATTATTTCATTCGACTCCTCATAAGTCAAATATGTCTTTCCAAAGGACAACTATTGGACAACCAACCTGGGGACGGAATTTAAGTACCCTAATGATTGTGACGTGAAATTGCGTCACGTGAAAGTAATCGACCGTTGTTATGTAAACAGAAGAAGCAACCAGATGGAAAACCAGTTCCAAGTCGGCGCACACCATTTAATTGGAATTTCTTCGGATAGTTCGATTAAAGCAAACGAGAAGCGGAAAAAAGAGTACGATGTGGGGAAGATTAATTTAGCAGCAAATAGGATAATTCAAGTTGACGGAGGCAATCGGGAGCAAGACAGAAAGGCGTCTAGACTGCGGTGATTTATTCGTGGTGCGGCAATTGCACGACGACAAATAAACGCACGGAATTCGAGGAAACGTCGGCGGATGAGGAATTTATCATCAGCTGTTTAAAGACGGAACTGTGGGTGTTTAAGTCAGTTTGGACCAGTGCACCGAACTGGATCTGAACCGAAGCCGAGAGGGGGAAATACCGATAGTTTTAGCTGAGTTTAAACCGTAACAAAGGAAAATTGAAATTCTATAATACGTACCAAAACCAGAATACATATATGTTACGTCACGACTTCTGTTAGGATACTAATTTAGGAATTAATATTTGTATTTTCTTTATTTTTGTTAAAATTTCTGTTTCTGTAACATTAACGTATTTTAAATTATCCAAACAAAGTTTTTCTAACTATCCAAAAAAAGATACAAAGGCCACTCACACTTTGCTTTTTAATTAAAAGAATCGCATAATTTATGTAACCAAAATAAAAATGGAATGGAATATTTCCTGTGAAAGATTTCTTAATGTAATATCGCCATCTTTTGAAATGATTGCAGTAATTATGCTATTGACATTACGGATTAATTTATTCATTATTTTAAGAATTGTTTAAGTACTCTCCCCTCGTATCTAACACTAATACATTGCTCTCCTTCTTTTGTGCAACGTTTCATAACCACACACAAAATACTTCGTGCCAACGAATTTACTGATCAAATTTTTGTTTCGTCGTCAGCTCCCTCCGCTCAGTGAAACCCTTGGTCTTGGTCGTTCTTTTTCTATTCGAATATAATCTAGGCGGAACGTCACTTTGTGGGAAATCATCGCAACCAATGATAAAAAACATTTACTCCCGCACAGATGACTGTGGCAGTATTTGTTCTTCTTTGAAGGTACTGAAATAATGCTACCATGGAAACAAAGCCTGTTATGATGTATAAACTGCTGTGTTTTTACAAAGTGGCGTTTCTGTTGTCGATGGAAACAAAACAGTACCATAAAAACGTCTTTGTTGGGCAAAATTAGGAAGCTCCATCTTCCATTTAACCACTGTCTAATTCAAATATACGCATACAAGCAAAAATATAACCTGAAATACATACGGATTTTTAACAAGTGATGTAGAAATAAAGAGCAAATATGAATAGAAATAATCTTTTCGTGAAGAAAATAAAAAACCTGAGTTAATTTTAATCCCATAAAAAATACCACTGCGGGAAAACCCTCAAATAGAGAAGGGGTGTGTAAAAAACCTACGAAATGTGTAGGAAAGGTTGGGAGAGAGATCAAAACATAAATGATAGTGACATTTGCATAAGATACTTACAGATAAACAGCAGAACAATAATGTGCTTTAGGGTCGTAGAAAAAGTATAACTTTTAGAAACTAATTAATTCTGATACCAAAATTATTCTTATAGTTTGCATAATTTATAATTTTCTTTGCTCCCGAAGAAGTCTTGCAGCAAAGTCATACCATGTTGATTATAAAGTGGCTTGAACATCAGACTCTTAGTCAGCTGCATTTTATAATCAATCGAGCTAGCTGTAACTTTGTGGGGCTACAAAGGAGAAAAGGAGAAAAAATAACTTGGTCTGTGACCAAAGGATTTCTTTTCCTTCCAGCTGCATTATACATAATAATATATAAAATAATAAAATCATAAAGCAAACAATCATTTATAAATTTATAATAATAATGACATAAACTGTTTAGAAAAGCATTTAATTCAGGCGTAAATTTATACCCAACTTTTCTTCCTGAAGTTGAAGTGGAAAATAGTAGATGCTTTTCGTAGAGTATTGGATGCTGTATTTGTGTATGGATAATCCAGAGGAAAGAGCAGGTGGAAGATCTGCATTGAGGGATGGGCAAAGTGGATGCTTAAAGGAATCTGAGTGAAAGTAAGAGAGGCGAGAAAGTTATAGGCGAGGAGAAGATTGAATGGAGGCAAGCGGGGAATTGTGGGTAGAATTGGGGGAGGAAGGAGTAATTAGAACATGCGATGCTACCCAGTCGAGGATAATGAGAACCAGGGCTTGATTTATGGGTCAGAAAGTTGCTTCTCTCCCCTAACCTCAGCGCCCCCCATCCTTCAGCGTGCGCCCCGCGGCAACCATGAATATTTCCCCGCGTAAAGAGGGACGGGTGACGTCACTGCCCTTTGATTGGTCGGATGGCTTTATGCTCCCGGCTGTCTCGCAAATCAAAACCGGTTCGGAATTGACGATAATTTTCGGTCTTAATTATTCCTTTAGTTGTCGCAAGGAGTCTGGGCTTCAATGGAAACGCCCATCCGGATGTAGCGGTTTGGTGATAGTGAGGAACTTGTAAGAACTAAAAGGGGCGAATATCACTTAAGAGAAGAAAATCATTCTGTGCATTTTTCGTACTTAAATTCCCAAATAATGTTGTATTTTATTAACTAGTAAACTCCCCCGTCAATCATTACGGAATTTAACTTATTTCAATCTTTTTCTTTTACTGTAACCTTCTGGTCCCTCTAAGCTAGGTGTCAATTGTAAGTCCATAATAATTAAACATTTTTCTGAATGAGAGTCATAAGTTGCGCGAGTGAGTCTGTCGATAACGAATGCAGGCAGAGCAGGGGCCTGGTAGGGTGATAGCCTTATTACTTGCTTTCCACTAATATCTTCACCGTTTATATCGATTTATTTATGTGAATGTGCATCTACGTTCTCTTTTTTGCCTTCAAAATATCTTTTAACCTGCTTTTCCATAAGAATTTACTTAACTATCTGTATGTTTTACAGGTTTTTCACACCCCCCCTTCTTGTGGGTTTTTCTTGGTGCTGTGTACATTTTTTCCTAAGATAAATCTGACGTATTTAAACCCGCAATGTAGTTTTCTTCTATGTACTTTTTTTAGCTAACAATTTCTTTAAAATATAAATGACGAAGGGCTAGATATAAGAAGAGACTTAAAAGTCGCAATCTCGTCCTAATTAAAGACGTTTATTATTATTTATATACTGTGAGGACTTCGGGGGCCCCAGGGCCGCTCGTGAAGGCCTACCAGGAACCTTGGAAAACCTTGTATGATTCTTATATAGTGATCTACTGCTTCGTTCCTGCTACCGTATTCTGATGAATGGAATATTTTTATTTTCTCTGAGGTATGAGTGAATGATGGCAATGATCCTCTCCATATAAAATGCCAATAAAATTGTTACTTGTAGAATCATTGTGCCTCACTTAAGTGGACATGCTCCGCTAATAGTAATCTGGCTCATAGAGGGAAGCAAGGACAAACTACCTCACTCCTCATCCTCCCTAGTAAATTTCATTCCTCCTACTAGCTAATTTAAGAGAAGGTGGGATACCAACCGGCCTTCGGACTGAATAATTTACAGACGATATATTCAATTCAAAGTAAAGTCGTATGTGAACTATTTAACAAGGCTGTCTGTAAATTACTGATGTTCTGTGCGTACTAACACTTTGTGTGTACATACATACGTAACACTTTCATAAAATTATTTGAGTTGATTCTCAAATTTAGTGCGATTTAATGTTGCCCATCGTCTTATTTTGGTCTTTATTTTTGAATCAAAATAAATACACATACATCCAGAATTTCAATTAAAATGTATTGCTAATACATTTTAATTGAAAAATATAATCGCTCAAGGTGGTTGTCCAAGACTCCTTAGATTCATCGCAGGATCCAGAGGGGGTCAACGGAAGCGATTACCCCTTCACCTTAGGGAAGACTCTGGCTGAGACCAGCGATTTGTCTAGTGGGTACCTGCAGCCTTTATTATTCCGCTGTTTTTGTGATTTTTTCAGTTCGCGCTGTAACGGAGATATTTATGTTGAATTAACTTTGAGAAAAATGGAGAAAATGTAGAGAAAGGCCCAAGAGGACAGAAAAACCCCGCATAAACACGGAGTGTGGAATTCAGAAAGAGGACCAATTTGTAATATTAAAATCACAATGCAGTCAAGGTTAAATGGCGAGAAGCTGAAACTAAATATTTATAAACAAGTGTTTCCTTCGAATAATATACATTCATTTCAAAGAATCCACTTAATAAAGATAAAATTGTGCTTCTAACCATTTATGGTAGAAGTTTAAGCATCTAGTAATATTTGACTGTAAAAATGAGTGTGTAAGGACATAGTCTTGAACTTATATGGCTTATAATGGTCACCAAAATATCGGGAGTAGTTTTGTATTTTACGCAATTTGATAGTCTCTCAATGAGGGTGTGGGTGAAAGGAAGAGATGGATTGAGGAAAACGGGGAATGAATAGATGTGAAAATAAGATAGGAAAGAAGAAAGAGAATAGCGAAACAATCCCACTTACATTCAAGAAAAATTCAGGTAATGGTTCTATGAAACAGAAGTTAGCTGAGATTTAAGGACAACTATCGATCAACAAAGATAATAATAATGCCTCGAAAATTGATAGGCAAGAATTAAACGAGAAACGTAGCTGATCCATCACTTGAGAATGAATACCGAATGTAGAAAGTAGCATTTTTACCGGTTCGCAACTTTCATAGTTAGTAGATATCATACGCCATCGAAGATTCTAATATCCAAATCAATAATTCTTTTAATTCACCATTTATATCCGCTCATTATAATAATGTAAACGTATAAATATCATAAATATTTTCTATCTATTACTAGGTCAAGATTCCAAATAAGATGTTTTAGATTTTCTTTGACACCTGCAAATCTGTTTTCATTTGCAACCTTTTCAAGTGTATTAAAGTGGACTGCGTAAGATGAATTTGAAAATACAATATTGATTGTAATCGATAACTTGTTAGAAATAATTAAGAAACTAAATAGCAAAAATAACTAATTTATTTAAAATCTGTATCGTTTTTATCTTGTACCTTTTTTTGATACACAGAATCTTAATAAATCCCAGTTGTAATGATGATTTATAATTTCATAAATATGATAAGATAAGCTAAGCTGGCCCAAGATAATTTTTTGTATTTACAAAAAATTATCTTGGGCCAGCTTCGAGCATATGACGCCTTTAATTGTATGTAGTGTTTTCACCACTGAACATCCAAAGTTAAACATTTTTGTCATTAAATTAAATTAATGTTGCAGAATTCAGCCAGGTTAAGCTGTTTTTGAGAAGCCAATAATTGCTGAAATTATGGAAAACAAATTAAGTTAGATCTTTCCTCTGAAGAAAAATTTTATTCTATTTCTGGGAGACATCTTTTATTTTAATCGGAGGTTTAAAAACTTCAATAGCCGTCTTTGTCGGCGTTCCTCGTCTCAGCCACCAATATTTGCCATCTTTAAAAATTTCATTTACTTCCTCATTCAAATTTTATGAACCTATGAATTTTTCTGAAAGCTTAATCAGATCTTCTAACCTGCAGTGAATTCCAACCGAGGGACTCTGCCATTGCCGTAACGATATCGACGAACCTGAAGTCCTCTCTAACGAAACGAGCTTCTCTACTTTGACTCTACGGAGATTAAACCTACTTCACATGGATCCCAAATCGCAGAGCAGTATTCTTACTTGGCACGAAGAAACGCGCCCCAGAAAACTCAAAATCTAAACAGAAGTGGAAAATAGCGACGTGTCTGGGACTCCAGGTGAGGAGACTCCAAATGAGGTACCTGGGAAACGAGGTCTCATACTTTCCGGGCTTATATTCCATTCGTTTTAAATCGAAAATGAGGACTTTCTTTTCCTATAAAATATAGTTTGAGCTAAGAATACAAATTTATCATTGAAAGGATATTTAACCATATTAGAAAATGTGTTGATAGGAAATAGTCATAGCTAGATGTCGGTATAAGGCATGAGATATGAATAAAAAGGTACGAGAAATATTTTCCAAGGTTGGACTGAATCTCAACCGCCCAGAGGAAAAGAAGGAAATTAAAGTAATTAGACGAGGAAATGTATGAGACTCGGAAGATCATTTCCGATTTTCCTAATTTTTCATTCTGAATTTCACGGATATGTAAATGGAACAGCATTTATGAAGGAAGTTGATTCGAAATCTGTATAGTTTTACCCTCGGTACTGTTACTTCTACTAAAAAATTGATGGCAAAAGACAATGCTAAATTATTAATCTTTATATAGATGTAAAGATTTAGTCCATAACACAAATAATCATGCTGCGAAACCATCCGTGGTACAATATTTCAATCACAATAGGATCTTCGTCCTTCCTTTGTCCGTTTTTCCTTTAGAAAATAATATTTAAACATGGTCTTGATCGTAAGAGATTTACGCTTAATAGAGCAGTTAAGACCGCGTATTTTGATAGATTTAAAATTAATCAAAATTTATATTTGAGCTCATTGAATTTTCAATTTGTACATAGTATGTACGGAGTGATGAAAACTACTTAGGAATTGGAAATGTCTAGGATTTTTGAGGGCCTTAAAGACAATCTCCCTCAAATATACGAATTGTTCAGTTAAGTCATCATCGTCCCAGCTGTTCACCAAGAATGGAATAATGTATTCCAACTTCATTGTTTGAATCGCCTGCGAGTTATCTTAAAGCGTTTTCACAGAGACAGATAAGGTTCAAATTTGAACTCGTTTTGAATTTTAACGTTAACTATAGTTATAATAGTTAATAATATAGTGTATTTAAAAACAAATAGTTATAAATAAATATATAATATAGGCAATAACTATTAACGTTAAGAATTATTTTAGACTATTGTTGCCTTAATTTACATCCATTAACTAAGTTGATCACTGATTTACTCGATTTTAATTTTGATTTCTACAGTATACATGTTAAATCATCTGTATATCTTGAATATCAATGTTAAATCTACTGCAACAATGTACGTTACTCGAAAATCACTGTTCTACGCAATAGTACTAACCGATCCCTTGAATAATTTACTAAATGAGATTCTATAAAGTGATTTCTTTTAGGAGGTCATCTTTTTTTATTTTTTTTTCAGGTGTAATTGTTGTAAACGTTCACAAGTTACTTCGATTATAAAGTGTACAAACAGGTGTGCCTTTAATAAGTTTTCTTCCTTACTCTCAGTGTCACGGTATTATTTGGACGGCTGCAAAAGCTGCCCTTTATTTCCATGAAATTTACTCTTCAAACATCCATATCAGAGAATCTTTCGGCAAAGGGTGGAAACATATTCATCACTGAGTATGAGGCATACGTTTCCTAACATTGTCATCGCTTCACTCGTTCGAATTGAAAAAATTCGCAACTTTAGAACACCTTTAAAATCTCGTGCCAAAATATTTTGTTAACAATTCCAAAAAAAATGCACTTAGCAATTTTCTTGGATTTCAATTGCATCACTTTTAGAAACACAAATTCTGTGCTGTTTCACTAACACCTGATTTCGACATTACGGAGTTAATGGATTACCAGGAATTGGTTAACACTTCCATTGAAGGAGAGCATTGAAGGAATTACTTCCCTTTTACTCTCATACTTCTTACGACAAGAAAACAACAAAGAGGTTGCATTTAAGAATGACAGCTGTTTATTTTGAGGACTGCGTATTGTTAATTACATTTATCATGACTAAATGATATTTCAAACAAACATGTTAGGGAATGAAGTCACTAATAGAATTGTTTATCTAATATGAGTCATACGGAGCATTTCGTATATCTCTACTCTTAGGCAATTGTCTAGGACCACCCTGACCTACAGCGTCTTAATATGGGTGAAACCAGAAATAATTTATGAAGACCTTTATCTGTCCTGCATTTGATATTAAGAACTTAGAGGGAATCCAATTGAAGAGGCTATTAATTATAAATTCCAGAAACACGGCAGTGCACGCGTAAAATTCCTCTGACATTTCCGTTGGAAGGACTTCCTTAAAAGCGATTCCTCGACGGCTGTAAACAGTGGCCATTGAGATATGACGAACTCCCCGGGAAGACGTGGGTTCGCCGTAAATTGCGAGGCATTCAAATTATTTGTTCGAGTCCTATTTGTGTGTAGAGGAGGCGTTGGGGGCGGTCATCCTCTGACTCCACCCTTTGACTCCGCCCACTTGATTCCGCCCCCGTTGCACAAGAAGCCTCCGGACACTGTCGCCCTCTGCCGCCCACCGCCGCAACTAGCACACTCCGCGGGAACGCTTTTTTTAATCCGGACGTCGTCGCAGCGAACGATGAATGCTCCCGAGGTCGTTTTCGTTACCTGGGAGATGTGCCCCGGATACAGAAACGGATGTGCCCCAACTTTGAGGAGTTTCGCGAATTTGGAATTCGTGTTCGAAAAGCAAGTGGGATTTCCTCCGAAGGCGGGAGTTGAAAAAAATTGTTACCGTTTCTTTTGGTTTGCCGTTTCCTCCTGCAACAGTGATGCTTTGGATCACCTGCAGATATGTTTGGTGTTTCACTGTGATGGTCTAGGCCGAGTACTCCAACTTCTAGAGCTGACTTTTGTGGTCACAATCAGGCATGGTCTCCCTTCAAGACCCTCGCATTTGTTGATTTTTCTCATTATAATTAATCTTCAACAACATTATTGGCGAAGGCTATTGTTGCGCGACTTCATATTATTGGCTACAATCCAATTTCCAATCTTCATTTCTTTTCTCCCAGTCTTTACTAGTAACCAGGTGAAGTACTTGCAATAATGCATAATTTACCTAATCTTTATAAACTTACTTAAAATTTCCTATCAAAATTATTATTTATATAAGTTCAAAACACAAATCGAGAAAATTTTCAATGGTTTTTATGATCAATATCATAAATTTTCATTGCTCACTCTTGGTTTTGGTCATAACTTTGCAAAATCCCGTTCGGAAGTTCTGCAGAATTTTAAGCCTCACAAGATCACAGTTTGTTTAGTGTCCTACGCTCGATTTCACCATAACATTGAATTTTTATGACTTTTACATAATACTTTATTTCAAATGGTATAAACCCCAAGTCAGCATTTATACTGCCATCGGTGGCTGTGTTTAGACGAACAGGAAAGTCCCATGATTACACTGCAGCCTAATACTTACACAATACACTTATAGATATATAATCTTAAGTAGTTGCATACACTTAATAATGCTTCAAAGCAAATTTATTTAAGATGTACGGAGAGTGCAAATGGACTAAATTCAGTATATATACCACCAAAATCTTCAGCGGGATATTGAAAATGTAATAAAAAGTAATGGAAAGATATTTAAAATAAAAGATATTTATGTAAACTTTAAATTCAAATTGTAAATTGTTGTACGAATATTCTAACCAGTTAAAATGTATAAAAATATGGATAAACTGCGAGGAATGGTTGGTTAATTTCGGTCGAACGGTATGTACTTCATCTTATTATTTATCCGTATGGCAACTCTTCTTAAGTACTTAGTGGTTGAAATTCAAATCCTTATATAGTCTTGAAATACACATGCATTCAACTCTGCTTGGATCTAATTCTCCTTTTCACTTTATTAATATTCCATTGCTCAAATAATTGGGTTTTCGCTCCGGAAAATTAAAACAATGAGTTAAAAATAATGCTCAATACTATGCGGAAACAGTGCGAGCCAGTCAATTCTGAAAATAATATTTATACACAGTGCTGTATAATTTACATAATTTACTATGTATACTATTTACAGCAGTACTTAATAACTTAGTAGAAATTCGGCAGAGAAATATAGTTTCAGAAGCAGAAATAAGAATCGTTTAATAATGACCTTTTATTTACTTTGCGTCATTCAATTACAAATACAGTTAATATTTTCAGTTCACATTAGATGCATACATTTAACATAATAATGATAACGATAAATTTGCGTGTATACCTTTTTTTAATACGGTAAGTCACTGCTATCGACTTGAGATCTGTATTAACATCGATATTTTCTTTTAAGATAATCATTTTTCTTTAAATTCAATCGAATAAGCCTTAACTTGGTGGAACTCCGTAATCGGGAACATATTAAATAAAAGATGCAAATTCCACAAAACAAAAACTTTTAATACACGATCGGTTTCCGGAAACCCATTTTTTCTCTAATTAAAGCTTTCGCAATAATTCAAAACTAAATTAAATAATCACATATGTTTTTTATCATTGAACTAAATAGAGTTGTATGATAAGAGATTCACTTTAAACGCTGAACCTTTGTTGATTAGGTGAAATTACCTTAAATTATCAAAACTAATATCCATTTCTCTCACATTTTATGACACATTGATGGATGCAACTGCTGTAGTATTGCACTGCTTGCAAAAATTACTATTTCTAGAGCTGTCGAGAGGCAACAATGAAAAGATTAGTCAATAAATCTTAATGGCTCACTCAGTAGGTTACTTTTTGGTGGTATTGTATCATAAACTGAGCCAATTACCATCTTCGTAACTAACTCGGTCCACAAAGTGTTTAGTATGCCGATGTAATGTATTTCAAGAGAAGTAAACGAACGAGCGGAAGTAATGAAAGGGAGGAAATTAGAAAATCACGAAACGTATATGCTGTTTACCCTAAAAATATCAATATATATTTGTATATAGCTTGATGTTGTTAAAAAATTCTGCTTCTGATAGTTCAGTAGAAATACATTAACGGAGGCAATGATAAATGCTCACTGTGTAATATTGCGTAAATTGGGAAATTATTCACATTCAGATGCAAATCATGACTTTATTAAATCTCTTACAGCTAGGAAATTGTCGTTTCCCTTGAATGTTCGTGTATGTAGAGTGGAATCTACTTTTCATACAAAATAATGATTATATTTTACTATGCTATTATAACTTAATATAATCTTCTTTTGTAAGCGCTTTTTTATGTAGACAACAAAAACTCAATACTAGAGCAAAGAGCCGGAGGTTCGATCAGAAGCAAATATACTCGAGTAGATTTCACTGAGAAACATGCAAATTAACAGGGGTTGATACATTAGTGTTTTTTACGTCGTTGCTGATGTGAAATTGACATAATCTTCAAATGAAAAATCATTTCGTGGTCGTGTTTATCCAACGCGTACGCCAAAACGACGCGTTAGCGATCGTGTTCCCGTGTCTTCCGCACTCTGCTACACGTTTTTGGAATGTTTGTGGAACAAGGCCACTTCAAATATGATGCAAACAAATAGTTAACGAAGATGAAAATTGGACCCCCAATTTTCGTGTGCACCTGGAGAGAGAATGCACGACGCGTGTTCCTTTATTTAAGCTCATTTATCTACATCACTGTGATATTAAAGGCTGAATGTTTACAATAAAATATTGAATTCTATGCTATCCACTATACTAATCAACTAAACTATTTACTATAATGAAATGGTCACTCGTCTACCGAATACCATCAATTTTAACTCTTTTTTCCGAAAATAACTTTTATCCGTTTAAATTACCTCTTAAATCTATCCTAAATATGGCTGCATGAGACTAATTAGGGACTTTTTAACTCTGATCCTTGTAATCTCGTTCATTATATTGTTTTTAATTTAGTTTATCATTATTATTGTTTATTGTCAACTTTAATTGACATTATAATGTTTGTTAATGCCTTATAATAAAGAAAGTAAATAAACAAATAAACTACAACTGTACAGCTACATAAGCTATGACTAGATAAGAAAATTTGTTAAGAGTCTTAGAGGCCTAGTTGAATATAGATCTGGTGAAGATTCGCTGAAAATATCTGTAGACGTCATTAAACTAATGTTGATAGTTTAGTGAGCAAGTCCGAAGAAATAACTTCTTCGGACTTGTGTAGTAAGACCTACATATTCCATTAGGTGAAATTGTAATTTATTAATACATGACTGAATTATATTTCTCTTCGAAGCTCTCTCCTTATCCAGGTCTAAATTGATTGAGCCATTGCAATAAATTGCCATGCAAAATATGAAAAAATCGCAGGAATCAGCAAATTTGAGAAGGTGGTACCTTTCAAGGAATTTCGCCAAAGGGTAGTGGGATTTTTTCGCAAATAAAACGAAGTTTTCTTATTTTTAGACTTGAATTCCTATCTTTTTTATTTCATGTTTCATTCACGTACTATTAGCTTTTTCGCTTGTTTAATGATCTTATTTGTCTCATTTATCGCCGGTTTTCTTTTTCTTTTAGTCCCTTCTCTATTACATTCATTCACTCTTACTACCCTTACATTCACTGCGTTTCACGTTATTTTCATCTAAATATTTGTATTGATAGTCGTCTTTTATCGTGTGCAAAGGGTAGAGCTATGCAAACGGTTAGTGTATTTTCCCATCTGGTCTCTCTGCCGTACCCTTGGCAGAAAGCAATTAATATAAGAAGCGACTAATCCTAGTTTCATATATACTTGTGTAAAAGATGAATATTTCAGCACATTTAATATGCTGAAAAAGCCCCCTCTAGGCTTATACTCGATTCAGGGTTCCACTTACCTGTTCTCCCGTGGAAAAATTCCGCCGTAGTCTGAAATCGGCTTTTAAATTCCTCACTTTCTCAATTAATAATTCTTTGTCAATTTTCTCCTACTAACCTACTGATGCCTCAATCAGTGTAATTTTAATGTTATCTATATTTATTTTGAAATTTACCAGTAGCTACTGCATTTCCCTAGGCTTATACTCGGTTAAAGTAGTTTTACCAGTTTTCTGTGAAACAATTTGGCGCGTCGGCTTATATTTAGGTCGGCCAATACTCGAGTATTAATTGTAACTATTTAATGTGTAATCATAAATAATATCTTTTTCCTTTTCTGGTTGAGAAGCAAAATATCATATCTTATACACTCTCTCTACTGTTAGAGTTACCTCTTTTCGATTTAACAAAGCAATTCGTTTTCACCTAATGAATGAAGATAAGTACCACATTACTACTTAAGTTGAATGTGTTTCTGTTAGCAACCACAAAGAAGCACTTTCAAGAGAACCAGGAACGATTCATCTCATCTATTTCATCTAATTTCCTTCTCAAATTATTTCCTTTCGTATAAAAAAGCCTCACTTTCGGCGAGCTTTCGTCGAGTGTTAAAATGGCTGCCCTCCTGTCCTCCTCCGAAATTAATCAGTTTGGAAAAAGGAACCATCAGGAGGATGAAGCCGTTTTCCATCAGTCGTAATGTAACGGCGGCACTCGCTTAATCTTCCGTTCCATCCCGGAAATTGACCGCAGCACGGGTAGACAGCTTGCCTGCTGGAGTTCACCTGCCATCTTGGGTCTCACTCTAATGGAGGTGCGATCACAGGTGTACGCAGTGTTGTATGGGTCCTCCGCTGAAAAATGGAACGATCATTCCTCGCGGGGGGCACACGAAATAGGGTCGGCCCCCTTTACGCTCTCCCCTGCATGTCCGCCAGGATATAAGGAAGGCTCGCTTAGCAATGCTCTATACCCGTACTCCGTAGACAGAGGTAACTTCAACAAGTTGCATGTTAAATTACCATAGTCAAATGATGAAGTCTAAGAGGAAAGAAACTCAATGAAATTAATGTCGCTGTATTCACTGCAAACTAGTGACCATGAATGATTACTTACTATATTTAATTAGCTGATGTTATGGGTTGCAAATTGCAGTATGAATTACCACAGCATAAACTCAAAGAGGGAAGAAACTCAATGAATTGGATATCAGTGCGTACAATGAAAAATAGTTACGATAAACGATAACTCGTTAGAGGTAATTAGCCATTGTTAGGGGTTTTTCATTGTTGCATCTCTTATACCCGTCCATCCCATTGCTCAAGGATAATGTAATGAATGAGAATCACTCATAATGCTCAGGTTACTATAATTGCAAGATGCAATAACGTGATACAATAATGTAAAACTACTAAGAATACTCATGTTACCTAATGGTGTAATGATGTAAGATTAGGAAGAATTTAAAGTTAACAAGACGTCATTTATGTTAACAAGTTTACTAAGTTAATTCAATTCACGAAATCAGGCCAATTTAATTATGCAATACCTATGCGTATAATGTAAGCAAGAAAACTTAATTAGTATAAATGACATGATTTGGTTACTCTAATTGAGAAGAAGTCGTGTGGTGTAACTAATATACTTTAAATTCTACTCATCATTATCGAGAATTTTGAAGTGATCGCATTGATCTTGCTTTGAATTGTTGGCAGTGCTTCCAATGCTTTGTCTTCCATATTTGAAGGAAAAGTTTAGTTTCGTTTGTTGTTATTCAAAATTGACCTTATCTATGAAATGATTACTCATTTACTGTTCCTTGAGAAATATTTATTTATTTATTCATTCCTTACGGATAGAATCTAGTTAGAAAGATTTTACACTGAAAAAAGTATCAATAATAATGATATTATTAATTAACATAAAATTAAATAAAATAATATATTTACGTAATTCGTATGGAAATAAATCTAGTAAATCTATACATGATAGGATATATAACAGATCGGTATTATAGTTTTCGTATTATTTGGATATCTGTGAAATTTCTTCTGCGATTAAAGTAAATGGAGGTTGCACGAAGTGAAAATTCTTGAATGGAAAGGTGGCGGATTGTAGATGATTGCAACATTGAGCTCATAAGTACGTAGAATGCCAGATACCTTGTCTTTTTCCGTTATCACCCCATTTAGGAATAGTGCTATTTTTCAAGAAGAAGTAGCAGTACTGCGATTAGCTAAGTCAGGATTTGCAGCAGTTTCCATGGCATTTGGACTAAACCCATCCAATATCGACTGCTACTTTCATACCCCTGGAAAGCCTCATAAAAGATGAAATCCCCGCACTTTTTCCCTTCTTTAATAATCCTTTGTTCCATTACCCTTCCGCAATAACTCATCTTAATTCGGCACTTTGGTTCCCAAAGTAATTATTTTTACGGGAACTTCCTCCTGCAGTTTTAATTACGCCGGCGACTTTCAATCAAACCCGTTTAGCTCCCCTTCGGCCATATTATATAGACGACCCGCTGTGAATTAGCCTGCCTGTGACGTCACTTCCTCTTCCGAGAGAGGAAACTGAGACCTGAGTGATTGGGGGTGGAAAAGGTGAAAGAGTCTTTTCTTTGTCTCGCGGGTTATCTGCATCCTCTTGCGCCCAGACGCCGTAACACACGCTGTGTATCTGGGATGTGAAAAAATTAGATTAGGAACATGCAATGTAAAGAGGCAGGAAATATTAGAAGATCAGTGGTTAAGTGATTGTTCTCGTTGGATCGATCTTGTACTTACTAGAAGTGTACTTTCGCGTATGCCAATTGGTTAATGGGTGTGTACACAGGGCCCTTTTTAGGTATACGCAGCATCCGCGGTCGCGTAGGGCCCCGTCAACTTAGGGGCCCCGCCGCCAAGCCACAAAAAGGACATAAAACATTTCAATAATTACAATTTTTATAAAATAAATAAAATTAAAAGCATGTTAAGTTCAATTTCCGTACCATATTATGATATTTTAACGTTATATTTCGCTAGCCTCACATGTAACGAATTTCAGACGAAGTGGTTATTCAACTGTTATTAGAACGGTGCAATCATTGCACTGCAATGTCACCAGTTTGCCTGGCACTGGGGTCTATAGGACCCCATACAATAACGTTGCGTAGGGCCCCCAAGATTATAAGAACGGGCCTGTGTGTACATGCCTAATTTACGGGAAATGGAAAATTAAAAGCTTGAGATGACAGTTTCGTCAAACTCGTAAGGATTTTTGAAAAGTTTCAGAAAAAAACATTCTGAAAGACATTATCGGTTGCTTGTTGTAGTACTAATTCTTCGATGAATAAGCTTTAAATGAAATGGGAAACTTTGGTTCGACTCCCAGTTATGTCGCTCTTTATCGCTGTTTACCTTTGGTTTTTAAGGCGAGCGCTTCCTTGATCAAAGCAAAACCGACTTGTCACCTGAAGATGTAGCGTTGCTACGAAACCATGGTCGTTTATTTAAATCCTGTGGTATCGTAAAAGTTTACTCTCATGGAGTTTCTGTGTGTTATAGAGGTCTGCATGGGCCGAAAATTTCAGCCCGGCCCGTTCGTCGTTGAGCTCGAGCCGAACGTTGATACCAATTATCGCTCTCAAGCCCGAACCGAGCCCGAAATTTCCATAAATAGCCTTGTAATTAATTGTTGTGAATTGTGAACAAATACACTTTCTTAACCCTTCACGTAGACTCAGCATTTTGTTTAAGCATTGTGTTACAACTTCAAGAGGCTTCTGCCCCTTAGCAAGAAACTAACGTTCTTTAAGAACGAATAATTCTCTCCTTCCCGAATTTCCCATGGGCCAAGCCCGATAGACTGCCTGCTTACCCGGCCCGAGCCCGGCCCATGCAGACCTCTAGTGTGTTGATAATTATTACAAAGTTACTCCTGGCTCAGTAGGATAAGATCCACTTTTATGGAGAGGTTTTCTGATTTGGGGAAGTAGGTTTTTCCACTTTGTAAGGGCAGCTGCATAAAGAAATCCGTTGTAATATTTGAAGAAACGCTAATTACATAGAAACAGGTTGCGCTTTTTCAAATATTACACTGTATTTCGTTAGACAGCAGCCCTTGCAAAGCAAATATCCCCGAAGTAGAACATCTCCCAATGATAGAACATCTTTCCCTATCGTTTATAACGGTAATACTTTGGCATCATTTTTGAGTAACTGTTATTTATAACTGCTATTGCTATCACTATCATTAAATTAATTCCTTCTTAACCTATAACTGTACGAAGCTACCGAGGAGCCAACATTTGCCCATATAAAGCTACGTGTTCCTGTTTTTTACTCGGAGATATTTTCCCTTCCATTCAATATTTTTCATCGCTGCTATTGTATCGTGTAATCACTTACGAAGAGATCCCCTCCTTTTCTTTACCAGTTTAACCAGAGATTCTGCGCTAATGTCGGTGGACCATTAGAATGAAATGGTCCGTGCCGTGCGATCGTTCATTCTCACTCGGAATCGAATAAAATCGGAAATCAGTGGCGAAATTATTTCCGGTTATCGCTTTTCGACTTAGATGCTTTTGTATTGGGATAACCGTTAAAAGTGACTTACGATCCAATTACATAACGATTCCTCGGGAAATGATGGTTTGATTGAGATCGGCTGCTTTCAGTGGCTGCAATTGGCCTCGTTCGGACTTTATGGGCTCAAAAGAAGAGCTTTGAAAAACGACGTGTCCCCGTGCATGTTATTTGTGGTCCAATTTAACTCTTATTGGTTCTTATCCGATTTCATTGAAAAAGCATCAATGGGAGGAGTTAGTCATTTCGACACCAATTGAGTGATTTCCGCAAATAAAACCTGCTTAAATCGAGCGCTGTGATTTCATTGCCCTGTTTTATGGCTCTCCAAGATTTTGCAATATTTCCTCGAGCGATTATCCCCGGTTCTGAATCGAACTGTGAATTCCTCGAAGATGCTCATGGTAATGGAATTCCCTTCTCTAAAAGTCACTTGAAATTTAGAATTAGTGTCATTTGTGAAGATATTTTATTTGATTGCTTGTAGTGAATTTGTATTTTTCCCTGTCTCTTTTGCATAATTTTTATCTATTCCCTGCTTGTTTATCATAACTCTTTTCTTTCTCCTTCATCAAAAATATAGTTTTCTATTTGTAGGTTTCGCAGGTTTTTCACACTCCCCTTCCTGTGAGTGATTTCCTGCAGTGGAAATATTTTCCTGAGCCCTCAGCTTAGGTTTTTTTAAAATCCACATATTACTTTTCTTCGTATACTTTTGCAAACTATCTCTTTCCTTCTGTTTCACATATGACGATGGGTTAGGTGAAGGAAGAGACTTTCTAGTCTCAATCTCGCCCGAATAAAGGCCAGTTATTATTATTATTATTAATCGAAAATGTTTTCTTTGTGCATAATTTCCGAGCTTTATTTATAATAGCCATCATAAGAGAATTCTGAATGAAGTATTGATAAAAACGTATTTACTCTTTATGTAAGGAAACCAGAAGACAAATTTCCCAACCTCTTAGATAGGCTGCCTGTAAAGACAGTTTTCGCGGCTTTAATTGTTGGCCGATTCGCTGTTGTCGACTTTTGATATTCCGACATTGTGAATTATTGCGTGACGCTACAATTGTTGCATATTCTTAACTTAATTGTTTCTCTATTGTCTCTCACAAAATTAATCTTATTGTTAGTCTCGAAAATTGTTACACAATCCTGAACGAATTTTAACAATCACTTTTTAATTGTTATCATAATCCTTCTAAGTATCTCAATTATTTCACCAATTACAACAACCTACTCATGTCAGTCTTGTGTGTTAAATTACTAGTAAGTAATGTATTCAACCCGAAGGCCAGTTTGAACCTCAACCACTCTAACACTAGCTACCAATAGCTAGTAAGGATGAAAGAGGCTTACTAGGCAGGATGAGGAGTGAGGTAGTTTGCTCTTGCTTTGGTGGACAAATAAGATGAAACATCACTCTTCAAAAATGCGGAATGAGCTAATTAGAGGGCCTCACTGGAGAAATTAGTATAAAACTGGTAAATATCTTGGTCTGCAGTTCTTTTCAGCTGAATGGATGTGAAACGTGGACCCTAAGAAAGGAAGAAATTAAAAGAATGCTTTGAAATGTGTATGCGGAGAAGAATGCAAAACTGATTTGGGTTAAGAGAGGATAACAAATGAATATGGTGCAAATGCCGGAAATGGTTGGAGAGGGAAAGAATTTGATCGAAAGAATAAATCAAAGGCAGGGGAATTAGTAGCACCAGATATACAGTGAGAGGAGGGATTGCTTAAAGAGAAGATAGGGCTCGTGGATAAGGTAGAGAGGAGTACGAAGATAATAGCATTTTCATGATTCAAGTCAGGATAAGTTCCTGGACAATATGTCCCGATACGACTAACGTAACCACAGGAAAACTTACGATAAGTGCTAACAGCATCTTCCCACTAGATGCATCTTCCCTGGCATATTCTCAAAAATGTCTTTTCTAGGCATATTTTTCAAGACAGTCCCGTACTATAAGGTTACCATATTTCGAAAAGTAATGTCGGTGTGCCTCGAGAATGATGACCACTTCCTCAGCAATAAATAGGCCTTCTTCACCTTCTCAACTTTCCATAGGAAGATATTTCCTAAATCTTGAATCTACCACGTTCTTTTCCTGTTTTTTTCCTTTCCATCATTTCCTCATTTTACTATACGCAATCCCCAAAATAATTCCGCTCTATGCCTGAAGGTACTGCTACATTTGCTATGACGATTCCCTGTTAGCGAATCAATGGATAATTAGTTATTTCATATTATGTTTTTAACTAGAGTGGTGTTCCTGGAAGTTTAGCCTAATCGCTTTAGACTAAACATTAGATTAGACTCCATCCAAGACACGATTTCGATAATTAAGACTGAGACCGCTTCAAAACTTAATTTTAGTTCATATCTTAGTCACCGTGCGTGTACCATTCCGATTTTTAATTACTTAAATTATTTTGTTACATAATGTAATTTTTATGCCTTCAAATCCTTCTTTGTATCCTGTCGAAGGTTTTCGTTTCTTTTCGGAGAAAATTAAAAACTATCAGGATTGCATAACATTAGCAGACCCATCCGTACCAGAATACAAGGAAAGGCTGGATTATTATTATATGCTATTTAATGGCAATCAATAATTCTTATCCTGTAATTGCTCCGTTGAACAATATCCTAAGGTTAGAGAGGAGTATAAAGATAAGAAAGAGTGTATATTAAGGTAAATTCATAACCAATTTTCAATTCAAATTACGTGACTTTAATAAAAGTAGGTTATTTATATCTACTTGCATAATGGAATATAATTTATTAACTGCGAAAATCAATCAACCAACCGCCATTACTTAGTGAATGATCAAAGAACAAACAAAACCTCTACAGCATATACTCCATGAATTCAATCTCATAGGGCCTCCAATAAAGACTTTATCCGTGTCATTCTACTGAAATAATAATTCTTCCGAAATTTTGTTAACGATTAAATCGATTGGCAATCTCCAATGTCCAGGCTATTATTTTTATTAAAAAAAAATTTGGTTGATCATTTCCGTAACCAATAAGCGGCAGGGGATGTAATCATTCTGGTTTCCTGGACAATTCCTCGGGCTATAAGCGATAGTTACTACGAACGGAAAAGACGGCCAAAAATAACTATCAATCATAGTAATGTACGTACATTTTGAATGTGATCGTTAATTATCTATATTACAGGTAATATTTAATTGATTATATTCGATAATATTCATTTGATTACTACAGGTTTGATTGTGATGTTACAGAAATACTAAGACCGTCAGCGTTGGAATATATCCAGGATAGGATAAAAGACCAGAGATTAGGAAATAGATATTTTGTAGTAGTGATTTACAGAATAAAATACGCTTTGTCTTGGTTTCAGTGAATGTGGTTTTTCGAAGATATTTTTCAAAACGATTTCGCGAAATTATAAGTAAAACAGATAGCCATGATTGGTCACTTTTTTCGGTTAGTATAAGACGCAAAAACCGTATTTTTGTTCCACAAAATTACCCCACATCCCTGTCTAACACCATGCAGTGGCTCGAACAGTATTAATATCGAAGAACATTATTAATAAATTTGAAGACCTTAATTGAGGAAAGTTGGTCTACCTGAGACAACTACCGAGAATGTATCTGCAGTTACATTTGTAAGCAAAATTTTTCCGTATTCCAGAATTTATTTCCCCTTCCTCCGAGGGAAGACGAGGGAAATGTATGGAGATAGCAACTCCTTGAGAGAGGCAACGAAGGTCAATAGAGAAAGAGGCAACCCTTTGCCTCCCACTTCCTCCAAACCCAGAGCCCGCCTTTGCGTCTCATTATCCTTATACGTAACAATGGGATGGGCCCTCGAGTGCAGCGCCGCGGGAGGTCCGAGCGGAGATAATCGAAAGCTCGGAATTTCTATGGAAGGGCTTGATCCGGAAAAGTGATGACCTTGGCGCGAGTGAAGGACTTTTTAAGGGAATAAAAGTATGTCCGGAAGACGGCGTTTAAGAATTTATTCGCTTTGGTTAGGCGGTCTTTTACGCTGCTAAGTCGAAGGTTCCTCCCAGCTTCCCCCTTCTCGACTCTTCACTTTTTCCACACTGCTTGGATGAATTCAAATTAACCACTTGGATCTGCACAGTGGCTCAATGTACGCGATGTTTATGTACACACAAATCCAAAGGATTTCTTTTGGAACTGGTTGCATTTATATGCGTATCTACTTAGATTACGCGTGTACCCACTGGGTAGTTAACGGGCCGTAGTTGCTAAAAATAATTAACCTGATTCTTGAATATTTTATAAATAAATGTACAAAGGTTAAAATTTGAATTACGAATATTTGATGGTTAAATTATTAACTTAATTTTCCAACTGAATAGTTACTTAGTATTGATCATGTTATCAGTTGGAATTGGGATTTTCATTAAAGCATCTAGGTAACGATAACATATATAAATTATCTATATGATACATTACATTACCGTTTTGTTTTCTCGTTTAGATATTTCCAAAATTAATATTTACATCTCGTCTCTACACATTTAAGTAAGTAAAGCACATCTACTCTATCAGCAACACTTTTCATTGCATTCCATAAGGAGAGTCCTCAAAGCCACTATTCAGTTTCATTCATACCTCAGCAGCTTTCATTTCATAACAAAAATGAATGAATATTACATTTTTCTCTATCTCATGCCAAAGGACAAATGAAAATATTCATCAGAATATGGTAGTTGGATCTAATATGACATAAAAGTATTAAAATCGATCTTTCTTCATCCTAACGATGCAAAGCTGTGAATATTTTATTTTGTTATTTCCGATTTATTTCGGCATGTTCAAAAATCTTATGCATTTTGTTGAAGTAATTAAGAAATCTCTAAATAAGGTTTGATTCAAAATTTTTGTAGAATTTTTTAATCAAACCTCACGAAGCTTTGATAGCATACAATTTATATCGAATGTGTTGGCGCTTCTAATCAAAAAGTGTTAAGCATCTTTTTTTGTATATTTATAAATTCGACCATTCTCTGTAAAGGGAAAATGTGATTTGATATGGCTATTAATTCTTTTCATTTCCCTTCAGAATAATTCATTTAAAAAGACCGAAGACTTTCAAACTGTTCAAGTGGACGATGGGGACAAATATTTTTTCGTTAATTTTTTCACGAGGTTTCCAAGGGGACAGTCGATAAATAAAAACAATGATGCAGCCAATGAAGTATAAAAAAGTATTAAGAGAGTTTGAATATTGATAAAATAACGTATCGGTCATGTGAGGATTTTTCAGCCGTAATTTCTCCCTCGGCGCTAATCTATGCGAGATGGAATTATATCTCCCCAAGTCACCCCTCCATCCCCCAACGCTTGGGAAAGTGGACGAATTATACTCATCTCGATTGCGCTGGACCAATGAGTTGCCTTCTTTGGGGAAGGATTTCCCTAAACACTGCCATTACAAATGAAGGATTAGTAAAAATATTTCGAATGATTGATACGACTGAAAGTTTAATTTTGTGTATGTTTCTGTCCAGAGAGGAGAAAAAGTATATTTGGTAAATTCTACTTTAGTTACAGAGAATATGCATGCACTTGAAGATAAATGTTGACTGGCTGTTGTTTTTTTATTAAAAATAGAATCAATTTATTGCAACTCCGGTATCGCCGTAAATAAAAATAGAGATAAGAAGTCGAGCAAAATATCGATGAACATCCTTCCGATGAATTCATTCAAATTGCATTGCCTTCTAACTTTATAAAATAATAATTTCTTAGAATACATCTATTGCATCATTTAAAACACAGTGTCAAGATTTGAAGAACCAGCTTTCCAACTGGCTAACAGTAATACGTATTATAACATTTTTAAGTAATTGCTATAGCACAGTTTGGAATTAGCATGAGAAGCATCTTGTAGCTATGGCGCGTACAACGTACAGCGGCTCGTTCTGTTAAGGGGCACTACATTTTTAATAGCAGCGTATCAGAGATTATCAAAACCCACGGATTGGAATCTCTTAAGGATAGAAGAATTGAGTGTAGACTGAAAGTATTGGAGACATTTTCAAACAGATTATTTACCTTATGGATTACATCGTGATTCCCACTCAGTGAACGTGATTTTAGAGGCTGTACGACAAAGAGATTTTGCGATGTCATAGCGAGAACAAACACACGTTATGAGTCGATTTTTTAGAGACTATAATGTATAAAAAACCAAATAGATAATTATAGAGAAAGGTGCTTTCACATCCCCTGCCATACGCCACATGCTAAATGCTGAGTTAATGCAGTAAATTCCGGAACTGCCAAGTTAGGTTCATGTAGTGTAAACCCTCGATTTCTAATTATTAGAGTGAGTTGCTTCAGCATTAAATAAATTGAAAAAAATAGAACCATCGAGGCTTTCTTTTCCTCTTGGACAACCAGTTAACGATGCAGAGGAATGCAGCTATTGTCAATTTCGCTGTTAATCCTCGATAATCGATTAGAGAGGTAAGAAAGTGAACGGCGGTCATAACATGCCGTCGCTCGCCCAATCGTCATAAAACTTTTCCTCTTTAACGGTTGCCTAGCGACTGGATGTCCCCCCTAAGGCACCATAAAACTCTTTTTCCGCCCTCTATCGCATGGATCTGTGATTTATGTCCTCAGTTAATGAGTGTCCGCCGACAGATAAGAGAGCAGACTCCGCCTTTATACCTCCGATGAAACTCCGTCATCCCTGAGATTGCTTTTTTGTGATCTCCCTTATTGGCCGACATCCGCAAGATTTTTTCCACCAAGATCCGAGCCTCAATCAAGTTTAATCAACTGATGTCATCGCCCACCTGACACAGAGAGACTTTTTCGTTATTAAAGCGTTATTTTGTAGCGAAATACCGATAAGAATTCCCCCAACCGTCAGCGCTAAATACTCAGCCTTCATGATCCTAAATCCTCCAAATTCTATTTGCGCGAATACATTTTTAATCCGAATTCACTTCGCCAATGTGTTACTTTTTAATTTACTATCCTTTCAAGGACGAAAATACTTGCAGATTCTTCTAGAATTCCCAAGAGAACTCTTCTAGAGTAGTTCTTTTGGGAATGAGTCGTTCGTTTGGGTGAAATTCCAGAAATGATTAATTCATTACGAATTTTGTGTAATAATCGAGCTACTGGTAAACAAGGCTACATTTGCAATTGAGTGCGATGTGGGTTATGCAATAATTATAGTGTGTATGCCCAACATATGGTGCATCCACCAAATGGCGAATTAATTAATCATGTGTATCTTCAGAGAAAAATTAAAAATGTCTAATTTGACTCACTTATGTTTACAAGAATACACATAGCATAATAGCGCAAGAATACACATAACTTGCCAAAATTTAGAAAGCCTTTATTCTAGACTTTTTTAATTCAATATACAAGGTGTCCGGGTTGAACGGATAATAATTCAAAATGTAAAAACTTCAGAATTAATAAAGGTAATTAATTGCAGTTTGTATCTAGAAGTATGATACCTCTAAATGTTTTGTTACAAAGCTAATACACCTCGATATGTGCACCATTAGTGGCAGAAAGACATCTTATCTGTACTCCACTCACTCCAAGTGTTTTGCAATATTGTAGGCGTAAAATTTGCAATAATTGCAGGAACTCGATGGAGTAGTTCTGGCAGATCACGGACTGGTGTTTGGTACACTTGATTCTTGATAAACACCAACAGAAAAATATCAAGTGACCCCATGGTTTCTATGGGGCCATGCAATCGATGGACTACCTCTCCCAATCGAGCTATTTGGTAACTCATTATCCGAGAAATCCCTCACAATTACTGCACAATGGCATGGTGGACTATCATCAAGCAAACATACAAAACATTTTGAGTTACCAAACTTGTAGAAGAAAACCACTGATAAATATCTCAATTATTTCTCAATCTATTATATGTTTAACTCGGACACCCTGTACTTTAGTGGCTCGATATATTATATTATTCTAGACAGAAACGCATTATATCAATTTAAGGTGAATTGAATCGACACAAATGGTTTTTCTCAAGTAAGAATGACATAATTCTTGTGTGAACTATGAAAGGCTGGCCAACCTCAGATTATACCAACAAAAATATAAATCAACAAAAAGTAAGGTAAATGTTAAAATCGTCTATGGCGTGATTGTTCTATGCATGGTGTTTTCCAGTTGCACTGCAATGCTAGTTGATTGAAGCCACAACGCCTACGTTACAGTTGGCTTCTTCAGGTCGAAGATGTGTACCAATATTGATATATTTTTCTCCTAAAACAGCGAGGCAAATGCGGCATATAGAACCGATAACAATTTTACGACCGACTCAGAAAGACGCAAGAATTAGGTGGGTAAATGTCAGCTCAAGGAATAGGTTAAAGACGTTCGAGGATATCGGTTGGGTCGAAATGAGAAAAAAGCAGGCTACTTAAGAGAGGGAGTCAATAACAAATTGGTAGCAACTGTAAGGTACCAGTGACTGATAAGTTTATGTGCACGAGCAAATATTTTTGCCGAACGGTACGTTCAGACTTAAAAAATGTTTCTTTTTGGTATACAAACAATCGGAAGACTATTTTCATTTAAAAATAGCTTTGCAATTCAAGCAATCAGATTTTAATCCATACACATTAGTATGTTATTTGACGTGGCCGGTGAATTGATCGGGGGGGAATTCGTACGGGGAGAATTCGTACACGGGGAATTAGTACGCGGGGAATTGATCCCCCGTATTAGTTGTACTACTGTTATTCATTCTTATGTTAATCTACACGCCCTGATTATTGGTTAATGTTATAAATAAATTATAGTTTGGGTTGGGAGTACAACATCAGCGCGGGGGATCAATTCCCAACGTAGCAATCTGTCGGGAGATCAATTCCCCGCGTACGAATTCCCCGCGTACGAATTCACCGGGCGCCGTTATTTGATTTCCAATTATTTTTTCCAATGATATATATTGCTATCGAATATCCTAATGACATATATAAGAGTACGTGGTGTACTGTATAGATTTATAACTAATTCGCATCTTGATGCAATGCTGTATCATGGTATATTTCCTCAAAAGATCTCTCTCAGCTGTCATTTATAGAGAGTAAGAGAGCTTCGAATGGGCATAATTTGAAAATGACTGAGCTGAAGGGGAAAGTGGAAATGGATGGGAACTCCTTCCGTTTAATTGCTTCAGAGAATAGCGTAAAACGGGTGCGACCGAAGAAATTAATAAGGAGGGCGTAAATATCTGTAGTTTATTATTTAATCGTTTCCTTAAACTTATGAGCTTTAGTAGACGCCGCTTTCAAAATTTAACAAATTAGATGATATCAATTATAAAATCATATGGTAATGGTTTTCATACATAAAAAAGGAAATTTTGAGTAATAAGGAAGATAATGATCCGTATTGGATGATTAGAATAAAATCCACGCTCTATTAATTGTATTAATTTTACGTTCTATTATAGAGACATTTTTCTTTTAATTCAAGACTGATGAGATATTTTCGCGTTTAGGATTCCTCTATTAAAGAAATGGCCTTTCATAGTTCAAGCGTCAATTATTTCAATTTGGCTTGAGATGCTATGACATTAATTCGCAATAAACTATGAATTAATAAACTAAATAATAAATAAACGACAGACTCAGGCTTCACTTCGTGGTATTCGTGAATTAAAAACGGCTTCATCTTTTTACTATAAATACGTGTAGTGTAGTAAAAAGAGTCATAATGAAGCCGATGTTTTTATAAATAATGAAATATATTTGACAAGTAGAGCGATAAATTATAATAAATGCATTTTTCGGAATTCAGCGACAAATATATAATATGTGAGATAGCATAATTTGCAATTTTGTGCACATGTATAAATTGCGCGAGAGTTCAATTTTTTATTTATCTCTTTATTCAATGCTCCATTTATATTCATTTTGTGTGCCTTTTTTTGGTGGATTTAACATTGGTAGAACATTTCTACCAGAATACACTAGCCTCACTGATTGTTCAAGTACTCTCCCCTCCTTTGAAAACACTTTTGTTGTGCATCCGGACAACTCGAAGGCTGAAAAAGTATTACAGAACCGAGAATTGATCCAGGTAATGGAAACAGGTTTCACTAACTCTTGAATTATACCCTATGAACTTTTATGTATTATTTACAAATCTATTCTATTGTTTAGGAAACTTAAAGAAGCAGATAGCACTTTACAGTAGAAAATTATAACTGGAAAGTGTTAATAATTTAAATGAACTATTTTAGTGCTCTTTATTTTTTTAACAATAACAAATCCTACGTGCTGAAATTTCTACATTGTTTTTCTTTTAATTTTAATAATTTAGTATCGATTATTGTTATGTAACGCTATGAAAGTTTCAAAATTCATTTGCTACGTTACTATTTTCTTTTCAATTATAAAACCGCGGATTAATACCAAATAACCCCTCCCGTGATACACAAGCGATTTCGATTGCTCGAAGAATAATTAATCAATATTTTGAGTTTATTTGATGTTCTGCGTTCGAAACCTCCTCTGCTTAATCTAAGGGTATTCAGTTATTTTTATTCAAACTAACCCTTAATCGTGGAATATGTCTAAAATGAGGACTCATTCGGGAAGAAAAATGTATTAGCCTTTCCCTCGCTCTTACAAAGAAGCTGTTTATTAATGTAATTCATCTTTTAAACATTATGCATAGTTATCGAATTATCATAACTGTTGTAAGGGACCTATGATTTCCGAATGGTTTTTTTATATTTACGTTTTTCGTCTTGTGTAATATACGCTTAAGTATACATACATACATACAAAGGACTTTATTTGGCTGAATTGGGACTTTTTAGTCCCATCTTTCATTTAACCAAAACATTTAAATTACATATGACCATAGAGTATGATATGACATAGTATAAAAAAGAAATTCAAATCATATCACAAAATAAAATACAAGTCTATAAAAAGATTTTAAAAATACAACTTTATAAATCTATAAAACAAAATTAAAATGAATAATAATATAATACAGTCTTATTCAAAATTAAAATTCTATCATATACAACTGTTGAAATACAAACATAAACATATAAAAGAAAAAGAGCAAAAACAATAAATGCAACTACAAATTAAAGGGTATTTCTCTCTGTGCAATTCTGTTCAAAGAGTAATAGTTTAGCACTACTTGAAAGTCGAAAAAGGCTCCAATTAAGTTGTGCATTCATTTAAATTTTATCGTCTTCGCAAAGCACACCTAATAACGGTTTACTTAAACGAATAAATCGTTAAACATACAGTAGCGTTAGTGGATATATTACTCATTAAACATGATATAGCCTCCGTAACGAGCCGATGCTGCGGAGGACAGATACCGTAAGCCGGCGAAAAAAGGCGTCGAATTCACAGCGGGAATGTTATCACTGCCTCTTTGTTAATACCGCCCGCGAGTAATAATAGATGAGAATGAATTCGGATTGATACTTCGGAGGGAAAAACGAATCGGGGAAGAGAGGCAGCAACAGGACCAAATCCGTAACAGATAATTACCGAATCCGGCGAATTCAAAGCAGACTGCATCGCGAGGTGATAACTCGGAGCTCTCCAAAACTCATCAATTCTCCGGCCGCCCAATTTTAAGGGGGAAGTGAAAAAAAGTATTAGTATCGAACGCCGCCGCGATCTCCCTTTCGTTCGTTGTTTTTCCTTTCATAATCTCGCTCCTCGCCGCTTATCAGTCCTCCATCTCTCCCCCGGGAATTCATGAATATGTAATTCGAATCGCTATGGTTTTTTAATTCCCCGTAATTGGTATCGCGGACGGCTATCGAAGGGCCGTGAGTTGTGCCCCGCCGTCCGAAAAACGGGCACGTAGTTATTTTCCTGATTGCCGATCATTAATGGGTGTCATGGAAACGAATCTGTGGATCGGGTCCTTATTTATCGGCGGGAATTTTTCATGTGACGTCAGCGGCGTCTTTTTTGTATTGGTAACCCGCGGAATTCTTCGGTCCGCCGGATGTTGTGGCCGGAGACGGAGGCATTAAATGATTGGAGAAAAAATGGAGGAATTAATATGGAGTGGATATGGGGAAAAAATGGCGCGAGAACGAAAGTGAGTTATGGATTTTTAAGCCGGGGAAGGTAATGAGCTTCTGGAGAATGCTTGCAGGAAGTTCGGGATGTCTTAATCTCTATTATTACCCTCGTAGAGTAGGCTGCTGAAAACTAAGTGCCCTTTTTTAGGAGCGGCAGTAATCGCTGTAAGTACACGAATAGTTAGGATGATTTTTCTGTTTGTAGTTGCCTGAGGGATTGTTCAGGTTTAAGGGAAAAGACATTCCCTTTTTAGTCCGAAAACCAATTTAATTTTATCCACATATTCAAGTGAATCATTAAAATGCTTCAATATCAACGTCTAGCCTAAAAAAGGGTTTAATTATAATCAAAATACTGAATGGGCGCATTAGATTTACATTTCTATCCATAGAACTCACTTATGTAAAATATTTTAGACGAACATGCTTCCAATTGATTCAATTTAACATCTAAAGTTAACGGATCTTGCTGAATGAGATTTTTGAGAGGATAATAAACTTTGTATATTCCAGTCCTTATGAAGATTTTTTTATTGGATACATCATAGCGTGAAGATTAAATTTCCCCAAAGGAATCTTATCTTCTGAATTTATCAACGGACATAAATCTACAACACCAAACTTTCCAGATTAATTTCCACGTACTAATTTCATCTCCGAGAAATAATTACTTAATAAAATTTATATGTACATCAAATGCTGTATCTTCTATGCGACAAAGTACATACATACAAAGGACTTTATTTAGGTACTCTAATGGCTTCGCTTACTCACTACACCTTCCGTACTTTACCAGTATTTCTTACATGTTCCATCAACATACATCTTTAGATCTCTGATTCATTTAATAGTAAATAATTTATTAATGATGATAAAATTAATATGATACAGTTATATTATATTCTCAGCGAAAAATACATCCTACGAAGTTGCTAAACTTACATTATTAGGAACTTAGTTTTTGTGTAAATTTTATCCTTTTGTCTTATATTCGTGCCGAATATATTCGGCACAAATTTACTAATTTACACACTTGACAGCATCTAAAGCTATGGATACACAGGCTGTATGTGAGCCTGAGATAAACATATCGGCCTTTATGGTATTAAGCCCGAATACCGGTTTGTACCTCATCCCCTCCAACATAAGCTACCAAGAGCTTTTAGAAGGGAATGAGGCTCACTAGGAAGTACGAGGAGTGAGGTAGTTTGCCCTTTCTTTCCTCAACAACCCAAAATGCAATAAGTGGAAAATTTTCATGTATGTGAAGCACAATGACTTTACAAGCAATACTTTTCTTGGTATTCCATAAGGAGAAACCTTGATCAGTCCCATTATTCGCTCATATCTACCTCAGTAGTTTTCGTGCCATCACAGTCGTAATCATGACTTTTGGAAAAGAGAGCGAATGCTCGAGACCGCGTTATCCATTGGTCACTTCTCCTTCGTATTATATGTTTTTATCGGAGTCAATTGAAGTCACATCTCCACCGAGAAATCGCAAACCTAAAACGTCAGTCTTCGTGACAAACCCCGCGACCATTACCTCGAGACAACAAACGGGAAGAAAACAAAAAGATATCCGAAGAAAGAAAATGAGAGGGATTGCGGGAATAGCGTGCGCGCGGAGGAGGAATTGCATCGGAAAAAACACGCGATTCGGACACGGCGTGGAAACACAATCCGGACGCCACCGAAAGGGTGAATCGAATAATGGACGTATGACGCATTCGGACAAAGGACAAGGGAAAAAAGCGAGATGGAGCAGCGGCATTAATAATGAAGTGATTAATCACGTGCTTCCATGACGCGCTAATGGTGGTTTCACATCGGTCCATTCGTTAGCGTTATGAGAGGACGAAAGAATCAAAGGGGAATCAAAAAGGCCAATTCGCTGTGGAAACACATTTCGAACGGGAGGAATGAATCTGATGCGAATCTTTCGGATACATCTACTGCTCCAACCCTTTCATATACACCTCCCCAGCATAGTGTGTTACCATCCCATTTACCCCACAGGGGTGTTTCCGTGCTATTTTAGCGCACTCGAAAGCCTAGGTGATTTTGTTCCAATGTTATAATCACGATTGAAAATTAAATCCAAAGCAAAGCCAAAGAGGTGTGTGGTTATATGAGGAGTATGTGTGGCAGAAGCAGGGGAGATATGATCTCTAATTACTGGATGATGAATGAATGTAAACGAAAAGAAGGGCTGCGTGACCGATATAAAAGAGCTGTTCACGTTTTATTTTTGGTTGCACAGAAAGCATGAACAGAAGCAGGGTTACGGAAATAGAGCATGAGGAAATGTTTAAGGCCGTTAGCTTTGCCCTATTCATTACGGCTTACTAATACATAGAAGAGTTTTGTTTTCACCATTCGATGTTTGAAAGAAGTAGCTACAACGAAATTGTCTCCATGCATACAGGAAGAGAAAGACTGGACGTGGATGGTTAAACTCGGCGAATTAATTAGCAAAGAAAAAGGATGTGCATATGTAAATTTATAATAGATAAGAATGTAAGGAAAAATGTTGGGTTTAGTGAAATATGTATGGGAAAATACAGTGAATAGGTAGTTAACGAGTTTATCCTAAAAAAGAAATCATGGGTGACTTGTATACTTGTAAACACATGCTATGTATGTGGGGTCTTCTACCCAAAGGTTGGTTAGAACCTCATTCCCTTTACCATCAGCTTCAAAACGCTGTTGAGTGGGGTATGAGGCAACTAGGTGAAATAAGGAGTGAGGTAGTTTGTTCTGCTTTCCTCAATGAGCCAGTAATGCTGTAATAGGAAAAAGTCCACATAAGTGAATAAAATTAACTCTACAAGTAACACTTTTCATAGCGTTTCATAAGGCGAAACATTTATGCCAATCCTAGGAAAAATCGGCTTGAGAAAGTCTGACAGGACCGCTAATTGAAGTTAGTTGGCTGAAACAGTTTAGTTTTAGTACCTTATTTGTCTAAGGCAACCTCCCGGATTGAGGAATGTCCCGCGTTCGATTACCGCTCTCGTCTAACTTCTTTTCAAGTCAATTTTTCCTTGAGGTTTTGCCATCATTCAGAATCACTAATATTTGGTAACTTTCATATCATCGCATCGATGGCAACAACTGAGAAAAACAGTAAATTAAAGATGAATTTTCTCAACCTTGTGTGCTAATATGTAGGCTCGTGAAAAACAGAAGGTTCTTAAGTTCTTTGCTCGAAGAAAAGTTCTTTCTAATTGACCAAATTTTCGATCAGATCTGATTAATAACCTATAGGTCTACAAATAGACATAATTGATTAATGATAGATGATTTAACTAACACAAATGAAAATAACGGGCAATTAATAGGTGCTGGGGAGACGCATTAGCAACCAAGAGCAAACAAGTTAAGCACGGTTATCGAGCTCTTAAATCAGCACTCCATCACTGTTTTATTAGCCTATCGATGCCCCTGGAATACGATTTCCTTTCGCCATTTTTTGCATCCGACCGCTTCTCCTTCAGACAAAAACCAACTCATTAACACTCGCACCCGAAAAATTCCTCCGAGGAAAAAAGAAGCGTAATCGATGAGCCGTCACTTAGCAACGGAAACAATAGAGGGACAATAAATAAGGGCGACGAGCGATGGCGGCGTAATTCAAAACCGGCGTTTTTTGCTCCCGTTTGCGGAAAAACCAATAAAACGAGGATGTCCTCAGGAGCGGTGGTTGGCCGTTCCCCTATGGTAATAAGGAGGGACTAGCCACAGCTGTTCCAATCCTTCGTCGTCTTGCTCTCTTAATTGCTTCAGCTGCATAAGAGACCTCCTTCCCACAAGCTCCTCCCTCCATCACTCCATTGTTGTTATCCGCTCTGCATCTCCTCCGAGTTGTTGCCCATTTTCTGCGACGTCTTCAGGGTCAGCGGAATGATTGGGAGGAGAAGCTCTCCTTTCGGATTTTTCCTTTGGGTGAGACGGTTTTCCTTTAAAAGAGATTCCGGTGGGTGTCTCCCCAGAGACGGCGTGGAACACAGAAATGGTTCCCCTCACCTGATGGAACCATCCTAACCTATTATCAGCCAAAGTTGCGATTTGTTTCCTTAAGAGATATAGAATGAAATACGTCCAGAGGATAATGTTCTTTTAAGGGATATCGATGTCAATTTTAGTTGTTTGGTAAAAACGTTAAATTTTAGCAGATTAATGATACAGAAAATTCGGCATTTATTCTTATTAATGTAAAATAACTGTAAACAATTACATTTTGTTCTAAAATTACAATAGACCTTCATAAACAAAATATGCTACAGAAATTATCGAAAATATTAACGCAACATCATAAAAATATGAAAGATTAATGTTGAATTTTTGCAACATTGGCCGATAATGAGTTAATTTACTATCGCACTTATTAGCAGCTACATTCAGAACTTTTGTGTTGGTATTAATTAGCTGCAATATTAGAGAAGGGGTTCTCAAGGATTTTGATAGATAGGCCGCATGAGTTCATAGAAAGAGTTAGGCTAAGATCTTTATTTCATGTCCTCAATTATATAATGCATCAGGCTTATATGGATGAATGAATTCGGTTTTATATGCAACAATACGTATAATTTAAATCAAAAGAAATGCTCCAATATAACAATGTAGGAATTTTAAACATCTCACCATGAAGGTTTCATGATACAGCAGTGCTGATGGCACACCAAGAACTCAATGTATTACAGCACTTATTAGCAGATATATTCAGAACTTCTGGATCGATTTTTAAAAGCTACAGTGTTAGATCAGGGTAGGGATTCCTAAACATTTTAAGAATTCACAGAAGTTAGACAATGATCTTTATTTTAAGTCTTCAAATAATTAATGTGTGACGATGATGATGTCACTTAGTGTTAGTTTGGCCTCACTTTGAGTATGCATGTGTTAAACTCTGCAAACAAGTGTCGTAGTCGGGGATTAGAAAAAGTAAAATGAAAAGCGATACGATTTGTAAAGAATTGCTATGATAAAGCAGGGAGAGTTGAATCAGGATGGGGGATGGGAATCCTTAGAGGATATTAATACAAATGATACTTATTTTAAATAAGTTGAGAGAAAGTAAGTTCTCGGAAGATGTAACTGATACTCGACCTTCCTGTTGCATAGGCCATTCTGATAATGCGAGGAAGATCAGGGAAATAGACAATAGAACGAATCGTTTCAGGAATCCATTTTTTGCGCGAACAATGCGCGAAAGCAATCGATTAGGAAAATAGAGTCATTATGCCTGCACCCCCTGCCAGAAGAGGAATACCAAAAGAACGTTACATAGACACGTATTGGAGCTTATAAATTAATGACTGAAGTCGGTTTTAGATCTACCAATACACATAATTTATGTCTACGGATATGTTCGAAAATAACGAAGTAAGAATCTTAAACGTCCCACCATGAGGGTGTCTTGAGCGTTACATCTAATTCACTGGCGGGCCGCATAAAAGTCTTTCGCGGGCCGTAGTTTGTAGACCCTTGGATTAGAGGAATACATTTATGGTGGCTTATGATGCATTTCACCAGCAGAAAGGCGGCTAACATGCAATACTGTTAACGTAGATTTCTATTTTCTTTGAATATTGGCAGCTCTACATTTTTAAAATCAATCGATTCTCTCTCATTTACATCATAGTAATCAAAAAACCATGAAATAAGAATTGCACACTTGCAATTCTTTCACTTTTTGAATTATATACTAATTACTTTTGGACTTGTTCGCCTTGTATTGCCAACAAGTGCTGAATTCATGAATCAGATAAGGTACAACAAAAGATAACACGTTTTAAGAAGAATCACTTGCAGTGCATTAAATTGCAATAAGTGCTACTTTGATGTTTTAGAACGCGGGATGGAAATCTTTAGAAGACTTATACTTAGGCTCTATGAATTTTATAAAATCAGATAGAGTAGGGTTCATGGAAGAGGTTACCGATAATAAGCATTCTCCTTGTTAAATAAACTGTTGGCACTGAGGAAAAAATCCGGTTAATTGGATGCTTGAATAGGACTGTAAGAATTCGTTTCCTTCGCGAGCGAAATACGAAAGTAATCGGTTGAGAAAGTCATTGTGTATGCACCTCTTGTCACATGCCCTAAGGCGGCTTGTAGGGTACATACGTGAATGTTTTACTTACAATTATCCAATTATTCATCCAGGGGGGATCTTGAATATAGATGAACAATGAGTGAATAACTTGTTTATTTTTATAACAAACGAGAAATTGTTACAGATGGACGGAGGATGAGAGTATTCAGAAAGATATTGATTAAAGAGATGCAACCGATGAAATGAGTGGGTCAGATATTTAGAGAGAATAAATTGCTAAAGAAAATAATTGAACATAAGATGGTAGAGAAGGAAAAAAATGGACGGATAATTTAAAGAGATTAGCACAAAAAAAGATGGCTTTTGGGGCCTAAAACATACCTATAGGCTAAACACTTATGAAAACGATTTAATGTATGTAACTATGGATAAGTAAAATTGGTATTTTATCACCAAGGAAAAAAATGCAAAGTAGCAATATGAGCATATTTTTCTATTCACTCACTAATCTATTGTGGAACATGTCTTCCATGATGACCTGTATACTGGAAATCAAGTTTTCCTAAACCAATTTACTCTGCAATAGCTTCGGTAATGTTAGAGTTTAAATGTCATTAGTTTGTCAGGTGGAACATCCAATCAATATTTTAAGTCCTAAAGAAAGAAGTCTAAAAAGAATTTCTTAAATATGTATATTTTCGATTTCTAAATTCTGTTTACTTACTCCTTGATGAAAATAGAACTTGACTGAACTGAAAAAATGCCATGCATGAGAGAGATTGCACTTTTTTCTTCCTTCGGCTAAATTTCTTTCTCTATTTATTATCATAAGTTACCTATTTAAGTAATAATTAATCCAGTTTATTATTTTAGTTTTTAGCTTTTGCCATTCCGTATCATCATTTTCAGGGATGAAAGATTTGTTTGAGGTGGTCAGAAATTGCTCAACTTAATGGTTATTCCAGTTATTTTATTTTAGTATTTTAATTATTAACGAAAGAAAAATTAAAAAAGAGCGTCTCTCACGATGAAGCCCTACCTTTTACGTCTTAAATCACATGATGACGTTAATTCTGGGTTAAAAAGTTTGACTGCCTCTTCTTCGCAGATTTTTCGTTTAACTTCACCGTCGGAGCTAAAACTTTCATCAGGAGCCTTGAAAATCTCACCTGCTTACAAGCTCTGGATAATCTTTAAAAGCACCCACCCCGAAGCAGCACATAGGATTTAAATCATCCGCTTTACGCGAGATAGTCCAACATGTATAAACGGAAGAGCTTTTCGCAGGAATCCGAACGAAATTAATTCGAAAGTAAAAAAAGCGTTATCACCAACTTCGGTACACTTTGAAACCATTTCTAACTGCCGTCTGCTCCGGCTTTTCCATTATATTCCCCCCTCCAACGCTCCGCTCGGCCATCCATTAATCATCTATACCCCGAAATTACGCGTGTTGGTCGGGGGCGCTAGAGGGCGCTGTACCCTGTCAACCGCTCGGACGCCGGCGTCAGCGGCTAACACCGGACACAGGAGGTCGCCTCCCATCCATCCCCCCCCTACATAATCGGCACACGTCCCGCCCGAATTTCGCTATTACTCATTAGATTCTGACTGAGGAAGATGTGAAACGCTGCTCAAATTCGCTAAATGCATACATCTTCGTCACCTTGATTCGAAGAGGTTAAGGAGGATTTGAGACCCCTGGCATTTACATTGTAAAGATGTAGAAATATAACGTTTTTGTGTCACCCCAAATTTTACTACTAAAATACAAGGTCTGCAGAGTATGCAAACGCAATCTGGAATAATAAAATTATGTAAATATTTATCGATGTTAAGTTCATTGAGAGACTATGAAATATATATTAATTACTTTTGTCCTTTGCAATTACAAGAGATATCTGATATTCAAGACATTCATTAGTGTTCCAAATTCTAGATTCTATTGCAATTGATGACTTGGATATGACTTGACAATGATATGACTTGGATATGACTTGACAATGATATGACTTGAATATGACTTGGCTGTGGATACTCAAGCAGCACTTTGCTATGTCGATAAATATCCAACCCCCCACTTACGGCAGATCAACTCATCTTAGAGGCTAAAAATAACTTTTACGAGCATAAATCGCATGACATCTTAATAAATCCAGTTTAAAGATATTAACACAAAGTTATTTTTCTTCCATAGGTGTGTATTTAAGTTTTTGGCTGACCTTGCATTTTGCGTATTATTCGTACTTAAAAATTAATATTCTTAGAGCAGTTTTGTTTTGGTTTTGCTTCTGATTTTGCTACAGATGTAACGTCTATAAGTGTAAGTGCCTATACTTCTGCTATACAATTTCATCCTTTTACGCCAAAACGTATTTGCTACAGTTTTTCATTATCCTTTCTCTTCCATAAGCCTTCTAATTCGTTTTATGAATTGTAAAATAATTACTGTTAATACTGGTGTATTTCTTGCCCCTTAAGTTTTCCGATCATAAATTTCCGATAAATAATCTTCGATTTAACAAGAGGGTGAAATGATAAAACATACATACCACGAGATATTTTACTTAATTGATTTCTATCCCTTAGAGATTACCTTTTGACCTCCCAATCAGTCGGATAGAATTTTTAATTTATTTATTATTCTTATAAGCCGACCCATTGACATTATAATGTAAAATCATAACCCGAGCAACAAAAATATTAATAATAAATTTATCATGATGATTACAAGAAAAAATCAGATTTCTGATAGCTCATCGAACTTAATATATATAAAAACATAAACAAAAAGCCGATGCAGAACAATACATAGAAATGGCTACATGAAATATTTGCAATAAGTTTGATATTTAAGTTCCTATGTTTTGGTAGCTTTCCGAAATTTCAATCTGTGATCCAATAAATGGGTGATACAATTAAATGAAACTGGAGAACTAATTCCTCCCCATCATCATTGCACTGACTCAACAGACAGTTGTTTGATAGGAACTATTTATATCTCGCTGGGTTACCAACGCATCAAACACGTGTTAGGAACGATCATACCATTGTTCATCACAGAAGTATCTCTAATTTCTTATATCAAATTCAGAGTTTGAAACGAAGTTGTTACTTGCAGATAAATTTCAGATGCTGAAGCTATCAAAACGCTGAAAATATTTCTGAGAGAATTTCAAGTAATTCACGCAAAGTATTTTGAAAACTGAGAGAAATCTTTCGAAGAGTATTTTCGGAATGGTTTATTTAGAAGTAAATAATCATTTATTTTTAAGGCGTGGGGTTTATTTTTCCACTCTCGGGGGCATATTACTACATCGCCATTGTTTGTTTTCGTGCCTCTCGACACGCTCGAGCTCCAGAAGGAGTCTCTCCGCTTACGCACGGCCGTGACGTCAAACGCCTCAAATAAGAAACCGTTTCTATCAAATCCTCCCTCTCAACATCGCGAGTAATTGGATGCTGGCGTTACATTCAATGGGAACACTTTGCTTAACTGAGCTGAGAAAATATTAATTGGAAATTAATGTCCAGGACTTGGTCTAAATAACTAACGATTAAATAAATATAGTCAGGATAGACTGATTGGCCCTTTCAGCAATTAGGAGTAAGCACTTCACCTAAATTATGAGAAAGTAAACTTAAGTTGACTGAAATTATTAAATAATAACACAGCCATATATGTATTTTTGTAAGCTGTTAAAATTATTTCTCCTCGTTAACTGTTAACATTATTTCTCCTCGGAAATATTAATCTTTAAAACTATCGAAGGATTTTTTACTATCCATAAAGCTGGCTTTATTTTATTTCCCATCTGAACTGAATATACCACATGCGTGTGTTTAACTCCGGTAAATATAATTCTGAAAATAATTTATCGATCATCACTCTATGTCCCTGAGGAAATATTTTTAAGTAAAACAGAAATATTTTACAAATTGTCCAGGTGACAAATAATTGATATCCTTCAGTAATATTTTCTTATTACTGTTCATTTTAATTAACTGAGACTACAGCTTTGAAAACAAAATTATGGCTATAATTAATTCCCTTAGAGTATTTACGTACATTCGCTACGGAGAAAGAGATCTAACTACATAAATCCATTAATGGAAACTATACTGTAAAGCAAAATTGTTTCTGAGCTTTAGTTATCTGTATTTCAATTGATATCGAATTGCATTATTTATTTAATTGTATCCCTGCAATTTGATAAGAGTACCACGTGGAAATGGTGATTTTTACCATCGAAAATTTGATTTTCTTAACCAGCAATGTGGAATCAATACTTCCAATTGCTTCAACAAAATGCCAAAGGTCCAAATGATTCCCAACTGTTCGTAAAAATGATTGCAGACCTCCAGCAAACCATCAAACTTCACCTACCATCTACAATTCTCCAATTTCTATCTCACAGGCAAGAGTCTAATCTACGCACAAACGACAAAATCGAACTGTTTTATTCGCTACTGTCAACAAGACAGCAATGTTTACTCACGACATAAACAATTCCGTTGCGATGGTGTGACTACATTTTAATGTTTAGTATATCTCCTAAAAATAAAAAAGGAACTTTCCGTACAGTTTCTTATATCATGGAGGAAATATAAGGAAATGAGGCTTGGGAAGCACTGCTTTTCCTTTATCTAGGAACTTATTATTACTCGAGAAGGGGAGAAGAACAAGTTTTGATTGGAGCTTTCCTTCAAACATTACACTCATGAATTTTAAATGCAAAGTTATATTGCTTCATTATTTTAGTAAAACGAAAGATGTAAGTGAATAAATTCATAAAGGAGGCAGTGAAAATTGACATATCTTAGACTTGAGAATTTTTCTTAAAAAAATCAAAAATTGTACTTACATTTTCCTATTATATGTTATTTTTTGTTATTTTATATATGTTATATTTTATATATGTTATATTTGTTATTTTTTGACTGTTTGTGATGCTATTATATGCTACAATAGCGATCAGTGTTGACTTGTAATAATAACTTTCCTGTCTTAGAAAATATAAAATAATAAAGCAGAATAAAATGGAAAGGGTTCATGGTAATTTGGAAGAAGCAGATATTTAAATGAGTTGGATACTTTGATGGATTGACAATACTTAAAACAACCTGGAATTGTCTGATGCCTGTTATGGCCTAGTAGATGCGGATCGCTATTGGTTAAAACTCGGACGCCCCATTCCTAGACCACGAGGCTAGAAGCACTTCTGGGAATCGCTAGACGAGTTGAAGGATGGTCGAACATAAAGGAAGTAAAAGGAACTGTGGATGGTTTCTCCTGACCTATTGACAACGCCCAAATGCACCCCACGATCAATCACCTTTTTTCTAATTACCCTGCGGTTACACGCCACCGGTAACATGCGCCAGGGAAATTCATAGATTCTAGAAGGAGGAGGGCCGAGGTAAAATACGAAAGCCTGAGGTTATGTAGAAAATAGGGAAGGGCAGGCGCTGTGGTAGCTGCCATAATCGGCCGGCATTATTCGAGATCCACCCACATGGTTTTAAGGGGCCATCTGGTGGCTGCCGTAAGTCCACGGAATAAAAAGGAGTGGGGGAGGCAGTGAACGTCTACACCCCGCCCCCCGCCTATTCTAAATAACCACCCCCATTTTTCCCGAGTGACGTCGAAGAGGGTGGAGGGTAATGGAATATGCAAAGTCTGTGGGGTTGTTTGCGGACGGGGCCTTCTGGAGAGGTTTTGATAGGGAGTGATGGTCAATCCAAGATGGAGGCGCGTGTGGAAAGAGGTAAATAGGAAGTTGCTATGGCGACCAGAATAGATCTTGGAACAGAAATGAGGAAGTTGCAAATGATTGGCTACTCGGAAGCTGTTCCTTCCAACGGGTTGAAATGTTCTGATGGTACGCGAGTTAAAACGTGGGATTAGATTTACTTTTCTAATTTATTAATTACACTTTAGTTATGCAGGCATTTGTTGAGTGGTAATATGGTTTCGAGAAATGAGCCTAAACGTGCTTGTAGGTAATTAAGTAAGCCGATAGTATCCGGCTAAGCCGATATAATCTCCGAATTTTTTGACTTTTGGATGTAAGCTAATTCTTTTCGCAATTAAAAAAATAGAAAGTTTTGAAATTTAATGATAAAGATCGTTTACTAAGAAAAGGCCATTTTTTAATAAAATCAGCTTAATAATCCTTCCATACTATTTTGAAAAATAATGTATTTATTATTAGGAATTGCCTAAATTATAAATGGTTTGAATAAATGAGAACTTCGGTAGCTACAAAATATATTTATTATCTATCAAAAAGTTAATAAATGAATAGTATGCAGTCAAAGGAATATCATGTTATTATAATTTGAAGATTATCTTTTGAGTAAGAAAAGAATTTTTCGAATTAAGCTTTTAAATAGATATTAATTAGTAAATATCAAAAGAGGAAACTAACAGCAAAATAGGTACTCGGTAAAATCTTAATACAAGTTTTTTAAATGAATTAAATAATTTAGCTTAATAATGCGATTTATAATGATATACCTATCACAATATCAAATATTAGTAAACAAGCAATTCCTTCAAAATTCAAACTGTCAGAAAAGACACTAAAAAAGAATATTTTTTTCGGGATCTTAGAAAGTTCCAAAATAATCCTCAGAATCCAACGGTGCTTTAAATAAATCTTTTTAAAAGTTTCATTTATTTAGTAAACTAACTGTACAAAGCAGATTTAATATAAATAGCATCCACGCGACTATATGGAAACGTAAAAAGTATATCTATTAAAGGAAAGGTATGTGAAAAAAATGAAAATAATAAATCGCGAACAGGAAACGTCAAACATTTTTCTTGCTTAGTTTCTCTTTTTAATAGGAGTATTTGTATGGGGCAATGAAATACCTCACTTTCATCGAAGTGTTTTTTATAAGACTTTTTGTGATTTTCCTTCTTCATATATTTTTAATCTGAAGAAAAGCGTCCACAGTATGCTTATGAAAAACATTAGATTCGTAAAAAAAAGGAAAATTGAAAGCAATATTTTGCACTTTTTCTTTTCTCGAAAAGAAGTCAGGGTTGTGTTTTTCTGAGAAGTTGAAGGAGGTTTTATCTATTATATATACAAGTAAAATGTTGCTTGCATAGGTACTGCAAGCACATTGATAACACAAATTTCAAGTCGAAATCATATCGAGAGGGTCCTCAAAAGAAAGGATTGAAAATATTCTTAAAAATTCGCTGCAATTTATCCGTCCGGCATCGAACCCGGGTCTTCCTGGCTTCTTGTATGATTTGTTGAATTGTTGTTGAAAATTAGAAATCAGGCTTAGCAGGTTTAAGACATTCGCCTGCCAAGTGTCTGGGGTTCGATACGTAGCTAAGGGACTACATCTGCTTGCGTTATGAGGCCACATGTCAACATAAGCTTCAAAAATGAGTAGTGGAAGTAAAATGCGAAATATACTAGTTTCCAATGTGCCTCGACTGCTAAATAAATTCCAGTCATGTGGGTAACCACAGGGAATCGAACCCGGGGTCCCCTTCACCAGAAGTGAACCCTTTTGGCTATTTTGGGGGATACACCCTAATAGGAAAGGGGCTACAGAACCAACGGCATGCGTGCCAACGAAGAGAATTACTTTGGCACGTAATTTCTTATTGTGTATTATATAAATATATAAGTTTTTAATCACACGATATTCTATCATGAAGTAATAGTCAAGTAACCTATTTTAAAAGTACAGAGAGAAGTATTTACAAAACAGGCCCCATGGAGTAAAACGTATGTTTTAAATAGAAAAAGGTCGGTATTATAAGACAAGACATGAGGAAAAATCGTTGATCAAGACAGAGAGGAAGACAAATTACTTTAGATCCGATAGAATACAACATGTATTTAAGATAGGAAAAGGTAGGTAATAATAGAAAAGCCGCAAGATATTGGAACAAAATAGTTGAAGTGGTAACTTTGTATTCACTTCATGCGCCGCTTCCTTCGCTTTAGATTAAATTTTTTTGCAAACGATCATAGCAACTTGTGAAATCTCATCGTTGTATCACCTGATTACAGATATAAATACTGAATTCTTCAGTGAAAATTCAGCATTTTTCAGAATCCGTATCTCAATCTGAGGTATCGACGCCCCTTTGCCCCCCTGAGGCGTCTCCTCACTTACAAACTACCTCAAACCGGCCCTGCTCCCGATCAACTAAATTTAACAATCCAATTCTAAATTACCGCATGTACTCACATACAAGCTAAATCTCTTAGCTCATTTTTATGCTGGAAAAGCCAACTTAAGCTTATACTCGAGTGATGGTCCCATTTACCTGTTCTCCGGTGGAAAAGGTCTGTCGTAAACGGAAATTGGCTTTTAAATTCCTCACTTTCTCAATTAACAATTTGCTAACGATTTTCTCCCACTAACCTACTGATGCTTCAAACAGTGTAATTTTATTGGTAACTAAGTTTATTTTGAAATTTACCATTACTTACTGCATTTCAACCTTAGGCGCATACACGACTCGAATAGTTTTCTAATTTTCTGTGATAAATAAGGTGCCTCGGCTTATATTCGGGTCGGCTTATACTCGAGTATATACGATGATTAGTATCTTTGTTTTTCCATATAAATTTTATCCCGTGTTTTTTATATTCGGCACAAATTCATTCAGCTGCACCCTTGCCAGCATCTAAAGCTATGGATACGCAGTTTGCCTTCGATTACGATTGACCTCAAATTTTTGCGAACCATCACAGATACTTGTAGTATCTAATTATTGTTGTATTTGATTACAGTTGTAAACTCTTAGTTCTTCAGTTCAAGGCATTTGTAACTGAAGTCCAGGTGTCGACGCCCCTTTGATGAGTGCGAGGCGTCGCTTGCGAACCATCTCAAACCGGACCTGCCCCCCGATCAATTAACTTTCGAAATACAAAATTATTTCATCTTCTCAGAGGGTGAGTTCTTTCGGATGTGAACCATTCGGGGAGGAAGTACATCCGAAAGAAACAGTTCTGGACCGCAGCGGGAGAGATGCATCTCGCGTGGATGGAATCAAGTTGACGAGCAGATCAACGCGAAGGGGTAGCGGAATGGGAAGGCTGCTGAAGGGGACCGAACTAGTGTTTGGGATTTATGGAGCAATTAGCACCCTCGGGCTTTAATTTATACATGTAATAAACCGGGTGCGTAGGGGGAGGGCGCTGCATGTGCGGGGGATTCTAATGAAAGCGGAAAGGAGAGGAAACGGCGCGGTTTTTCCGTCTGCCTCCGCATTTTCCATTTTGGCGAATTCGCAGAGAAAAATGGCGACGCTAAATTGTGCTCGTGAATGCTGAGCCCTGAAAAGGAGGTTTCCTCAAGGAAGAGTTGTTGCGGATATTCTTTATTGCGTTACTTTTTCATTAATTTCGAAAACGGAAATTGAGGTATTTTATACCTGCATGATCAATGAAATGCTGGTTGGAAATGGAGGAAAACAATCAAATTAAAAAACTTTAATGTAAGTGTTAATAGCGAATATGTTGGTAATTACCTGATATATAAAAGTTGTGTTATTTGCTATTTCTTTTACAGGAATGAATTGAGAATTGGAAAGTTAATAATTGATTCTAGATGCTCACTTACTGACTCCAGCGTTTGAGCTGGAGATCTTTATTCTTTATGATATGCCAAACGATAAATTCAAGTTTTCATATAATAATAATAATAATAAATCGTCTTTATTTGGGCGAGATAGAGACTAAAAAGTCTCTTATTCCATCCAACCCATCGTCATCAATTATAAAGTTAGAAGTAGAAACAATTAGAAGAATTGTGGATGTAATAAAACCTAAGAGATTCTTAGGAAAAAACCCACTGCAGGAAAACACCCACAAGGAAGGGGGTGCGGAAAACCTATGCAAACCTACCGATAGTAATAGCTAAAAGATAAGAAAAAATAATACATACATGTATAAGAATCAGTTCACATTTAAATTCATATTTTTTCTATTATTCATTTATTATTCTCTATTATTTTCTATTATTTATTTCTTTATTATTCAATATTCATTATAAATTCATAATTTTAGTTCATAATTTAAATCATATCACTCTTCATATATTTTATTTCAGTCCCTTGCGACATAACGAAAACAATAACAATATTATTGCTATCTAAAGAAACACTTTAAAAACGGAAAGAATAAGATAAATAAAGAGTAGTGTTTATCACTTATTCGTTCAATAGATATTCAAAGATCCTCTCATTGGCAAAAAATTTTGAGCTTGATTAAAACCGGTATATAATAATCCATGAATGTAATTCCGGCACCTTTCTTGGCACTGTCTTAAAAGTTTAAAGATGGAAAACATCAAACGTACGCACATGCTTAGATTGAATAGTATTCAATGTGTTTATTTAATTTATAGTGTTATGAGCTATCTTATATTTGTATTTCTTTTTGTATGTTCTCAAGTGGACGAAGAAGTCTATTCCAAGTTCAATGTTCTATTTCAATTTTCTAATTTGTCGGGGAAACATTTGTTCCTTTCTTGACATTTCTTAAACTGAAATAAATAAGAGTCTCCCATCAATTGAAACATTCCCTCGTCACCAAATTTCGTCGTAAAAGTATCCATAAAATATGTATTCTCATTTTCAGAGGCATCCTAGAGTTTGACGAAGAGTCATTCGGAAAACCATCCATGATAAATTCACGTTGATCTCGTTTTGATAGTCAGCAAAGCTCATTGATTTTGTATAAATAAATTAAAAGGAGGAATTTGAACAAATCTCAGAAATTTAGATCGGAATGAATATTTAAAAGGAAAAGTTCTTTTTTCGTGCAATGCTTCGGTACAAATCGCTGAAGTTCGATACGAAAAAATGACGTAAAAATACGGTAATGATGTAACACTTGCTTCCTCCTTTTTATCTAATAGGATTATTGATGTAAATGCAGTAGAACTCTAATAATCCGAACTCCGACTATCCGAATCGCTGATTATCCGAATCGCTTCAAGACACCATCTCATATAGCAGTTGGCTGCCCGAAAACTGGTTAAGGCAGACAAACAGCTTATTTGACGGAGATGTTTAGTAAGCAATAACTGTCATTTGTCAAATTATTTAATTTTTTAAGCATTAATTAGTATGTATTTAAAAATTTTCAATAAAATTTTTTTAATAATGTAAATACTACATTAGTTTGACTTAATTAAAGTATTTTCATTAGTATTTAGAAGTGATGTACGCTTAACATTCCAAAGTGTTACCATTTTTAAATTAATTAATACTTAGATCTTTTTTTACACTATATGTATTTTTTTCTCCCGTTTTTAATGCACATACAGAAGTTAATTAATTATCCGAATTTTCGATTATCCGAATTTTTGATTATCCGAATGGGGTCCGGGCCCAATCGATTCGGATACTTGGAGTTCTACTGTAGTTACTTAGTTGTTAAAAAAACGTTTCAATCGAATTTCCATATGGAATTCAACCGCTTGTCATTTAGCGATAACCTAAGGGAAACACAATTTCGTTCACAAAGCCAAATCTCCTTATTTTGATTACAGCTCAAGAGGATGCGTAGTAATCAGAGTCCCCCATACTCTTAACAAGGTCCTCCGTGGCCTAAATTAATTATTATCAGCATCGGACAGTCTCTCCCGTCGGCCATGAAAAAGAGCCAAGTTAAACATCCGAAAACAGAGGTGTCAGAGGCTTCCGCAAGAGGCGCTCTTTTCCAAACAATATAAAGCCGCGATGGGCTTAATCCCGATCCAGTGGAGAGGACTTCCGTTCCATTGGATCGTTAGTCCGAATACTTGAGCTGATCTGCTTAACTGTACACACAACGGCATTTGACTCCGGGGAAGATCGGGTAGCAGAAGACAGGCAAAGGCGGGAACGACAAGGGATAATCCTTGGATGAAGTGTCAGAGGGTTAGGGGGGCTAAATAGGTTAGAGGGGGTGTGTTACATTATGCACGGGGCAGGTGGAGGGGCCCGCAGTAATTGTTACGGTTAATGAGTGCCTCCATTTGGGCTCCCCTGATATTGCGACAGCGCGAAAAACTGAGATGAGGAATCATCCCTTGATAACTTGGGGACATCTGCTCTATAAGTTTTCACTTTCAGCAGAAGAAGTACCGTTGTTTTATCCCCACTTCCGTAAAACAAAGAAAAGTTGCAGGATAAAAAACGCCGCAGATGAGAAACTATTGCTCCACTCCGTAGGGTATTGTTGACTTAAATTGTTGCTCGCCTAAAGCAATTGTTACCAAGCAAGGTGAGGCGCGAGGAAAATTTTCATTGTTAGATAATTGCAACAATGATGCAAAACAATGTTCGGGTGAAACAATCGTTTGTAAGTGCCCCAGACATTGTAAATTTTCAAGTCTTTCTAAAACTCTCCCTTAATAGAGCACAGTTGGTTGACATAAAAGTATTTTAGCAGAGGAAAGAATAGATCTATTATGTTTGTTTGTACTTTTTCAAACAGAGTAATGAAACAGTAAAAGAATCTTTAATGTAAGAAGAATAAAATATCGTCAATAGTATTAGTATATAATTATTACTGCCGGCGACTCCCTCCCTTGAGGGCCGAGTCCTGTTTATGCCAGTAACAATAACATTTTTGTGGCTCATCATATTCAAGGGGGTCCAGATGGCTTCCCATTGCCTTCCTCAGCATAAATATATTTTAGGAACATGCAAGCTCTTCCACGAAGACCAGTTCGTAATCCTCGGAAGAAAAGGTGCTTCGATAAATGCTAACTAAAATCTCTCAGTTCGCATGAAAGATTATTTATAATTTAATAATTAAGAGTGATATATGCTAAAGCAATAGCCATTCATTGTCACAAAGAACTATAAATATTTAAATTTGTTACCTAGTTGACAAATTCCCATGAAGTTGACGGTATTGTTACCCAATGCCTAGTACTTTTATCGTATTATTAATGAATAAGAAAATAAGCGGTAACAAGTAACAGCGAAACTGCCTCTTTGAATATCAAATATCTTTTTAAATACGATTGCCCTTCTTGCTTACTGGCTCATCAGTCCCTTTTGTCGTTTCTATTTCCTTACGGTTTTCTCGTACATTGGATTATTAAATTCAGTTTTTATGGGCACATTATTTAAATAAAGGACGTTAAGAATTAAGATTTTTTACAAATACTTTATTCCACACAATTAAATGTATGGAATGTCTGGAAAAAAGTATTTGAAAAAATCTTAATTCTTAACATCCTCTGTTATGGATTTCCACTCGTTAAAGCCTGTCACAATCGATTTTATTTTAATTATCTAAATAATTTTTCTAATTGCTAACCGTCTTTAGTTTAAACAGCAAATTTCATCTGCGATCCTGATCATTCGATGGATACAAAATAAATCTAGAATTATCTTATTGCTTTTCGGGATAATTAGCCGATCGTCATTTTCACACCTCCCCCCTAATATATCGCTTCAAGCCATAATGTGTGATTTATACTCCTGCTAATAACATCGTCAGCGCGGGCGTCATTCGGATTAGTTTCAAAACGCGGGCTTTCTCATTTTTTGAACGGAGGTTTCATCACCTTCGAGGCTCATTTTCTCACATATACCCTCTAAAATATTTACATCCCCTCTTTCACCCTAAGGTTTAATTACAGAACTTTACAAGTTGGGTGGGAAGAAATTAACGCATGGTCGGGATATTTTCTTTAGGGTCTCTAATAATCCCCTCAACCCTCGTCACCTCTCCCAACAGATGGCGTTAAATGAAACCCCGTCTCATTCATTGATCCCTGCTAATTCTCATCTTCATCAGCTCTCTTTCACGAGACGTTTTCTACTGCTTTTTTAAACTAAATAGTTTATTTGTTAAAATCAATTAAAATGTTATGTTTGTATCTATGGACGAGATGGAATGATTATCCCTAATCTGGATTGTCAATGCGACTTTATATCCTTTTGTGAGCTGATTTAAATATTTGTATTGCTATATTCCTATCGTGAGTTGAAGTTTACTCAGCGATTAACTTAGTTTATCTGATCAAAATTTCGCCATTAGACTAATGGAATAATGAAATTCATTTCTATTTTTCCTTGATTGACTTTGTGGTTTCATATATGGTTTAATGCGACTTTTGAATGTATACATGTAAAATGACCAATGGGTTTTTAACATTTCTGAAGATTACTCCATCTGTGACCTGAATTAATTCATCCAAGTTATCTTATGCCGGTTTTAACTCCTCAAAATTCAGTTTTCAAGCTATTATTCTTGATTTAGATCATTTTATTTATCTGTGTTGTTGATAATTTATCTTATTTGCTACATTTTCTGGCTGCAGGACTCTGTAGTCAGTTAAATCGAAACAAAATTTTGAAAATAAAAAGGATAGTATTACCAAAACAAACCAAATATGAATGAATTCATCGGCATTTTTATAATTATTTCTCTAATTATTACATCATTTACAGCTTATTATTATTTCATTATTACTTTATCATCATTTTTCATCGTAATTCATTATTAGTATTAAAAAAAACCTTCTGAATGTAAAGAACTACACTTTTATTTTTATAATTACATATTAGTTATTACTTTTCTAACTATCGCTTAAATTATTTTTCCGAAGTAAAATTTCTGGATAATTTTAATAAATGCAGTACATATCTCAAGTACGGCCAGGAGATTTCACATACGGCCAAAAGATTTTGTACGAAATCTATAGTGCATGCAGTCTTCCAAAGGAAAATTAAAAAGGATCGGATGGCCTCACGGTGTTCCCTTCCGACATATATAAATCACTTCTCTGTGAAAAGTTCAAATATCAATCTTTACATAATTGATAACCCTCTCTCCCCAATGGGAAGTTGCATCCACATAATCTTCTTTTACGAATTTAGCATCCTCTGTAGTGGACCTCTCTAAATCACAGGCGTTGCCACTGCGTTGGGATCCTGAACAGATGACGTTTAATGGACCGCACCAAAATGGAATTGCATGTCCACCAGCGCCATTCGAATGGAATTACTGATGGAATGAAGAGTTAATTTCTCATATGAATTAAAAAGTCCAACCACCGTCCATTGCGACGAGCCCTTTCAATGCATTGCACTGGAAGAGGGAAAGCGTATGCATCGATGCAACGTTTTGAAAGTACTCAAGCCCATACGGAATTCCTTTTAGAATGAATCACCGTGCTTTCATATAAAAAGCTTCGATTCTTCGAAGTTGAGAAAAAAATAAATTATCAAACGCTGCAGCTCCTAATACTTATTGGTAAAGGAATTCTTATATTCTTTTATTGCAAATAAAAGAGGATTTAATGTGAAATACCTGAAATGTCGCAATCCATCTGATTGCTCTTCGATTTTAGATTAAGTACGTTACATAATACCATAAATTACCTTAGAGAAAAGATAGGGTAAAATGGGTTTTCAGTAATGCATACAATTAGCCGACTCGGCCATACTTCTTTGTAAGCGATGAATTAAAATATTTCGGAGAATATTCTGAATCATTATCTACGAAAGTTGTATGTTATATCATACATTTGTGTTGTCTGTATTAGAGAGATTCCCTCGTAGAGTCTGTTGGAAGTAGGGCCTGTAAATTGAATCATAGTAAGATTTAAAATGAGATAAATGAATAATTTTTAGACAAAGAAAGAGAAAAATGTCACATATCTAGATAAACAACATTTTTTCTCTTCCCCTTATCTCTTAGCCTTCGGAAGCACTTCCAACTACCGAATAACTTCACCCTAATCCTAGCAATCATTTGTTTCGAGCTTTCGTTCTTTCCCAACTTCCGAGAGTATGCCCAGAAAGCAATACTTCTTACAGCGGGACTCCAGGTTGGTGCTAAAAATTTGATTCCCCATTTTATATTTCATACATTTCAAATAAGTCTTATTACAATTTTTAGATCAACGCGCCACGAAGCTTCATTAGAGTGCACTAGAAGCCACAGTCTGCCGAAACCTCTTTTAACGGTAAGTGAATACCATTGAACAGTCTCCTTTCGTAAAGCAATGATTTGTGCCACACCCACGTCGCGGTACGTTTCTAAAATCTGCGTTTACCAATTCTCATCACCTCGTCGCAATGTAACAAGCCTCCCTGTGTCAACATCAGAACCTATTACCTTTCCAGAAATCATCTTCGCTTTTTCGTTGCAGAACTTCCTGATCCTAACGTTCTTTGCCAATGCAGCGACCAAAATAGTTTTTAGTATTCTTTTCAAATCAATAATTTCAAATGTAAATCTGCAGTTTGCGATGTCCATCCTTAAATTCTATAATTATATCGTAAATTGATTCCGGGAAATTCTCATTGCAACTACAGTAACTAATTCCAATAAAACGAAGCATAGCGATTTCAAATTACTCGAATTTTTAAATGAAACAAAAGTGTTATATTTCTCTAAAATTTCGTCACCATAAGATTACAGTGTTTTGTAATCTGCAATGAATTAAAGTAAATATTTGTTGCGACATTGGATTAGTATATTTTCTAAGGAAATAGAACCTCAAGTCGAAGACACAAGCTTGTGTATATAATACTTTGGTGTTTTTCTAACTTTTTCAAGAGTAACTCTTGATCAGTATTTAGGATAGTTTGTGTTTTATCGTGTCATTTGAGAAAATATTAGAAAATGTCGTTAATAATCTGGCACGAGAGAGTTCGATATGGTCGTATCATAGAAATAGTTGATGAAATAAGAAATCGGGAAAGTTGGGATCGGAGACAGGGAATTACCCAGAATCCTTAAAAAGACATGTTGGGAGCACTGAAGTAGGTGACTAAAGATTAAATTAATTCAGATAAACTTCTGAATTAATCACTTCGATTTCCTGTATTGATTTCATTGAAAACATACTATTTTTAGACTAGATAACGCTTTGCTATTTGCATTCGGTGCATAATTTTTTAACGGCGAAATCGAATTCATCTATCCACTATACAGGAGTTATTTAATTCAAATTAAAAGAGAATGAATTTCCTGCGACAGCGGACCTCCAGTTCTAATGGGGCACACGTTTTTCGTCATTTTACCCTCCTAATTTATTATTCCGGAACGAGGAAATCATTATGGGTTAAAAATGGCCTGGCGAACTTCCAAGAACCTAAACTCATAAGCGGAGGTCAATTATGAAGCAGTTGATAGCAGGTCGGTTGACCAACGGAACTGTTGAGCGCGACCCGCAAACTGCATTCCGAAACCTACATACCGAGGCCCCTCTATGAAGATGCGTAAATTTCGGAGGTATTCCTCCGCTGGCAATTAAGTAGATTATTCAGGGGTACGTTAGACTATTTTGCAAACAAGTGCGGGAATTTCGGGCGAATTTCATATAGCGAAGGTAATAAAGCGGTGCCCTTGATGAATGAGCTCTAGACGGACGAGACAATTTCCAGTCTTCGTTTTGAACAAGACCAAAAACATGAAGAGATGAATTTCATTAATGCGACTGTGAGAGTATCGTTTTGGGACTGAAACTATATTTGCACGAATATACCAGTCTACATGGATATACTCGTCTAGCTTTGAACTGAATGAAAATCATACCAAAAGTACCGAAAAATGGAATTGATTGTATTAGCCTATTCAAAGGTCAACTCTAGCCCTAAGGTCATCTAGTTTCAGTAAGATACCGATATTAGATTAGAAAAATGTTTAGTAAGAATAAAGAAAACGTAATGAGACTAGTTGGCGAATAGGGGAGTGCGGGGCTAGTTGATACAGGGCACGAACTTAGAAAGTATAGGACTGGAAACTGCTGAAATTTTTTGGCTCCCTTAATGTCCGCATCCGCGAGATGGCAGCACTGAAGTTCGCCCTTTGAATCTTATGTGGAGTAAACGGTGAAAAAACGCGATTATGATACATTTGTAATAAAGAGTAATATTTACCAAAGATGGAATTAAGAGTAATTGTTTTATCAATCAATAGGTACTTTTGAATTGAATACAAAACATTTGAATAAGACGGACAAATTAGCAAATCCGAAGAATAGGTGCAAAACACAGGTAACTTTGTCGCCGTAAAATAGTAAAAATAGCAAATAGTATTTAAATCTTTATTTAAAGCAACGGAATTTGTTTAAAAAAATAAATAATAGCGGCCTTAGGCACCCCAACCGATGGGGTGACTTCGGCCACTAAATATGTTTCCTAAATATCGCCTATAAAATTAACTATATGACTAATATTACGACCATTAATATATTTTAAAATATTTAAATTATTATTTTATTTAATAGGTATTGAGATAAGAAGTTATTGACTCATAATAACGTTTTTCCACTTTATTTATAAATTTTCAAAAGAAAAATACATTTTTTACTTTTTTAAATTTTTTTCCTCCATAAACAAAAAGAATGAAAAATACATTTTTTAGAAAATTTCTACTCACTGTCACTCGAACCCTTTTAAAATTTTTTTTCAAGCCTTAGAGTTAGTGTTTTGTTTCTACTAATGAATCTCCGAACCCAAACAATTTCTAGAACTTTTGTCAAAGCACTGAACATTTACTTTTTACTGATCAAATACGTTTGTACTACAATTTGGATATCACGAAAACTCATAAAAAATTTAACAGCACTTCCACTAATTTAATCTCTTTTTCACGAAGAAGCACTGTTTGGCCTCCAATTGTCTTCAAATGTTTCCCATCTTGCTGAGTGTTACTGAGAGAAGTTAACAGACTGAGGTTTCGTAGACTTGTCTCAAGAATGCACGATTTTCAATTTAGTTCCCAATGACAATTGTACTGTCAATGTTGCAAGGAGCAAGACGGATTTGCTATTTCGGATTCTAAAGGGCAGGAAAAATAGCTATTTTGTGAAATTTTAGGTATTGTACTATAAATTTAAAATTTGTGGAGCAGTGCACGCGTGGCCGAAGTCACCCCTTTCTGCGGTAACGTTGATGTAAGTTGGAAAGTGCGACCACGTCGTGTGAGTTGGAGATCTTCATTTTCGTTACTGCGCTTGAAGACTTTTGATATATTTTAAGATATCCTTAATCTTAAATATGCCTGGTCATCGTTGTATTGCACCAGATAAAGAAACACAGCAAGTATGCTGTTTGCCAGGCAGCATTAATTCATCCGGGGGCATTCTCTTGCCATTCAGTAGCAAAATTAACAAATATGAAAAGTATGGGGGGTTTGGTTCATCCTAATGTAAACCTTCATACTTTCATCCTCAAAGTGGAGGAACAATTTGTGAAGCACTGTGAGTCAAATGATGTGCTTGAGTGCATAATCACAGAGTTACTTGAAGGTGAGGAAGAGATAACTTTCCCATGCACGGAAGTAAAATCATAGCATATATAATAAAATATTATGTAACTATGAGGATTAGGCAGCATGCAAACTTTATAAATTTGGAGGCTGTTAAAGAAAGTGCATCGAAAAGGAAAATTGCGAAACTGTCTAAAACTTAATGTTTGGTCAATACATTTGTTACACCACTCTGTCCTTTATGTTTGTATATTGTATAACCTAACTTCAAATTTCAGCCTCCCCAAGATGAAATGCAGTCCACGCCAGTCATTAAATTTTCATACTTTTGGATTTATGTATGTTTCATCAATATTTGACCGTTTACTCATTTCCTGGAGACTATTTCTGGGAACTTCGATTTTTTTTCAGGAAATGTGTATACGAGGGTGGTCTGAAAAGTTTCCGACCCCAGATTTTTCAGACATCTTCAGAATATTTTCAAAAAACATGTCAAGAAATGTTGAAATGTCGGAAACTTTTCAGACCACCCATGTACATACATCGAGTGATTCTAGTTTTAAAAGGCCTAGTTGAAAGTAGATGTAACGTTGGAAATTTATTAAGGATGAATTATTTTCTTTGCATCCAAGCAGAACACTTCGCTGATCTACGAATAATGTTTTCACAAGTCACTTGTGGTGTGCCCTGAAGGCAACCTGCACTTATTCTTCGGATTTACTAATTTGCCCATTTTATTCAATTGTTTTAAGTACTTATCAATGGATAAATCACTAACCCTGAATTCCATCTTTGGTATATACTACTCCCGCAAAGAAAAAGAGGGAAAAAGTATCATAAACTTTTTCCATTTACTCCATATGAGATTATGGTTCAATGGCTTCAGTGCTGCCATCTCGCGGCTGCGGACATTAAGGGCGTCAGCCGATTGTACAGTCAGCATAGGGGAACTTCAGGGGCGTGATACAGGGGCATGTTGATACACTGTAATTTTTGAAATACTCTCTGGTCGCAGCACCTCTGAATATTTACAGACGCCTTCCTAGACCCTATGGAATGCACTCGTGTAGTTAGAGTGCGGTGCTCCTTCGACGAACGTCGCTGTGTTCACTTCAGTGTTTTTGAATGTAAAAAGTAATATTTTTCATCGCCGTTTGAATATCTCTTGTAACAACTGCTTTGGGGTTCAAGGCAAGACGATTTTTTATGTTGAAACACTTTGCACTTTAAAATTAAGTATTCAATTGCGCTATTGGACCTTCTGTTAAACCTAAAAATCGATTTATTTGCAATGGCGGCTAAAGGGGCAAGTTGATACAGTGTATCTTATATGTAGTATTTGTAACATTTTGCGTTTCATTATTTTATAGCCCAGTCATGTTCCTTACATACAAAAGAAAATTTGGCTTTGAATTGTCATGACAGTTTCCGAGCTGTATTTTGTTTGAGTAACTCGTGTAAATTTTGATGCTGGATGAAGTTATACTTGATACGCTCGCAATGCTGAACTTATACGTCAAAAATCATTTTTAGAGGGTTTAATTATTTGTTGATGGTGTACGGAATTTCAATGTTTTAATGCTTATAAGCGCACGGGTAATCTAGTAGTTCGACAAAAGGCTAATCGAATGCCTCATATAAAAATCCGTTAACTTTTGGATCAAGGGTGGTAGTTCTTGAATGCTGAAAAGTCACGTAAAATATGTTGAATTTCGAAAAGGATATCAAACCAAATATTTGAAATTGCGGAGCTGTTTTAGCAAAATGATAATGAGGATGTTCATCAATTAATCATTTGAGATATCCAACTCAAAATTGCTGTTCTTGCGATGAATTTTAAGTCGGATAACAAGCAATCGTTATAATTTAGGTACGTTGCGATCAAATAAGCTGAGCATGAATTAAATGAGTCGAAAGAGGCATTACCAACATAAAGGTGATTTTGTAACCACTGTAGCGTTACAGAACGATAATTGACGTCTTAAATAATGAAATTCAAGTCAAAAAAGAAGGAAACAATTAGATACAGCTACAATTGTTACCTTGTGGCGGCAGTGCAATTTGGAACCATTTCTTAAATTATCATAATTACTACCTATAAACAAGCGGATTCTTATTTTTCTGCTTATTCCGTATGCAAATAAATTTAAAGCCTGTGATTCGGATAAGACCACTGTAGAGGCGTATGGAACTTCACCTTCTTTGCACTTAAGGGCGGTTGGAAGTTCAAAACGGAGGGATTTATGCCTCGGAGATGAGCCCCCGCTGAGTGCTCGCAGAGCGAAAGGGACAGACCACCTTATTACTCTCTTTTAAGGGTTTGTTTGTTCCTCCATTAAATTCTGCTACCACTTCCCATCGTCTTGGAGGAACCTAATGGTTTCATATTTTTTCCAGTTAATAATTAATTTCTGAAGGAGAACCTATTCCACTACGGTGACATGAGGGATTCACAGGGCCAGAAGAAGGGAAGCAAAGATATTAAGCGAGTTGCCAAGGGGGTTAAAGGAAAATTACATAACTAATTACATTACGCTATGATGAGCTGACATTTTAAAAACTGTTGCTGTGAATGACGCTAAATATCACGATGATTAGAATATTAATTTTGCTACTTATCGATAATGTAGCCTATATTGGTTCCTTTCTCTAGTTAGTAAAAGGTGTGCAAATATGACAGCTGATTTGGGGGTTCGGTGTTTTTAAACTCCCTGCCATACGCCATACTGTGTATAGCGGAATAATAATGTAAGTTTAAAATATAAAGCTTTAGATAGTTCATAAACATATTCAGATTAACTAACCGGGTTTAATCCTACTGCTTCTTGAAGAGTTGCAAAGATTATTAATTTTTCGTCGCATTTCATTCATTTTTAATTATCTCTAGCAGCTGATTATTTACGTATATCTTAAGTACTTCAGTGATTATCGATTTGTTTGTACCTTGTTATTGCTCTTGAAATAACAGGTACGTGTTTCAATTTTAAGTTAACGTTTATATTGATACAGTTTTTCCACTATTTCAAGATATGACGATTGATATTAATTTCACATAGTAAATAATGATCGTCTTGTTTCAAATCATTAATCGCCGAAGACTTTCGTTGAAACGAACAGAATAACGCAAGTCCGTGTTCCACAACATATATCAGCTGTTGAGTGAGACCCTCCGAACATGTTAAATGTGTTAAGCACTACTTATGCACCTAACTCGAACTTTATGGTTCATTAAAGAGGTTGATGGTCGTTCAACGAAGAGGTTCAGTAGCAAGAAAAGCCGGGCCGACCGAGGATCGCCAGTAATTCCATGTGGTCAAGTTTAAAAGGAGAGCATGAATGGTGTTTAAGTTGAAAGTGGTACTAATAACTACTAAGCTCAGGTGCACAAAGATAGAGCACATATCTGAAACACTCCAACAAAAACTAAACATAAAATCTGTTGCAACAAACACAGAATACGCTCATTGTTGCGTACAGTAAATAGCTATAAGGCGATTTTGCTGCTGTACCTTTTGTTCAATTATTGACGACCTTATCATTGTGCCATTACTAAACAATGGAGTTTCGCGGTATCTGGCAGGTAGATACCTCAACAAACACGTAACCTCAACATGCCGCTAGGGACTTCGTACTATTTCATGCATTTCTGCATGCAAAATGTAACTTCCATACCAATCTATTCCCTTGAACTCAAAAATGCATAGGGTTGTACGGCTGAGTTAACAATCGTATCTTTTAAAATATTATTCATTATAAATCGAGTTGGATTTAAAAGAAGTCCTTTCTGAGTACAGTTAAAAACACCAATTTTCGTTGAGTTATTTGCGAGAAGAACTCCACATGGAAACCAGTCCTGAGAAGGCCGATTTATCTCTTCTATTTCCTCTAATTTTTTCGCCATCGGTGTTTTTCGCAGGCCGAAGTAATGGAATTCTCAATCATCCGCTCATCCCGAATATCGTAAACTAAGACTGAAATGTTTATAGTCTCTCTTGCAATTGCAACACACACACACACACACGCGATTCTCTCTTAGAATCCAATATCAGGCCCAGGCGATGTATTTTTCATTATCTTTGTTTATTAATACTTCGGATTCCTTTTCCCCTTACTTTATGAGACAGCCCTCTGATGGCCACCGCTTTTCTCAGCTCTATGACTTTTCATTTTAATAGCTCAGCCTAATGGTATTTGGAGGTAGCTGGAGGTTTCAAAAAATAACAAGGAAGCGTTTACAATTTAAGAGTTGGCTGTACACAAGGAAGTCGTGTTAACGATGGACGATTAGATCTGGAAATCATGGAATCAAGTCGAGTATTAACGACCGGTATAAGTTAAAATTTTATTATTACGTTCGAGAATAAAAAATCATATCTTTCTGATAACCCGGAAATCGATTGAAAATGTTTTAGAAGTCACTGGAAATTATCCGGAAATAGTTTTAAGATGTACAATGTAAGATATAAACATCAGCAACCAATATCCGAATAATCGGTAAGATTTAATTTCTTGTTCCTAAACGTAAGATTGAAATGAAAAAATATTTGTCTATGTCTATGTAAGAACCCTGCAAGCGGCCTGTCGGCGTGTGGCAGAGGGTGCAAGCACCTTGACTCTATTTCCTAAACGGTTGCTTTCGCGTATACTTCGCGGAAAAAATGAATTTTTGAAACGATTTGTTCCAGCATCTATTTCCCTAATCTTTCTGGCAGTATCAGAACGGCCCATATAACAGGGGGGTCGCATTATATCGGTTACATCAACGGAGAACGTAATTTTTCTGAACTTATTTAATAAATTTATCCTTTGAATTTATCTTCTATTTTCTAATGATTCCCATCCCTCGTCCTGTAACATCTGAGTAACACTCGCTGTTTTATCGTAGCAATTCTTTACATATCATATCGCATTTCGTTGTACTTTTTCTAAATCCCAAATATGACATTTCTCTTCGGGGTCCCATACACTACATCCATACTCAAGGTAAAATATTTACTACATATTCACATTATTCATAGTCCATTTAAAATATATACTACTCCAATGACTTACACATTCAAAGTTTCTCGGGTGGAAAAAATACCTTTAAACATGCAAGTAATGATTTTTTCACCATTAACGACAACTTCTGTAAATTTTAATGTTGATATATAATGTTAGATATGTAAATAGGTTCGGAGAATTATATCGAATTTTTCCCGTATCCTATCAAAGTATCTGTTATGAAAATAACTGCTCGATTTTTTCGACCCTGTAAATATTTTATTCTTTTTTGATACTTTTTATTGATATTGCGCTGTAACATTTCCTAGTTTATTTACCTTACATATTGAAAGAAACTTGGCCCTATAATTCAATGCCAGAACCCAATTTATCTTTATCATTCATTATCATTGTCACGATCCGACGCCGTAACTGATTGCAAAAATAAGTTGGAGAAATTGTTTCCTTGATAACGTATCAATTCAGACGCAACATATCGAAATCATTTTCATAATATTATAATGTTTTACCATTAATTAATGTTTTCTTTTAGACGGAATAAAACTTCCATATATCCATGAAAAAACATTTGCATGTAAATATAAAGTTTCCCCCACCGTAGATTTCTGTTTACGTTTGCTAAACACCACAAAGAAGGAACCACTCGCTAAAGTGAATTTCGTTTTCCTTTATAATAACACGTCTTTTTAAGAGGAAGGAAGCATTTTTGTCGAGCAGTATCAATTAAACTATTCAAAAATCACAATCTCCCAGCAAACCAACAAAAATCAAAGTCATTGTTCTATGTTATTGTTGCGATCTGTTTGTAGGACAATCTTCGTTGCAGCTGACGAATAATTCAGAATTGCTTGGCTCTTTACTGCTTACATAGATTCTAAAGTACTTTTTAGTACTTCGTGACTATTATTTTATTTATATCTGATGTCTATTTGTAGAGGTATTTAAAAATCTTTTTATTTTTTCTGAAATTTGTTGATTTGAAAACCAAATTGTGGTGTTTTGTGTTTTTATTATGTTTCTTAAATTTGGTGTTACTAATTTTCGCAGAGTCTCATTTAAGCAAAGGAATAATATTAGGCACAATTTAGCGTAAACATTAGAACCATTGGAAATATTATTAACTGTAAATTATACAAAATATTAAATTAAATTTATTTAAAACTGTGCTGTTTACACGTAAGGAAAATTATTTCACAGCTGCAGATCAACAAAGCATAATATTTTAATTAAAAACATATTGACACGATAGATGTTAGGAGAAGCAAAACATATTTCTTCGAGGAATTGTGTGAGATTTTGTGATAATCCATAATGGTAAGAAAGTTTAGTGAATTTATTGAAAAAGATCAAAGCTGAATTCGGGTAAGCATAGACGTCATGAGTGATAAAAAATATGACAAAAAATACGTAAATAATACAATTATATGTTGTACATTTATTTAAATCATACCAAAATTACATTTCCCTCTCTTAAAAATGATGAATGAAGCGAAAGTCACCAAACTCCGTGCTGCTTATTAAAACTGTCGAAATTAGCGTTATTTCGCTAAATCGGCAAAAATTCGCGTTATTTGTTGGTTTTATCGCTTATTGCGAAAAACAAACACCTTTATCTATTTGTTATTCAATTTCTTTTACATGAGCAGACATTCTTTTTATATTATGATTTTCTCTTTGGGGATTTTTCCAGAGCATAATAAATTTATTATCTCTTTAATTTTTTACACAAGGTAGGACTAGCTGTGGGAAAATACTTATTAGTCTCAACCTTGCCCTATTAAAGGACGTTTTGTTATTATAATATCTGTTATATTATTATAAAATTCCCTTACGCGAGCTGGACTTGCTCCTGATCAAGTTTTTTTACGATCTTTTTTCTGCTTTGCCGAATCCCTCTATTATAAGTCATTTGCAGAGAGACGGCGCTAATTTAGCGCTGCTCGCCTATCCATTCAAAGTAGGAGTCCATTCATCACCGTAATTATAATGGTCATCCTCAATAGCAGCGGGATTTAGTAAATTGGATTGAAACGCCTAAAAAACGAGCCATAAAAATGCAGGGGCGCGTGGGTGTGGGCTGCTCCATCAAAACTCCTTCCGAAGGACACCTGGTGCCTCGGGATTACGCCGGTAATTCCTCCGACGTCAATTGTATGAAGGATCGCCCGCCCCTTTCCTCCAGATGTAACGGTCATTCGTGCATTTTCGCCCGTTCACCATCAACTCACGATCACCTTCGAAATGTAGCAGCTCCTCCTCCTGTATGGATTAAAGACGTGAATGGTGCGCAAATGAAAGACTACCGTAAACAGGGGAGACTCTGAGGAAATCAATCCCAAAAGGGTTATCTTTTTGGGGTGACAGTGACTGAATAGCAGGGAGATCTATTTATGTCTTCAGAAATGGCATTTGAAAACTTAGTAATAATAGTCTTTTTACTTTCTCCATATACGTAGTAAAGAGAAAGTATTGTTATCATGAAAAAATTCGACTTCGAGATTTCAACGGAAATACATGTTTTGGGGTCCCTAGAACACGTTTTAACCATTTTCGGAATGATTTCTGTGTGTATGTGTGTATGTGTGTGTGTGTGTGTGTGTGTGTGTGTGTGTGTCTGTGCTTGTGGGCGCTCTAACGTGAAAACGATTGGTGGTATAAATACCAAACTTCATATATAGTACCGTAGTGTGTGCTGTCAAAGTTGATTAGTTTTTGGAGTAAATCGGTTAACCGGAAGTCGAGCTTTATTCATTAAAGCTCATTTCCGGTTTTCAAAATATTTCCATAAATATGATATATACGTATATTCTATTCCTTACAAAAGTTTTATAAAATGTAATTTACTATAACTTTTGTACTAAACATATTTTTGTATCACCGGTTGTTAAGGAGTTATTCTTGAAATACTGATAAACCGGAAGTAGCTGATTATGTACTTTGTGGGCGCTTTAACATGAAAAATATTTGTTGTATCAACACTAAATTTCATGTATAGTACTTTGGTTGGTATTGTTAGAGTTGATTAGTTTTTCGAGTTAATCGGTTTACTGGAAGTTGAGCTTTACTTTTCGAAGCTCGTTTCCGTTTCTGCAAAATATATCCATTAATCTAATTTTTGGTATATACTATTATTTATATAAGTTTTAGAAAATGTAAATTACTATAACTTTTGTATGAAACATATTTTTTTATAACTGATTGTTTAGGAGTTATTCATGAAATACTGATAAACCGGAAGTTGCTGATTATGTACTTTGTGGGCGCTCTGGGCGCTATGGGCGAAGGGCCAATTTCATCGTTTTTCATCGAACATATCCCGAAAAACATTATTTATAATGTTTGTGACATAAAAGATAATATGATATAAATTAATCATTTATCTTCCAAGTTTATATCGAATCTGGAGTTCGAAAATACTGTCGTAGATAAATATTTACATCTTATACATGGAGAAAGTCATGTGCTGGCCACATCAGATTTTTAAAAGTGATTTGAGATTTTACATCATTTCGTACATTGAAACCCTACCGGGGAAGTAAATCGAATCGGAACTGCTTCCGACAAAGTCGACCCCGATATTGGTTGGTACCCTGGTTACCCACCCCTACGTCGATCCCAATCGATTACTCTTGATTTGTTTTTGTTCGTGATAATGAGATAATGATGCTCATATAAATTACACTTGAGAAAGTAATTCAGACATATGCGGATAATAGGTAAGGAAAATCATTACATTATCATTTATTAGTAATTGAATTTAATCAAATACATTATTACGAGTATATTATCAATACTTGGTAGAAGTTATGTTTTAGATCAAGCATCGATATACTAAATATCCTATGAGAAAGTTGTTAGATGTAAACAAGCAAATGCTGTAAATCAAGAATATAATATGAATAGGTTTTCCGACAAATCATTTCAACTGTGTGCTACAAGAAATGTGGAATTTGATGTTGACGTTATCACAAAAAATAGGTAACTATCCCAGTCAACGTCAGATATTTATGAAAATTAGATTCTATTTTTTATGAAAATAAATTTATACAAAAATGAAAATAATTATGTATATCTCTAATGAGTGCCTACGGAAGTGGGAGGATAATTAACGGCGCGATAAATGTGTTGCTTGAGGTGCTTATCCATAACTTGACAATTGATACTGATGAAAAGAGAACCTGAAGGTAATTGTTGCAACTGATATAGCACTGCGTAGCAACAATCAACCATCAAAATGTAATGTTGAAGTAATTAAAGAAGGAATTCACTGTCTATATTGTTGATTAACCACTTCTTCCATAACTTCGTGGTCGTTTATCATAACCAATGGTCATATCTTTTACGGAACTAATACTTCATTCGTTATCTGCTAAATTTACTGTCTTAACTAGTGATTATTCTTTTAGAAGAAAATGGAATCTTAAGTTGTTCTTAATACTCTTTGCGTCCATTCAAATCGACAGAAGTAAATTTTACCATTGGCTTGGCATCCATTTTAAAGCAGAATCACTTTGTCTTATTTGTGATCCTGTTACGTAATATTCAGGTTTTACTGTGTTAGATATATAACAGCTTTTTAATTTTTACTTTCGATTGTTTTTTTTCAATCCCATTTCCTAACTTCGATACTCGTACTTTTCAACGCAGAGCGCTAGGCCACCTCGAGGCCAATTAACACTCCCGTGAACTACTGCAATTGCTAATACTTTCAAGTTTGAATATCACTTCAAATATCTCGCTGGTGATTTATTTAACTTTCTACATTATTTGGAAAACAATAAAAAATATCAGATTTACAATGGCAGTCTTTGAAGAGGTTCGTCGAATGATCTATTTTCGATTAGGGATAAAAGTTTTCTTTTATTTACTTTAATTCCAATTACTTTTTCTCTAAAATTTCCATGACGATGGTTTGGGATTTGTCTTTAAATTATTCAACCCGAAGGCCGGTTAGTGCCTCACCCCCTCCGCCATAAGGTACTAATGGCTTGTAGAGAGGAATGAGGTTCACTAGGCAGGATGAGGAGTGAGGTAGTTTGCCATTGCTTTTCTCACAGAGCCAGAATGCTATTGGCGGAACATGTCCACGCAAGTGGAGCACAATGACTCTATGAGTAACACTTTTCTTGGCATTCCGTAATGAGAGACTAGGATTAATGTAATCATTCACTCAAACCTCAGCTTTTGTTTAATCACAGCCATGATCAAGACTGGGACAAAAGAAAATTAAAGATACATTTTTCTCTATCCTGTACCACACGACAAATGAAAATACTCCATTCATAAAAGTATAATAGCATGAACGGTTTTAGAGTTAGGAAAGGTTTAATTTAATTTATTTGCTACCCTTTTGTAAAGTCTAATTTATCCTAATTCATTCCGTATCGTATCACTGGCTGCAATATGTAATTGTATCCATTATAAATACGAGTAAAATGTAACTTGCATACTGCAAGCAGATCGAAAACACTGATTTCATATCGGCATCATATCGGGACGGCCCTCAAAAGAAAAAAGAAGGATTGAAAATATTCTTAAAATTCGCTACAATTTAATCGTCCGGCATCGAACCCGGGTTTCCTGGTTATACTTATTATCCAGCACAACAGAGATCACCATCTCTAACTATGTGTGAAAATTCATGCAGAAATATTTGCTGCAACTGCCTCAAATTTTTGTGATTTCAACATGCTTGCAGAATGCAAGCAACATTTTACTCGTATAATAGATATGTGAATGAATCCAGAGAAGCATCTATATATAATAGATATTCATACTGATTATCCATTATATTTAGTAGAAACTTGGACATATATCTGAAAAAGGAACTAGTCTATCTTGAGGTATAGCGGTATTCCAGTGGGTCTTATCACCTCCAGCGGAATATCGATCGCTTTTGAAAGAGAAATCCCGACTTTATTCGTCTCCAATCTCTTGACGGGATTTGCAAGAGATGCCATATTTTATCCTCCTGGAATCGCGGTATTGTATCATTCTTTGCCTTGTCAGCGCCGAATAAAACGCTCTCGTCGATTGAGGAGATATTTATAGTTATTCGGGGGAAGGACTTTGTCTTTCTCAACATCACTCTGATCCGGCAGATGAATCGTTCGCCCCCAGCATCCCTGAGTCATAAACAACCGAAAGATCATAAATAGAGAGCCGGAAGGCAACGCGAGTAACTCCGTTACAATTCCGCTCTTCACGTTCCTTGGTTCAGTATATTTCATAACACCTCTGAGTATTCGTAAAACTTAATATTGCTATGAACAGGACACTAGATAATGAGTAGTAAACACATATTTATGATGAAGTTAGAGATTTTTGGCTATGGAATTAATTTTTCGACAAACTTTGTTAATATTTCTGGCTTAAATACCAATTTTCGGGTACTTTTTATATTTTTAGTATTCATATGCTCGTATTTTATCGAATAATTCGAATCTACTCTGAAGGAACGTTATTTTTAATTTTTTGACAATTTCTATTTCCGAGGAATTCATCATCATGTTTGCAATTGTGGCGTTCTTGTACAAAAAATTCATACCAGAGCTTCATAGAAAATTATGAGTTGCTTAACGTGGAGTGATGGAGTAAAGAATTGTTGTTCTGGTGCAAAATCAACTATGATATTATGCGTATGATAAGGAAAACATTTTCACTGCAAAAAAACACCAACAAAGATAATATCCATTTTCACAACCTATCATTCAATAATGATGGGTTGTGAAAAAAACCTACAAAAGGTATAAGTAAGAAAGAAAAAAAAATATTTGCAACAAGAGAGATTGCAGTAAGAAAGACTACAACAGATAGGAATATATAAACTAAAAACTTTATAATTTACGATGCATACCTGAAATTAATCTTCGATTTAATACAAGAGTGTTAATCTTTCACAATCCATTCGTTTGTAATAATGTTATTATTTAAAATGCGCTTTAAAAATTAATAATAATTTTGCGCTGAACTACCGTAATAAACTGTAATAATAAATGCCAAAGTTGCATTTTCTAATATTCAAAGGTGCATATGTAGTTGTGTTGTTGTATAGTTGTGTATATGCATGTAAATTGTCATAAATCGATATTAGGTTTGTGATAATTTTTATCTGGATTCAACAGGAAAGATTGCAATGAGAGAGACAACAACAAATTCGTTTATTAAAACTATAAACGATACATTAAAAATCTTTAAATAACTTTTAATTGATTTAATACAAGGGGTTTACCTCTATAATTCATTCATCTATTTTTCCGTAATTTCTTTTGAAATTTAAACGCGAAATAAAAACTAATAATGATATTCTGCTATAAACTACCTTAAAAATTGTAATGATTAACTTTAGAGTTGAATTTTGTAGAATTCAAAGATGGGTTGCATGATGCAAGTATTTGCATGGAAGTGTATATGTGAATTGTCTTTAACTAATGTTAGATTATCTATAATTCAAGCTGGATTAAATAAGCCGCTTTTTTCAGTGTAATTCGCTACATTTTGCGGATTGCTAGATTGGCAATCTCTAATGTATAGGATATAGTAGTCTTTGCACAATTCCTTTGCGGTATTTGGTGCAAATTTGAAACAGTTATTTTGAGCTGAGCCAAATCTTGAACCAAGCGGTGGAATAATTTTCCTTTTGGAGGGTGCACGTGGCTTACTGTGCTCAAAGCGGCAGTATGACTTGCAATTACGACGCCCTCCGAGGCCATTAATGCCACACTCTGGATAACTTAATTTCGTCTCCCCTTTTGATCCGAGCAGCAGATACAGAAAGCCTTTTCTTTCGCCTCTACACCTGTTCGTGTTATTTGCATCGAGATCTGTTATTATTACATAAGGCGAGAACTTCTGCCCGGTGAGTGTGCCATTTCTCACGCCATCTGCAGGTAGAATCCTAATGGAATTGAAGAGGACGGCGTAATGACCTCGCAAATTGATCCTCGCCAAGAGTGGTTTTCGTAATTGGCGTATCTTTGTCAAAAAGGCCGAAAAAGCATTCGGGTGAATCATTTCAAAGTGTGCCGTCTCCTAACGATGCAAAAAGTTTATGCGTCGACGCGCAGATATTTGCACATTCACTCGTGGCTGCTCGAGTTGCCACCGATTTTATCAAATAGCTAAACTCGAGAATGATGTGCGCATTTTATATTTAAGATGAATGAAAATGGAAGATAACTGAATGAGCTATAATAGCCGAAGTAGTGTTGCTAACATAAAAACTACTGTGAAAAAATTGTCACTCAGCCAATATTGATATGCTCAAAAGAGGGAAGCAAAAGCAAATATTATTTTAACATTTTATTTCAGCAAAATAAATGTCGAAGAAGGGTGGTACGAATTGGATCGCACTTATTGCTTCGCTTGAAAAACTACACATTTAATGGGGAAACTACTAGTTTTCATTATGTTGCAGTTAATAGGAGTAAATTATTCCCTCACAAAAAAGTACCAAGAAATAAAATTTTGCGACTTTGAGGAAGCTTCTGTTTGATCTCCCATGAGAATATGTACGGGAAACGTACAAATATATTGAGGATTTAACTTCATTGAGATCGACTTCAGTTGAAGATATTCAATGTAATTTCCACAAGTTTTTTAATTATTAGCAAAGAATTAACATGTGCGAATAATGCGGTAAACATGAGTACTATACAATTTTTAAGGAATCAAAAAGTATAACGTTTGATAATGAAATAAAAAATCTCAAATAATTTTCACAATTTTTTACATCTTTAACCTAAGAAATTACTCTGAGAATCTTATTATCTTACGATTTTTTTGGAAATCGAAAAGTATAACATTGATTCTAAAAGAATATATCTCATATAACCTTGAAAAAATTTTTTATCATTAACGTAAGGGAAAACGTTTACTAGATCACAACTGTTGATGTAGCGTGGCTATAAAACCCGTGCCGTATCTTGTGTAGTTTCCAGTGGTCTAGTAAACATTTTCTCTTATGGAATTTGTTGCGTTAAAAATTACTACGACACCAAAAACCTGATTCTGCGTCATTTATTAACGTAAGAAATTATCCTGAACGGCGCCTGCAGGCTTACATTTCCTTAGAAAAAGAAATATTTAACTTCGAATGATTTTGAGATACTCTATATCGAACCTATGATTCTTACGTGCTAACAATATCAAGAAATAATTGGAAAGTCGGAATTGAACAAGTGACTTCTTGTATGGTTATTTCAGCATCTGGTAATTTAAAAATATTCTCAATATCTCTCTCTATAAACTCCATGCATTTTACGTCTTGAAAAAACTTTAATTTAGATCATTTTCGCAGATATCCCAAAATACATTCAGCCTAAATGCGACCTATAATAACGATGACTCATCCTTCAGTTTCTATGAAAAACTCACGAACGTCCTTCTTACGGATGCAAAGATTAGAAGAAAAGAAGCAGTATTTCGGAATGCGTTGAATCCCTACACTTGTGCAGTGTAACACTCTCCGGGAGATGCTCCCTAGATAAGGCTATTCTTCTTCTCTCCTTAATCCCCGTTTCACCTGCACTGCATTCCGACCCTTTTTCCAGAGACAGTTTGTCTAGGCACCCATCTCAAGTGACTGACCTTTTTGAGGGCTTCTTTCTATGACGTTATCTCTGAGGAGTGATCTGAGCTGGAAGACTGTCCTCAAAAATAGGGTTTTTAGACCCTTTTTCCTTAAACTCCTCTGACTGATTTCTCAAAGGAGATCTTGCCAAGGGTTTCAGGGTGCGCGGAAAAGAATGGGATCCAAATGGGAGATCGGTGCATTAGGTAGTGTGGGAGTATCAAATGTTCTGTCTAAAGATCGCATCTAACGCGAGCTTTATCACGTGAAACCTGCTTTGTACTTTTCCTTCTTATGCAATGAAAAGGGCGTTTTATAAAAAGGTTCCATTGTAACCCTCGTAGTTATTTACGGGATCTGTTATAAAAATCATCGTAAAACTTATAAGTTATTAATCCAATTACAGTAATTGCCATTAGCAATTTTTGAGAGTGGTGTGCTCCATATTTTAAGTAACATGATTTAATTAAATTTTATAATCAATTACATCTAAAGAGTCTGTATTAGATTGAGGTACTAAGTCCAGTTGAGCTTAATGCTAAAATAGCTTCGAAACAAAATGGAGTGGTTTGATTTGATCATGGACCATTTAAAAATACAGTAGAACCCCGGTAATCCGGACACTCGCTAATCCGGAACCCTCGGTAATCCGGACGGTCAATTAGTAGTTATGCAAACCCGCAACTTCTTCTTGTGAACATATAAACACGCATATTAGTAACAAGAAAAGAGAGGTGGACATACTATTTAAAAAATGTCTTCGTTGGCTGCAATGATGTGATGGAGAGCGAAGTAATGTGACGAAATTATCAGAACAGTAACGGCAGAAGATGATGATGATGACGACGACGACCACCACCACGACCACCACCACACTGTGGACTCCGTCAAAATTTCTCATTATGAGGCTTTGGCGGCACTCAATACATCTTTAAAGTGGGCCGAGGAGCAAAATTTTGAAGCACATGAAATTGTGCTCTTTAGACGTTTTAGAGACACGTGCACTTGATTTAAAAATAAGAACGGTCGCGCAAAAGAAAATAACTGACTTTTTTGCTCACTGATAATATTCATTCACTTTATATGTTGTAATACCTTATGTAATATATAAATGCATTATCTATACAATATAATTTTTGAGAAATAAAGTTTTTTACGTTATTTTTTTGGAAACCTCGCTAATCCGGAAACCCCGCTAATCCGGACGCCTATGTGCCTGAATTCGTCCGGATTACCGAGGTTCTGCTGTACTATCAATGGATTTTTTCCGATAGGACAAAGTATCCGACTTATACAGAATCAGCCTGGTAGGCCGTACAGGCACATATTGGCATAAAGGCTCCTCTTCTATACAGATACGTGTCAAATTTAAATTATTCAATCACTTACTTATTTTTTGGTGAGAAAACTTTTCAGATATTTATTTGAATTGATTAAAAACTTAAATTGATTAAGGATTTCATCCAAATCGTCGGACACAGCGAATTAAAAAAAACACTTCATGCCTAGCGAATTCGACATAATAAGGGGTGGTTATTAAATGGTTAAAATTAATGATTTAATATAAATTATCGATTTAAATTAAATCGATTGATTCATAAAACTTACTTTTATTATTAGGCATAATTTTTTTACGATTTTACTAAAGAATAAAATTCCAAACACTCACTGTTATTGAAATTGTTTGAATACTTTCCTTAGTTATCTAATGACAATTCTTGAATATAATCTTTATGTAGTATTAGTTTTACTGCGAGCAACCACTGCTAATTGTTGAGTGTACTGTATGAAAGAACGATTATCATAAAAGTCTCCGCGTCCTATCAAGCAACCGATGAACGTCCTACATTACGCTCACCCAAATTTCGGGACCCTGGACAACTGCTCTGCTTGGCCCTGTCTCTGTGCGGCTATCTTAGGATATATATAGACTGCTAATAATAATAATAATAATTTCGTCTTTCTTTTTAGGGCGAATTTTAGCCTATGAAGGCTATTCCTCCAATTAACCCCTTTTCTTAATTTTATTCTTTTTTTTGCATTTTTAATTTTATTAATATCACCCACACATAGACAACCATTCCCTAACCGGAAAAATCAGATTAGCCGGGATTCAAACCCGGGACCGTGAGGTTGGAGCGCTAGCACGTTAACCACTCCGCCACCACGGCCGGTGCATACAACCCCTTTCTCACACCAGAAGATGACATCCGTAAAATATGGATTACTTATACTAATAACATTATATCTCACAACACTGTTTGATGCATACAACCCCTTTCTCACACCGAAAGATGCCATCCGTAGTAAATGTATTACTTATATTAATACCCTGCAAGATGTGGTACGCCAGGGGGTGTGAAATCACCGAATTCCTTAATTTAGCACATAGTCATGGTGCCTATTACAATCTGGGAAGAGATACCATATGCTCTATGGAACCATTCTGCTATTATCTCGAGGTCACTATAAACGATTATTCTTACATTAGTTTTCCCAACATTTTTTTATATTTGTTAAATCGGTGTGCAAATCCCCCCAGCACCATTCGAAACGCTGTTTTCATCGGTGGAGGAGGGACGTGGTTGGCCCTTTTATTGTCTGCACCTTTGGGATTCCTTTTGGCGAACCTTTCCATTGTCTAGCAGTTGTCGATTTCCTTTCTCGAGGAGCCCCTATTCAAGAGTGTTCACGCACAGTTGACTGGAGCCATTGTTTAAGAGGGAATCCCGAATAGGGCAACGCTTCCCTTAAAAACATGTCGGATTTGGAAACTTATCTCCATGGAAACATGGAGGCGAAATCATCCAGAGTGATTTTTTGTTGTAAAAATAAGCGGGGTAGGAAAAGAGTTAAACATAAACGATGTAGTAGCAAGTATAGCGATTCGACCCTTTTACCAATCTTTTGTTGTTCAGTGGTTTTCTATCTGATCAAACTAATAGCCCCAATTTATCCATTTCAAGAGTTTACAGAATTCATTGTCAAGATTTCGAACCGATTAAATACATACACTTTAAATTTAGAATCTTTCAAAATTTGCTCTATTGAAAAGAATTATCCTTCCTATTTTTTAAAGGATTCCCAAAGATTTTTATCGTTTTCCTCGTATATACTGATGTTAACCTTATTTTTGCCTGCCATAACAGCTCCTTCAAACCCTTAGGGAATTGACAATTCACAATTTTTGATTAAAATTAATTATGACGCAAGACAGAAATTGATAGTAGAGTGATAATAGGGTTTTACTAAATATTCAACCCATACTGTGATGTCTCATTGTGAAACCTAGGAAAACCTTCGAACCATCCGATGCATTGTTCCTTTTTGGAATGGGAGATGTAGAATTTAAAGCAGCAATGTTGCCATTGAGTTTACGCAACGACTGATCAAGTTAATATCTCATCAGTTTTCAATTATAATAAGAGTGTGGCTCAGCTTAAGTAATTATTCAGTATACTTTTTTGAACAGAATTTTAAAATTTTCAGTAAAAAGAGAATCTAAGCATAAAAATTAAGCAAATGTATTATGCATTGAATTACTATTAATTTGAAGTAGCATTGTCCAAACGTTTGGATCCCGTAAAATTTCATAATTGCCACCAACTCCACCAAATCAGGGAGATAACAGAAATTAATAGTAAGAGTCAAATTAAAGAGCAAATCTGAAAACCGGAGTAAAAGTAGCAAATTCAAGTACGACATAAAACTCTGTCAATAACCATACATGAAGGCAACCAAATTTGGGAGGTCCCTGGAATTACTAGTTTGACGAGAAGGAAGCAACCGAAAATGGCCGACGTATTAAGAGAAAATACACAGGAAAAGGAATGATAAAAATAAGGCTGCAGATGGGATAAAAAATCTCCTAGCAGCTCTTTGTATAGTCATGTGTGAGCCTTATTGTAGCTAATACTTATGGGAAATAAAGAAAACGATTCGTTTATCTTCTTTCAATTCCATCTTGCTAGATGCTTGAGAATAATGGAAAATAACAATTTGTACTTTTTCCACAGTATTTTATTAAAAACGATAAAAGGAAACAAAACACGTCTAGTTTCAGAAATTCTTTTGATGATGGAGATCAATCTTTGAAACTAGTCGTGTTTTGTTTCCTTTTATTGTTTTTAATAAATACTAAGGAAAAAGTACAAATTGTTATTTTTCATCATGACGTATTTCCACAAGACATCGCCAGAGACTGAATTCTATGCTTAAGAATAACTTCAGGCGGTCGCTGCATTAAATCGAAACAGTAATCTTAAATCGGTCAATTTCCATTTCTTCCGCAGAATCTTTAATTTCGAATCGGCGATGAATCACAAAATCCGACTTCGACACGAGCAGATCGCAGAAAACAAAGCTGCGGGAGTCGTGGTTGGCTGTCTTCTGCACGATTATAATCTTCGTGTGCAGAGAGGATGGGGCCCTCTTAAGTGCTTCTTAAAAACACCCTCAGGCATCTGAAAACCCATTCACTTAACTCTATTCAAGAATCGCAAGAGCACCTGCCAGCCCTTTCTGTATATTCCTCCAAGTCTTCCCTCTTCAACTCTCCTACCTCCAATGTCCTTCCTCCTCAAATAAATCACCAGCTCTTTTCTGTCACTTTTTTCTTTTAAATTAAACCCTTTGTAATCCATCCATTTATTTACTTTTCTTTTTACTCAGGGTCGTATACATTAATTTTATATGTAAATTATACTATGCATACACAGTTACCTTATTGTGGTTTTTATATACTGAAGAATACATTATTTTTTTAAATAATGGCTTTACTCTGTATCATACCAGATCACTTTATTTTTAGATGTCACCCCACCTTTTAAATGAATTGAAAATTTAATCATTTCTTTACGTGCCTCTGTATTTTATGTATAATATTTTAGGAAAATATTTCATATCTACTTTTAATGATAATGATACTTATATATGCGACACCATTGAATACTGTTACTAAAACCCTACCAATACCTTAATATAGGGGCGATTGCCAAATTAGCTAACCTCTATCAATTAAACGAAATAAAACCACAGGACCTTTACAATAAACCTTTGTCTGTCAACCACATGAAAACCTTATTGCTAATATATTAAATTTGAACCATGCATCACTTCATTAGTTAGAAAAGTTTCCGTATACGAAGAAAAAAATTTAATCTGAAAATATTAAAAAGCTGTGAAACATGGTGTACTAGGTGAACTCTCTATTTTAGTTCAATATACGTATCATATGTCTTACAATACCTCTGTATGGCTTCCGGGTTCTAGATACCTTCTATTCAGTCCTCTATTAATAATATATTTAGTTATATAATGCCCCTTGATTTACATCTGATAACTTCAAGCTAAATTCCTTCTTTCCAGTTGTACTCATGAAAATTGTAAATGCTCGGATTGCATTTTTCCTAATTAGTCATTTCGACACAGACACATCGTAAGCAAAATCTTTCGACTGACTTCCGAAATTTAGATATGCGATTCAAATACGTTACCGTATTTCTTGACGTGAATTCAAGATAAGATATACCCATTTTATCTTCGAAATATTTGGCAAGGTGTACTCAAAGAACTTTTCAAAATATTCGCTCTAAGTGCGACACCTAAAATAAACCGGCTAAAAAATTAAAATTATAAGAATTTTGGATCTATGCATAATTAGAGCATATAATGAAATAAATTTAATAGGCGATGACTCTACTTTGTGGAATAAGAGATGCTTAGGAAGCAAAACTGGAGCACACAAAGCTTCGTTTCCTAACCACTCTAAAATAATCATTATTAGTCTATGAGATGGCTTCATAATATTTACATAGCGTTCCGTGAACTGATGGCAAAATCGCTCTAATTGTGTTAGTTTTTTAGCTGAACCTATCGCTGAATAAACACATTAAAATGAATAATGAGATTTGAAGGCAGATGTTCAGGAGGGCAGCCGAAGATGAAAGTGAGCCAAAGAGGAATTTGGTGCTCGTATTCGTTGAGCTCGAGCGGTGAATTTCCCAGACGCGTGACAACAGTCATGTTAGCAGCAAACCGAATTCTTTAATCTCGTTATTTGATGTGTTACGACCATTAAACTACCTCCTCGATTAAGTGCGTGCTTTTTTGAATATGCCATCTTGGATACGCCTTTTTCGTTGTTAATGCGATAACGATCTTTTGGAATCACCCCGAGCTTCGTCCCCTCTTCTGATCCGACACCGATAAGAACATGGCGCGACCAACGCGCACACCGCGTGTGTCGGTGTGCCGCTTTAGGGCGAAGCAAGAAGGAGATGGATTATCTACCATTCGTACATTCCAGCGACGTCAAGTACAAGGCGGACCTAGGACGTACCCATGTTTAATCCTATTAGAAACGATGTCACGTGTGTGTTCCTCTTATTTGTTCAACCGTATTCCCCCTGCATTGTGCTTTGTTTTGGTATTCCCGACCTCAAGTGCTGTTGCCTAGATACCGGTTGATATTAACAATGAGACGGTAAAGCCAAGGAACGGTGGAATGGATTATTTCCTTTCTATCTGGAAATATACGAATATAAAGCGACAGCAGAAACAGAATGATGGACTTTTCTCAAACGCAGTTCTCTTTTTAGATTCAAGACAGTTTAAATAGATGTAAGCGAAATGCCTTGTTGTTCTACTCTCTGATCTATTCAAGGAATACATTGAGTTTTGATTAAGACCGGAAATTGCTTTCCTTCGTCTAACATATCCTCTAAGCTAATGAGAAGTATACACAGGAATTGATTTGAATGGAGATTACGAAAGAAGGAAATGAAGGCGTTTTTCGAAGGAAATAAGTTGGCTAAGCTTAGAAAAAGACATAAACATCAGAGAAACGCATTGCAACACTTTGTAGTTGAATGAATATTTAGTATTTTAGTAAAATATAATACGTTCTCTTCTTACAAAATGATTTTTTGAAATTAAAAATATCATTGCCATTAAAGTATGCCTATCACACCTTATGAAAGAAAATATTGTGATTTTCTTGTTTCTTTTCCCTCTGTAATTTTTTATAAAGTTATACCAATTTAATATTAATGCTTCCCCATCTTCATGAAATGAATATATTTTTCGCGCGGGATGTAGCAAAGTGTATTTTTCATACACTTCTGCCTCCATCTTGATCCTGGTGGTGGTAACGTGAAACTACTTCGATATGAGTGATTCTGAACGATGGAGGATCAACCTGGTTACTCCTCTTATTTTGACTGTTATGAAAAGTGTGTCATAAGATCATTGCGCTGCACTCACACGAGCAAATCATTCCCGCTTAATAAAGAGAGCAAGGGTAAAATGAAACACTCCTCATCTTACCGAGTAAGCCTCGTTATGTTTCCTCAATTTTGGTCGCTAATGGTGAAGATATTGGATAGCCAATCAATTTTTGAACCACAACTCTAAGTACAGATCTATTCGAGATTCAAGTGAAAACCTTTCCATTAAATAATAAATAAATTTTATTATACCCTGTGGCAAGCCACCTAAGGGCAACAGTAAATAACAGTACAAAAAGAATAACAACGATACTAAATACGACAATATCTTACGTGGAAAATTTTATGACTGTTCAAAGTTCTAGTTTTGATTATAAATTAAAATTAGTCACCAATTTATCTTATTTTCAATATTATACAATAATAATATCGTCTTTATTTGAGCGAGATTGAGACTAAAAGCCTCTTCTTCCATCTAATCCACCGTCATTGATTATAAAATATTAAAATTAAAGAGAATAGTAAGAGAAACAATTATAAGAATTGTGGATGTTAGAAACCTAAGAGAAATTCAGGAATAAAATCCACCGCAGGAAAACGAACACAAAGAAGGGGGGGTCTGAAAAACCCTACGCCAACCTTCCGATAGTAATAACTAAAAGGTGAGAAAAAAAAGAACATCACAAAATATAGAAATACACTACCAGGAAGTACTTGCGTGAGATATATAAATGATAATCAGTTCACATTTAAATAAATTATATCAACATACATATATAGGAGATATACATTATCGAACATTAATTGTAAAGTTATCAATTTGCCGCACTTTGAAAATATAAGAATTTAAATGGCCAATCCATCTCCCCAATTGTGCAGAAGATGCGTGATTAAACTTAGGTCTGCGCATCTAATCCATTCCCACGGTCATCAGCTTCCAAACACTCTTGCATTAGCATTCCGATTTCTTTTTTACTTTTCCGGTTAAGAACAAGTAGAAGGAAGCTCTTCCACCTGTTGCAGTCAATTTGAATATCCTCTCTTAAGTCAAGATTAAAGTGCTCATGAGGCGCTCGGTAAATGGCGTTTAAGAAAAGTGCGGATAAAAAGTTCCCACTGCGCACTTCCTCCGGATGCATCTACGCCTTTAATGCAAACGGGAATAAATGGAGACCGCCCGCTGCCCACGGACATATGCCGGGTTAAAACTAATGCCCCTCTGACGGTTTAAATAAATAGTGGTCGTTTGTATTTAAATTTTCCATCTGCAGCCTTCCTAAGCAGCTCTGCTATTGTGGTGACAAGACCACGGATCCGTTGCTGTCCTCAGTCAACAAAGCTCATTCCAATTCGCATCGCTACTATTCGCTAATTACTTTATCATTGTTCCGTATAAATGCAAATATGTGCATATTTTTATATTTTTTAATGAATTTTGTATAGTGATACCAATGATTTACATGTATATGTTATCGTGACTATACTGATTGATGTATCGCAAAAAATACTTATTGATAATGTATTTATATATTTTTTTATATTTCTTCTCGCCTTTTAATTATTACAATCGGTAGGTTTGTGCTGGTTTTTCACACTCCCTTCTTCGTGGGCGTTTTCCTGGAGTGGACAATTTTTTTCTTAAGAATCTCTTAGGTTTTTACATCAAAAACTCTCCCAAATTTAATCTATTTATTCAAATTATTGACTATTTAATCTATGACGGTTGGTTGATGGAAGAAGAGACATGCAGTCTCAATCTCGCCCGAATAAAGACGTTTTATTTTAACTATTACTTTGCTCGATCTCTTTTTTTTATTCTGCATTGATCAATGATCATTAATGATTAATAATAGAAGTCAGTGGCTCTTCAATTATAGACTCCGAAATTCAAAACCGCGAATAATTGTAAGGAAAGAAAATTTGAAACACGACTGTTAATGAATCAGAGGTTAAAAGATCTCCATTGAAGATGATAGCATGGCCATCGAAATACGCATCGTGTGTAATCGATATATCCTGACTGTACTTCGTGGAACGACATCTTAAGTTGAAAGAAAAAACTTCGTAATTTCCACAAAAGTTTTAATCAATCCGACCGGTTTCGGCATTGACAGCCATCCTCAGGTCATGATGGCTGATCAATGCCTTAACCTGAGGATGGCTGTCAAAGCCGAAACCGGTCGGATATATTAAAACTTATTGTGGAAATTACGAAGTATTTTCTTTCAACCTAACGCATCGTGTGCTCCTTAGAAAGTTGGCAATCCTCTGCTGTTTCCGAAAACCGGCAGCAACGAAGTGCGAAGCGCCGACAAAGACTCTTGGAGACGCAGGTGAGAAGATCTGATTACCGAGGAAAGATTTTCGATAAATTCCTCGGTTCAGACGAAGACAAAAAAGGTTACAGACGAAGGAAATTAAATTTTGGTGCCAGTAAAGAACGAACGCGATCATACAGAAGCATAAAAAAACATAACTAGGAAGCGATCACAGAAACAGATAATCCATATTGGTCGTTCTTTCCCCAGACTATTAGAGAGGTTGATGGGGTAGATTTGGTGGTGTTACTACACCCCCAACCTTAAGCCTCTGGTGTCTCACATGGGATATATCTATAAGTATTTTAAACCTATATAACAAATCCTTTCTTAAACTATGGCTAAATTTGGCCGAAATCCTTTTTATTTATTTAATCATTTGAAATATTTAGATTCAGTGATTCCACGCCATTTTAGGGTGATTTAAGTAAAGAACTATTGACACTATTAATTATTTACAGGAAAATTGATTCGTGCATTCTTGTAAAAAGAATGAGTTGAGTGTCACTCTAAAAGGAACTATGGAAGAGGTAGAAGGTTGTTACAATAGAGAACGTTGTGTAAGGGATACTATGAATGTAGGGATCTGGAGAAGAAGAGTAAGCCTAGTTGACTTGGGTGAAACGTGATATTTAAATAATGAAACTATTACGAGAGAAGCTATCTGTGAGTGTAAATGTTACATATAAAAGAAAGATCTGATTCCAGTAATATTTCATTTAGGGATCTTAAGGAAAGGTTCTCTAGTACTTTTAATACATTAATTTTTATACATACTTAACTTCGTAGTTGGTTCTATAAAGTAATCAAGATCGGTTTGAACCTCAATCCCTTCACCAATAGCTACCGGAAGCTTTGGAGAGGGATTAAGAAAACTGTATAGGATGAGGAGTGAGGTAGTTTGTGTATTCGTTACCGAGTAAGAAAAGAATGAGCTCATAATGTAAGCTATGCACTGATGAGAGGACAAGTCGTTTTGAGAACTCATTCTTTCCGCAAAGGATACGTGACGATAACAAACTGAAAAAGTAGTTCATACGCTTGGTGTTTAACCTCCTGCCACACTCCTAAAGTAGTATATTCCTCATATATATACCTACTTTAGCATGAATTTAGATTTAGATGAGATGATCAAATGAATAAGTCTTCTCATTCAGAAAAGAGTGACCAGCATGAATGCCTTTCATTAACTTCGCTCCTACCTCAGCCGTTCTCATATCATCACAGCCATGAACGAGATTCAGACCAAAGTACCTAAATGAAAGATGTTTTCATTATAATATATCAACAAAAATAAAGGTAGCCTTTTCATTAGGATTTTGCAGCATAATTCCCAAGTGCGCTCATGTGCCCCTCACGTCACATATAGATAACCAACCTCTTCTAAAATATTCTTTCTCAACTTTATTCTACTTTAAATTCTTCTTGATATCTATCTATGTTGCGTTAGTGTGAAACATGCAGCCATAACATGAAAACTAAGAGAGGTGGAAATTTAAGGATTACAGGCCTTTGAGGTTGAGAGTGGGGCATGTAGAAATTTGGTTCTCAGTGACAACTACAAGTTTCATTAGCAGTAATAAAAAGAGAAACTGCTGATAAAGGGGAAGTAAGGTTTTGAGATGCGGAAACGAATTAATAAAATGGCGATTAACTGGAGAAACTTATGGTAGGTAGGATTCAAAGGAAAAATCTAGGAGAGATAAGGATTACAATATTTGGTGATGTAAGGATTTTCCAACAGGAAAATGGATATTTTCGTCCACATACATATGTAGCGAAAAAAAGCGTTAGTTTTCCTATCAACTGAAGTTAAACACTATTTTTGCAGAGTTGAGTGTGATTAAATGAAATATTTCACTTTAAAAAATGCTCGGCCTTGGTTTAGTGTCATAAATGTATCTGAAAATTTTAAACAAGACTTTGCAACAATCTTAAATCGTCTACGTAAGAATATTTTTTCTCGAATGTAAATGACTCCATGATGGGATTGAATTACTATGTTAATGTGGTTTGTAAAATAATTTCCACTATCTTAAATATAAAATATATTCTTGCTTTATCCATATTTACAAGGTTTTGTCAATTTATTACTACGTTCCCAAAAAGAACTGCTATATGCATATATTCTTAAGAATATGCACGTACCGAAGGTTAGAATATTTAAGTATGCAGTGCAGATATAAGCGGTTCCGATTACAGGGGCAATATCGTGATCTCCTGATGACATCTCAGGGCAAACCTTTTTCATAGTCATGCTCGAACTAGGAAAGTATAACAAATTGTAGCATAGATTCAAATCAACTGACTTACGAGTTACCTCGTGGAATTCCATCAGGTCAGAGAAATAGAAAAGGAACATAACAAATCACTTCCGGCGACATGTGATTATATTGTAATAGTATTTAAAAGAGGAGCATCATTTTACGAACGAAACTAGATACAGTTTTAATAATAAAAACTTTAAGATAATTTATATGTCGAAACTAATTGTGTTCCTTTGGTTGCGTGTATGGGAGTTGACCAAGTTTTATTCATAAAAGATTGATCTAGTTTCCTTTGTGAAAGGTCGTTCATTTTTTATTTCACATATTGTAAGATTACAATAAATTCATGTCTTATATCATAACAAAGTATGAATCACAGTTTCATATTGGCAACTAAGGTGTAGAAATGTTTGGTATTTGAAGATGGATATTTAGGGAAATTGTCCCAATTCGTGCCTTTATTACCTAAATCCGTCATTGAACGTATTGAAGTGAGTTTTCCGTCGCCGTGAGCTTCACGAATCGTCCGCCGAATAATATCGTGGAGCTCACTTCCGTCGTGAGAAGACAATTTACATTTATCGTCCCTTATCTTTCCCGATAATATTATGTCCGAGGTCCAATTCCTCCGCAGACACAATTTGACTCTGGTCGTAATGGCCGATAGCGTGGGTGGTTGTCCTTAAAAGCCACAATGGGAAATCTTCGAAGGGTGCCATTCATCTGCGAAAAGAGGGGGTGAATTTTTGGGCAGATGCTTTGAGAGGAAGGAGATATATAGTACAGCGGGAGAGGGCATTAGCATACAATGACTTCGGCCGAAGTAGCGGATACAGATGTGAGTGGCAGATGTACAGCTCTTCCTCCCTCTGGGTGCGGAAAGGTGCCGACCACACCTCGATGTTCTTTTTTACGTCTTATCGTCGCTTACAAGGAGCATCCCGTGGTGAGGATCCACGCCATGAGCTCCGTTTAGTGAGCGATGATACACTAATCGGGCCACGTATGTCCTTTGGATATGTCAGACTCGATTTCGTTCCTAAGGAAAAATGGTTGGTGTAGATCGAGTCAAATCTTCAACTGATATGCACTTATTCAGGTGTACACGGAGAGTAGATGAAAATTAATATAGTATAAGTATTCGATGAAATAGGGTTGGATTTGTGGTAAGGCGCATCAGCTAATAGCTGGCGGCCTCGTCATACTTTGAAGATAGAGCTAACACACTCTCAATTAGATTTTTCTATTGCATCTAGATACCTAGAGCATAAGCGCATTTCCTTGGTCGAGCAGTATTGATGAAATCATCATCTATAATTATATCACTTTAGAAATTGTGGGCTTCAGTATAAAATTTCTAGTATTTTCTTCTCCTTGCCTTCGTTTATGTTCTCTCGTATTTCCCCAGCTGTCCTACATCTTTCTATATTGTTGTGCCTCATTCTTCTTGACATCCATTTTCCCCGCATTTCCAACTTTTTGCTTCTCGGACTTATGCGGGCACTCATTTCAAAATCTCAGTAAATCTCCGTACTGTTGTATACCTCATTAAGGTTTGTACTTCAATTCTCCTATTTGCTTATGTCACACCCTATTATTTCTGGATTTTCATATGATTTCCTTATCTTAATTCAGATTCTTGTATCTAACTAGTGCATTTACTTGGCACCCCTCATTTCTTTGTTCCACGTTCAAGTATTACCGAAATGAAATTGTTAAAATATGGTTTTAATTCCAGGAATGTATTGCGGTCGTTGATATCTCTCTTTTGAAACAATATGTTAACTGCCTGTATTCAAACTGATACTGTATACTGTCACTCAAATGCTTCAATGAATGGCTTTTCTTCTCACATCACCCATAGCTCTTCTTTCTACGTTTGTTTTATCTACCAAACATATTAACCACCATACGCCACACCCATTCTTCAAAGACCTCCTGTATCTCATCCTCCTCTTCTGTGGTTAAAATTTCATCCCCGCACGCAACTAAGCAATGATTTTACTTGTCCTTTCTTGACGTTTTTCTTTAAACCGCTCGTCATTGTCCCTCTAATACTCATAATGGCTCATTTCTCTGCAGCTGTAATTCAAATCCTTTTTGGGACAACTCTCATTCGGAGATAGAACTTTACGCTAAAAGGACTAGTGCTTAGTTATGCAAGTATGCAGGTGAAAATTTTAACATCTTATTTTGACCTTATATTAAGATTTCAAACAACTAGTAATAAGCAATATCCAAGTTTCTATTCAATAGCTCAGCTGTGCTTAAGTTTAAAGTGGACAGACATCCAAATGTAGATGGGACTGTCCTGTTTACCCTTGGCACACAATGTCTATGTCTATGTCTATGTAAGAACCCTGCAAGCCGCCTTTCGGCGTGTGGCAGGGGGTGCAAGCACCTTGACTCTATTTTCCTAAACGGTTGCTTTCGCGTATACTTCGCGGAAAAAATGAATTTTTGAAACGATTCGTTTTAGCATCTATTTCCCTAATCTTTCGGGCAGTATCAGCACGGCCCATATAACAAGGGGGTCGCATTATATCGGTTACATCATCTGAAAACGTAATTTCTCTGAACTTATTTAATAAATTTATCCTTAGAATTTTTCTTCTATCTTCTAATGATTCCCATCCCGCGTCCTGTAACATCTGAGTGACACTCGCTGTTTTATCGTAGCAATTCTTTACAAATCGTATCGCCTTTCGTTGTACTTTTTCTAAATCCCGAATATGACATTTCTCGGCGGGGTCCCATACACTACATGCATACTCAAGGTGAGGCCTAACTAACGCTAAGTAACATCGCTCGCGAACCTTTTCTTCGCTCCTACCGACTATTCTTTTAACGAAGCCGAGTTTCTTAAGTGCTTTTCCACATATATTTCGGATGTGGGCACTCCATGATAGATTATTCGTGAGAGTTACTCCAAGATACTTTACCGATTCTACTGTCATTAGGTTTACCCCTCGGAGACTATAAGAATAATTATTTATTATAGATTTACTTTCGAAGAAGTTAACTACCGAACACTTTTCTACATTAAGCTCTAATTGCCAATCATCGCACCAATTCATAATTCTATCTAAGTCGTTCGAAAGGGTTAATCTATCCTCTGAACTAACTATTTCCCTGTAAATGACTGTGTCGTCTGCGAATATCCTAACATTGCTTTCAATGTGATTGCTGAGGTCGTTGATGTATACTAAAAATAACAACGGTCCAATTACACTGCCCTGAGGGACGCCCGAGGTCACCTTAACCAAGTTGGAACTAATACCATCGAGTACTACTCGTTGCTCTCTATCGGTGAGAAAGTCTTTTATCCAATTAATAACTTGTGCATTGATACCCGCAACTTCTAATTTGTACAGCAATTTATGATGAGGTACCTTATCGAAAGCCTTCCGAAAATCTAAAAATATCGCATCGACTTGCTTATGTTTTTCAGCAGAGTTTAGAACATCGTGTACTAATAAAGCCAGCTGAGACTCGCAAGAACGAGTCTTACGAAAACCGTGTTGATTCCTAATTATGAAATTGGACGTTTCAAGAAAACCCATTAAAGAGCTAGCTATTATATGTTCCATAATTTTACCGCTCAGTGATGTTAAAGATATAGGCCTGTAATTAGCTGGATCGTCCTTAGAGCCACTTTTAAATATTGGCGTGACATTCGCAATTTTCCAATCTTTCGGGACCTTTCCTTCGCTCATACTCTTGTCAAATATAACTTTAAGAAAAGGTGCTACGCTCTCCGCAACTTCCTTGAACACTCGAGCCGGTATGTCTTCAGGACCCGGAGCTTTATTCGGTTTAATCTGTTGCAATAGTTTAATGATGCCGTCTTCTCTGAAGGTGATTTTCGACATTGATTCAGGTTTATCAACATTCGGGAGAGTATTTGATGTATCGTCAGACGTGAAAACGCTTCGAAAAAAATCATTCAAGATATTAGCTTTGCCTTTAGCATCGTTTACTATATTACCGCAAGTATCCTTTAATGAACCAACAGTTTGCTCTTTACCTTGGACCTCACGAACGTACGACCAAAACGCTTTTGGGTCCTCTTCCAAGTGTTCGCATAAAATCTTCTTTTTATATTGACGGAGGGCATCTCGCATAATTCGTTTAGTTTCCGACTTTGCTTCCTTATGTTCGCTCTCTACTCGATCTATGTTGATACTATTCGGTTGCCTCGCAGCGGCTTTTAATTTGGAATGCAAACGCCTCTGTTTCTTTAGTGCTCTCCTAGTCTCCTTATTATACCATCTAGGTTCATTAATTTGATTTGAAAGTTTTGAGGGTACAAATTTATCCATTAGGTCACGCATTGTTCTTACAAAGAGATTCCACGTGTCCTCGGTATTTAAACATATCGCGCGCGTTTTATACTCCAGAAATTCGTACATGAGTTTACTACGATATCCTTCGAAATCGGCTCGCGGGTAAAGATAAACTCTGCGCCTAGGTTTTCTGTGCTTTACCAAGTTAAGGTCGAAATCTATAATTATGGCTTTGTGATCGGATATTCCATCGCAAACAGATGTGTTAGATACTCGTTCGGGGGTGTTCGTAAGAAAAAGATCTAAAATGGTTAATTCCCTGGTAGGCTTTTTGACTAGTTGGTGTAATGAATTTTTTTGTATTATATTTAACAAGGTCCTACAAGAGTCATTGTCCCGAGCTCTTTTCTTGACTACGTGCTTTTGCCAATCGATGTCTGGAAGATTAAAATCTCCTCCAATTATCATTATGCTATTGTTGTTTTTACGCGAGTAAAAATTTATTTCATCGTTTAGGTTACGCAAAACATGACGCGAAGAGTTGGGCGGCCGGTAAAAAGCACATACATGTAGATTGGGTTTATTTGGCTGACTAATGGTACACCATACGCTCTCGATGCAACTGTTAGGATACGTATGTGAACTACTCCGCAAAGAACTTTTAACCGCTATAAATACTCCTCCACCCACTTTATCCTGACGGTCCTTACGATAAATCTTAAAATCTTTAGGAAATACTTCGTAGTCATTAATATCGTCTGTTAGCCAGCTTTCGGTGCCTATAATTATGTCGGAGTCGTTACTTCGGATAAGATGTTCAAGATCGGCTACTTTGTTTTTGATGCTTCTACAATTAATAATGGCAATCGATAGTTCATTTACAATGGGTGAAGCCCGGGAAACGCGTTGTTGCTCATCTTCAACTTGTTCAGTACTTTTTAAGGTATTCGATTGTTTATTAACTTTATTTCCTATATCGGAGCCACTTAAATTAGAAGCATTCCCACAAATTCCCTTTAGCCTAAAAAAAACCTACAATGCTCGTAAATCCTATGAGCCACCCCGCTCGCAGCTTCAGCAGTATAGTGAACACCAGAGCCGTTCAAGGCGAGGGGGTACGACAAGAGGGTCGGCCGAAGGTCCACAAAGTCAACTCCCATGCCCCGACAGAACTCCCACATCCGCGCATTCAGACCATCTATTTTAGTCCGAACGCTTCGGCTGCAGTCACTCCGCGGGACAATGCTGCAGATGGACAGCCGCACATCGATGCCAAGCGACTCCTGCACGCGCTCAACCTCGGAATTCAGGTCCTCAAAAGAACGCAAAATATCCTCGGGAGCGCGGTGACAGGCATCGTTGACTCCAACATGGGCCACCACCCGCAGCCGAGAGCAACCCGTGCCCCTGGCCGCCGCACCTACCGCACCCGTGACTTGGGCCACATGCCCAGAGGGAATACACCAAGATGTAACCCTAATGTCACCTCCCTCCCTCTCCGCCCTTCGCCGCAAAGGGGCCACAATACGCTTTACAAACGTCCCGCTTTCTTCTAGTCAGGGTAAAACAGTAAGAATATTATATAAATCTCTAGTGATATGAGTTTTTCTATTCTGCCGTGGCGGACATGGAAAATTGACCTTCTATAGCCACCTCACATTGTACCTGGGATATTATTTAGTGGCTCTTACCAGTGGCCTTCTAGGTATTGACGCCAGGATCAGGGAATGTTAAATACGTGTAAACTTGTGTCTCAAAACAGGAGGATAAACAGAAACAAAAAATATCGACATGATATGGACTATATCTCATTTTTTCCACCATCCCAGCATTACTATCCCCTTTAAACGTCTTCTCGGAGATTGCAAAACACGGGTTCGAGTCCAATTTGGGTTGAAATGTTTGATCTGTTTAAATTTTGACTGGGATGCTTCCTCTGAAGATAATCATGAAGTGCATATCGACGTAAATTAGATTAACAGTTCAATAAGACGACTTTGCCAGAAGAGTACATCCCGCAACGTGGGTTTTTCTTTGTCAATTTTCAGTTGCAAAGATTTTCCCCACATTTTTTGTCTTTTTGTTTTAATTTATATGTGTACATATTTAACGACATACGAGGTTAGGTGGAAGAGAGACCCTCATGGGCCTAACCTCACCAATAAAGGGTCCTCCTATCTATTTACATTCCGGTGTTTAAAACATATGTGGTTCCACTTTGATTGATACGAAATTTGGTCACCATAGCTACGGTATCTATCAGAGATTTTAATGCTACATCGTCCTGTATAATTCAGTTGATCAGTATCTTTATAATAACAATTATTGATACAATGGACCTCAAATGCACCATCATCTCCCTTCTGGGGAGTGACTCTCCGATGGAAATCTCCCCGAATTCCCTCCTGGAAGCGTATTCTAGGCGGTATTTTTTATCTATTTCACGTCATAGCGTTCCCTCGGACGGATTTGAGTGAATAATTACAGGCTCTGCCATTCCAACTAATGGCCCCGTCATTTTTTCCCTTCCTCAAATCCTACCTCCTCCGTCCCCCGCCTTTCCACACGTTCAGCTAATAACCGCCCTTGTAACTTAATGGCGCCCCTGATGAAAAATTACGATAATAACTTCATTACCATACGACGATGAATTTAGTTAACCCTCCCCTTGCGAGACTGACCTAAACGCATTTAAATGGACGCCGCGCAATGGCCGAATTAATATATTTCCGCGTTTATCCACTTAAAAATAAAAAAGACGCCCCTCTCGCCAAGTTATTATTCTATTGTTGCTCGCTTGCGCGTCTTCGCCGTTATTCATCGCGCAGCCGCTAGATGTCTCCACTCTCGACAATATTGTTGTCGCAATAAATAATCTAGCAACTCCCCGCGATCTTCTCATATGTTGGTTTTTACGAGATGTGTTGAAATTTGGTTTACACACAGAAAACACGGTGACTATGTCGTTCTTGTCTCGTGTATGTACACTAATCATTACTTGTTTTATTTCTCTAAGCCCTCCGACCAGAATGATTTCTGTTTTCATGTTTTATGAAAACTGATTCTCACTTGTTCAAATTCCCTTAATACCATGAAATAAATATACGGATACGTCCAGTAACATAATATTAACTGATTATTATTAATAGCAGCTAAAGATTTTCTGCCGTCAATAAAAATGTATGTGAGACAGCGGAATGTTAAGTCTCATATAAATGGTGCATAACAAAAAAATGATCGGAACTGTCCAGGTTTTAATCGCATGATAATTTTCCAATTATTTCCGTTTGATGAAAAATCTCTGACGTAATCTATGCGACGGAGATTTCAATGATAGATTGATTTATTAGTTATGCTATGATGCTGCACAAATTTAAGAGTTCCTTAAAAGCACAGAGAGTTAACTCAGATTAAGCTTTAAGGGAATGTCCTGGTGTTTACTTCCTTCAGAATTTTTATGCCTCGATTACTTACCGTCATAATACGGTAGCATAGAGTTACCAATTGCCCCACATTCTACAGGACATTTTTATCCTTTAAAAACGTCCCCAAATTATAATGCTGTCCTTTTTTAAACTTTAAATTCACTAGTGATCAGTGCTATATTTTACACGAATCATCCAAAAGATGAACGGTATTTTGCAAAATAGGAGCGCAAAAAATTCCATCATCACCTGGATTTATCTATGGTAATCATCATAGATGGATAGAACTACCATTACCTAAAAACAAGTAAATATTTGAAGCGATTGAGATGTGGTAGTACAGAAAATTATGGAAATTAAATTGGTAGACCGAGTAAGAACATGAAGAGAGAGATCCGTAGAAAATATCGAGTAGAAAAATAAAAAAGTCCAAGCCAAACGAAAACTTATAGACCATATTGGAAATAATGGTTAGATAAAGGAATTAAAGAAAGAGAGAGAATTAGGAATTATGAGGAAGTAAGCTTATGGTAGGTAACAGGACGGCTTGGAAATTTACAATAAAACAATCTTGGGAGTAATAACCCTTGATGATGTTCCCCCATGGAGGAATTATGAACCATTTGTTACTTGGTACTTCTAAGAGTGATTATCAACATGTTCTTTGTCTTCCGTTAGATCCGCTGGTTTTCGACTGCAGTATCAACACTCAAGTTAACAAATTAACATCAGAATCCAGTATATTGTTCAACAACTGTGTCAATTCAATTGAATATACTACATTTTCTTCATTTACTAACCTTTCATGTAACTAGAATTAAAGACAAATGCTCTGCAGGATGTAATTTACTTATATATGCGTTGAGTTGTTGCTGAATGTAATGATCTTCGTCTTATTGATATTCCATGTTTTATGTATAAAAACATATACATTTATGGAAGAGACGTGTATTATCTTTCCCTAATTATTTGTTACTTTCTCTAATTATATTTTATAAAATCAATCTAAGGCTTTGAATTATATTTCAACATTTGCAGCTTGGCACGGTCCTATTTATGATTAAAAAGCTGTAAATAGAATTTCTATAACTCATTTCTACAAATGATTCCCGATAAACCTAAGTATGCAATGTATGTGTCTATTTCTTGCAAAATGTTTCTAAGAAATATGGCCAGAAATAAAATTGTTTACTTAACAACGATTGTCGAGGTAAGCAAACTAATTAATGAACTGAATTGAATTTGAGATCATCTTACACACTTTCTCTTTTGCAATAGCTGTCCTTTTGCAGCATTCTATTCCTTGAAGAATGTTAACATGGAAAGGTTTTTGCTGATTCTAAAGTATGATTTGAAATAGTTCTCGGAATTTTCGTTAATTTAACATGAATTACCCTTATTCGATATTAGCAAATTCCAATATTATGTATGATGGTAAGGATGCAATTAACTTTTAGTGTAATTAACGCTTTAAGAGGGAAATTCATCGATCTGTTAGAGAAGTGCAGTTTGGCCAATTAAAGAGAACTGCAAATAGACCTGCCTCGAGAGGGGAATCTATCACTGGGAGGTCTTATTCCATAGACACGCAGCCTACGTCACTCCTAGAAATTAATGGATTTTGTGACGGAAAGAGGAGGTTAAGAGGATCGATCAGTGCCCCTCTGTTCAAGAATCTTATTAGAAGCCAAATGTTTTCTCTGCCATTGCGTGACATTTCGTGAATTCTTGGTAGCCAACGCGGGAGGCTCAGCAAAACATAGCTTATGAGTGCAATGAGCATTATGAGGACCACAAGCATACTAACATTTTCCAAAAATTTTAAATTTGAATATCATCTATAATTAGAAATTAATTCCAATAAAAAATTGTGGTAATTGTGATTCCGAAAATTTTTACTTATGTATCTTGTTTCGCGTCTCCGAAGTAAGTTTCGATTTCTTTGAAAGAAACATGCCAAATAAAGCCCAAGACTGTGTGTTTATGCCAGGTGTTAGCAGATTTATATCTTCCGGAAAGATTTTGATCACGTTATATGATCTATGTTCAAGAAAGTTTTTCTTTCCATTAAATTATCTTTGATCGAAATCAGTAGTTGGGGAGGGTTTTTTCTGGAAAGGTTAAAAAAAACTTGAAAAATGTTTTGATTATGTTATAATACATTCCTGGTTGGTTTCTAATTGATTTCTTGGGGAGGGGCTAACTGGATGAGATTTTCCATCTCGGAAAGGTATCCAAGAGAATCTTTTCGAGGAAAATTTGTTGTTTTTCGTCGGGATAGCTCAACGGACGGAGCACCTGACCGGCAATCGGGAGACCCGGGTTCGATTCCCGGTCCCGATGGACTTTTTTGAAGTCTACTCTTCCTTGTGATTTATCCTGGCTGCACGCCATTTCGTGCAAATATCCTTCGCCTGTTTTTCTAATTTGTTGTGAATTCATCAATTCATTTGTTAAAATCAATGTTCTTCGTTTGCATTAATTATTTCTAATTTACATGCAATAATGAAAATCATAATAGAAGTTGTTCAATTATATGAGAGATATATCAGTTTGTGGGAAATGTATTTATTTGATTGCCAAATCACTCGGGTGATTTAAAAGCTTGTGCATTTTGAAATCATTAATTACAGACCAGCTTACGCCCTGTTCCTTTCTTAAGCTTGACGTACATACAATTAAAAAGAGAAATTCGTTCTGCATCCAGTATGCTCAGTTTGATTTCCCTTGAATTCCTACTGTTAATTATTTGATATAAATTACGATTATTCAGTAAAATATGCATTATTCAAGCCTTATTTACTTTATCTAATGTACCTTATCATTCACTGAAATCCTGTTAATTTATTTTGTAATTGATATTAAATTGGGTCCTATGGTTATCAAGGGTTCTTATATAGAAGAAGCTGGTTGTTTAGGATGACTTCCTATAAAGATTAAGAAATGAATGTCAGATTACTTGGGACTAACTTTTGGTTGTTCCTGATTTTTATATCTTGAACTTTTCTAATTTAATTTCATATTCATCATTTTCATATCAATATTAATAACGTAGCAAATTGTGCATAATCGCGCTTAGATTTTAAACTTCAGTAATTAATGATTCATATAAACTTGAAATTTAATTTAATTTTTATACTGGAAAATAAACAGTTTTTTATACTCTTTTGTATATGATTAAAATTGTAACCACCAATCTATTCTGTAATCAACCTTAGAGTAAGTGCAATTATTCTCATTAGATCAAATCGATATATCTTTGCGTGAATAAACGAAAAAACATTAAACACAGTAATATGTAGACTTAATATTCCTCCACAGTCCGTTAAACGTGGGAACTTAAACAATCCCCTGAATATTTAATGGATTTTTTCATTTTGAGCTATATATACGCTTGTTTAAAGTATATCTATATTCATGAGAATGGCCCCAATCCTATTTGGATGCCCCCCATGGATATCTGGCCGTGCATATGGGCTTCTGTTGCTACAAGAAATTGGCGAAGGCATAACCGGGAGATTGGCTTCTTGTAAGAAAAACACGGCGTTTATTTTTGGTGAGCGGTACTCGTCGACGGATGCAGAGCGGCGATGACGTAGAATTGGATGTTTTGACAGCTTTCGGAGCTGATGGGATGTTTTGATGTCTTGGTCCGTATCCAGCTCTTTATGTTCGCCTTATAGCTTATTTGTGGTGGGAAGAGTGACAATATTTGATTATCCCCAGACAATTATGTTGCCATGGAGAGGATTTTCAATATTTCCTCCGAGCCTTCATCTGTCTGGGGGGAAAAAACTTTGCAGTCGATGAAAAGGTGGCTAAAAATCACCTACGTCTTTAATTTATGCATTTAAGAGCCGAAATTACCAGCTTTTTCCGGAGGGAATTCGTCTCAAATTTGAAATTTCAGATTGGTAAGTCAAATACGCTTGAATTCATTGACAGGTTGATTCTTTGTTTCTAAGCTATTGTTGACTCATACGTTACAAATGGTTTAATTGGAACACTAATGGAAACCTTATTGAAGCAATAAATTATCCTGTGCAATAATGTAGTAAGAGGTCTGCATCGGCCGGGTAAGCAGGCCGTCTATCGGGCTCGGTCCGGGCTTGGGTCCACCGAAAATTCGGGAAGGAGAGAATTATTCGTTCTTAAAGAGCGTTAGTTTCTTGCATAAGGCAAAAGTCTCTTAAAGTAGTAACGCAATGCTTAAACAAAATGATCGGTCTTCGTGAAGGGTTAAAAAATGTATTTGTTCACAATTCACAACAATTTATTACAGGGCGATTTATGGTAGGTTCGGGCTCGGTTCGGGCTTGAGAACGAAACGTTCGGGCCGAGCCGTGTCGGGCTCGGGCTGAAATATTCGGCCCATGCAGAACTCTAAATGTAGTATTATATCCAACACTAATTACGATGGTAATAATAATAATATACAACAGCACGATTTAAAAGCGATATTTACTTGTATTCAATCGTTCCATTAATCGAATTTCCTGCCTATCTCTCCTCCCCAAAAGTACTACTTATTTTACTTTCATTGATAATTCCATAAGCGATCCAACTCCCATCAGTGTCCTAAAATATCAAATTTATGACTCAAGTAAAAGTTTTTACAAATGAAGTTTTGTCTCTCAAGAAAAAAATAATGCCCTAGTAAAAAGTTACTCGTAAAATTACCTGGAGTTTAAATATATGTATGCTAAAAGCCCAAAACATATCACATTTGGTCTCTTATTGAAATAAAGTCAATTTTTCAGGCTTTGGAAACATGGTTTCTTGCTCGTTTTTCATTGATTCTCTCCAAGATATGTGTGTTTCACGCACAATGCTTTGAAAAACAATTTTTTCACGAATCATTCAGGGACTAAAGAAACCCTATTGCACTTCGTTAGACAGCATTCAGGTCATGGATTCGGTTAAAGTTCAGAAACAAAATTTGATTTTGTGTGTAGATTTTGGTTGTAGGTTTGTATACGTTTTTACATACATTATTTACATACATTAATATGGTATATTAGGACTTTATTAAGGCGATTTTGAGTCTCAGAAGTCTCTTATTCCTTCTAATCTTACGTCCATGTTTTCAATAACATAAATACTGTGAAGGTGAATAAAGATAGAGAGAAAAGCTTTAAAAGGAGAGGGTATAAAAACCTAAGGTAAAATCTTAGGAAAAAAAAGATTCGCTGCAGGAAAACACCTAAAAAGAAGGGGAGTGTGTAAAGGTCTGCGCAAACCTACTGATAGTTTAACCTGAAAAAAGAAAAGCTTCGTTTAACATGGAAGGCAGTATTTGAACAAAAATTACAGAAAATAAAATCGTTAACAGGAAAAATTGCAATGATATATAACTTGGGAAAATAAAATGACAAATTAATAAATGCACATGAAAAATTTGGGATAAAGAGGACCTTGAAATATTTCGGGACATATTTACATACGTAACCAAAAACTATGGGAAATGGAGTCCATCGTAAGATACTTATCTTTATGATAAATTCATCACACTATAATTGCAGAGCTCTTTAATGTATGATTTTTTACAAATTGACAGTTCTCCGATTGTAAATACGTTCCATTTTTGAGATTTCTTTCGATCAAAAACACCGTGCGATTCCTTTAAAGGAATGAGAGTTGTTCATGTCCCATGACCTAATCCAACGCCAGACGCAGTTGCGCATCTGTTTATTCTTTCCTCTCATTCATTTCCTTCAGCGGCGAAATACATTTTCGGAACGACAAATGCCCCTGTCTCCTTAGGTTTCCCCGCTCCCGTGTCATTTTTCTCTACCCCTACACCCCAAATAATCATTCATACTCCCTTCCGCTATATTGCACATCTTGCGTTTCTTTCACTACCATCATTTGCTTCAGCGCCGTTTCATCGCGATTGCAGAAAGACTCCCGAGGAGTGCACAGTGTTGCCGCTTTCCCTTCTTATCTTTGAATGGTGTCTTTTTGATGCTGCTCCTGGATAAATGGGGTCGCTTTATTAGATGCAGTTGGAGTTCATTTTCCTTTTCAGAACCCTAATCTTTTAATTTATAACTATCTGAGATACTTTTCGACTTTCATTATACAGAGTTCTCAATTTAAAGATTGGTTTGGTCTCAAATATATCCCATTCCATTATAATGCTTGCCATTTAATATTTCCACATTTTTTCTTTTTTGATTCAACCTATGTCTTCCCCTATGAATCATTCCTTCTGATACTGTTCTCAGGAGATAATACTCGTTTGGTGCTGTCCAGATAAAGTTTCCACTTCCTTTATTCTGTAAAACGATACGGAGTCAGGAATAACTATGAGGGGTTTATTAACATACGAAAACTACTTGACAGTAAACCTTCACAATACCACAGAATTATAATTAAGGACCAATCATCATTATTAATCGACCATTACTTTTTTACTATGGTAAAAGTTTACCTTTATGGAGATTTTCCTTTGATTTAATCTCTGTATATACTTTTTCTAACTATTTACTTGTCTAAGAACTTCATCAGTTACTCGGTTCGTCCAATTACTTTAATAATTTCCCCTATTGCACTACTACATCCCCATTTCTCATAATCATCTCATTTCAACTGCTGTTGCAATTAGAACATACTTGTACTTGTTTGTTTGTTTGTTTACTTGTTGGCAGACTCTGTAAATGCTGTATAAATGATTTTTCTAGTTTTAAAGGGTAAAATATCCTTTAAATAATACATTTGATAGGGTAGATTGAATTTTAGTTATCTAATGTATGTGCTATTTATAAGAATGTGTGTGAGTATATTGCGTTTTTAGTAATATGGATACGTTTTGCTTTTCTTGTAAACCGAAACAAATTTCCTTAAATTTACATTCGGATGGTTTCCTCGTTTCTCTGTGAGTTAAATTTCATCCATCGTATGCAAATTAATCAAAGGCAACGTCAAAGCCTGTAAGAAACCTGTCAATATTAGGGTTCGATATAAAACTTATCGTTCCATCAGAGTTCCGCCATTCTTTAATTATTCATCGGGGTATGAGTTCGACTCTGGGTTATGTGTGAACATTTTCCTTACTCTTTCTTGAACTTGTAACCAATAGGTCGAAAATATCACCAGCTTTCCTCACATGGTAGCCCAGTTCCAACAATTGCCACTGTCTTTTTGTTGATCTTTTTCGCCTCTGTATTGTTGCATCATTCATGGTTTCGCTAAGCTATAGTGATAATATATAATCGCAGGTATTTCTTGATAGCATTTAATGATATGTGTATATTTTATATGAAAGTCACTCAAACGTTAGTTCTTTCTATTTTGACTTGCATCTCAGCTGTTTCGATGCTAAATATTTTTTCATTGCATTCGTGAAAAACCATCAAGTTAACTGTTTGCTCTTTCTCTGCTGCATTTTACAGTTTACCATTGTTTCCAATCGTCACTTCACATTATATAGCTTCCAATCTCATTTGTTATAGCTGATGTCTTACATTAAGAGTTACATTAATGAAGTTAATCCCAAATATATCAGTGGTTACAATTTCTATTCAGAGATCAAACGAAACTGTTATAACTTTGAACTTATGTATAAATACATAATTCGGACTTTTCAATCGGCAACGCTGTTCCTTCCCAGGATGCAACTCTTCGTGCTGTGGACGAGAAGAAGATTACCTAACGTAACGGCGCTCATTTATTCGCCGCTTAAAATTCGATCCGAACAATTAATTTCAGTTGGAAAAGTCCTTTCAAAAGGAAAAGGAGAAATCCTTTGCGAGGGTGGATGATCCCCAATTAAATTCCGCAGACGATAATTTTTGAGATTATTTTAAATGAGTATACTCAGCTTTATTATGATATTCAAGAAGTTTATTTTGCTTGAGATGGGAAGGCGTAATACTCTCTGTTCCCACGCATTTTAGAATCTTACCTCGCCTATTGCAAACGTTCTTTCTTTCAATTTGTGTCGTGTAGACTTAGGCAATTTTTGAGTGTATTTAAGGAAACAAATGACTAAAAGCAATATCTCGCTTTTATCTTATACAATATTTTAATTAATTACGACATTTTCTATGTATATTTTTTATTTAAGAGTCTTCATTCTTGAGTTACCCCTCCCCCTTATCTCGACATGATGTTCAAATTTTTCTCTTCGAAAGGTTATTCCCTGTATTAAAGAAAACTCATACTTGGGCAAGCATTTGGATTATTAGTATTTAACTTATACTCACTGTTATAACCTTCGCACTAATTTTTGTAGTGCTATACTATATACACAATGAAAATGTTTTTTTTATTATTTGGCGAGCCTTGGAGAAAGGTGAACAAAATATGTTGAATCTACAGAAAATTTCATTAATAGAAATTACTGGCTAATATTTTATAAAAATAAATATCATGACCAATGATATTTGGATTACTTATACTGTAAATGAATAATCTTCGTAAAATAATTCTTCTTTCTTTCGTAAAATGACTCCTTTCCATTACTCTTAATTAAGATAGCTATACGCATGCAGAAGTAAATAGATTGGAGAGAGAGAAAATGCTTGTATTAATGATGAAAATAAGGCTAATCGCGTACTTTCAATGCAAGTCAATGAAATAGATACCAAAAAAGTTTGTCTTTCTTGAAAAGCACTTAATCTTCACGTCATTTCCTTCGTTCTTCAGTTAAAATTCACATTTGAAGGCGAGATTCTAAAATGTTGCAAATAATTCGTTTCATTCTGGGGGTCGGAATGGGGCATTCTGGTCATCGTTTCCGCCGTTCGCAAGCCCATCTCCGAGAGCATTAAAAGAGCGGCAAAAGTGCGGCGGCCGCTCAAAGTGCAGCGCCGGCGCTTAACAGGTGAAATCCCGGGCAATCGACTCGATTCCGTCGGCTTAAAGCGGACATCTCTCCGCTACCGAGATTGCAATTGTTTCCTCCAATCGGGCGTTTTAGTTTCCGTGTCTCGATTCGGGGTCTAGTTGACGTTTGCTCGATTGCGAGACTTCAGTGTTTTAAGAGTCGGAAACTCTGGTTTGGTGAATATTAAAGTTCTTGAACAATAATTGTTGAAATTCTTTAACTGATCCTATTCTTAATTATGTTAACAATGCTCAAAATTGTAAAGATATAAATACTTTTTTTAAGTTAATAATTTAATTTTTTTCATTAACTGAACGTCTACCTTTATATTAAGTTAATAAAGTTTACAATACTGTATCTCCATTATGATTACCCTTCTGACAAAAAATATAACCTTCACTTTATAATCAACAAGTAATATGATAAACAGATTGCACAAAGAATTAAAAAAAATACGCAATAGTTAAATACAATTTAAGAAAAAAATTAACATCGTAGGTCCTGCTAAGCCTAAAATGACTTGTAAGCAGGTGCCTTTTAAACAAAGAAGTAATAATTAACAGAGATATTAAAATCATACATGTCAACACAATTTAATATTAATTGAAAAGACTATATATACCTATCTTTGAATGGCACATCATCTATATTCACATAATATTAATATTAAAATATTTTACAGCAACATATAACAATTATGTACTTTAAATGTAGATATATATACACACAGACAGTCCATACATAGGACTTGTCAGTGCCTGATTTAAAAAATAGAATAACTTAATTTATAACAGTCTCGTTTCAGTAACCATATTTTCACTCCTTGTTTGACTGTTGAAATTTTTTCTGATGAAAGTAAGTCATATGGTATGTCATTACAAAGGATGGGAACAGTAACTTCTGAATTTTGTTTACCATGGCTATTGTAGTATATAGTAATATTATAACCGACTCTTGGTCTTCTATTCATATTGTGGTGAGAGGTTTTTATGTGTTTATATTTACTAGGGTAATAGTGATCCGTAATAAGAATATATATACACTATAAAATAGTAGTATTAACGATACTAGCTGCAATTCTTTAATTGATCAAATAATTTAATACGTTAACAATGCTTGCAATTTCATTTTATTAAAATAGAAATATTCTTCAAAAATAATTCATACTTAGGTATGTTAATATTGCGGTGTTGTAACTAGTCTTTATTATAATCTATATGATAGCACAGTTGTTGTTGGTCTAATTGAGTGTTAAACTGTTTCGGCCATTCCAAATGTCCGCTAATAGAGGGATCTGGTGCTTTCCCGGCGTATATCGTGGTTCTCGGGTTGCCAGCGGGTCGTTGCTTCTGTCTCTCGACGTTTCGGTTCCTGTCTCCGGAACCATCTTCAGGAGTGAAGTCAGCTAACAGTTTTATTTTATTCAAGAGTAAGATTAGTTTGTTATGCGTGTTCCAATGTCTTCCTATAGTTTTCATTAAATTCAAAATCCTCAGTTAGGCGTTGCTCAAATGTTCACCTCAGCCATCGCTTATGGCAGCAAAAAGCGAGTCCTCAGCCAATAGAGCAGAGTATCCATAATTGAATATATGCATCAGTCACCTTACTTTAAAATCATTAGATGCTCTATGAAGTTTGATTTTGTCGAATTTTTTGCTGGACTTGTGACCAATTTCATTACATATTACAAAAAAATAAAGCGTAACTTAAGAAAAATCGAATAGGAAGTGATGCGTGTGAGTGGAAAATTTAGAACAAGTAACCCAGAAAATGAGTTTGTAACTAAATATTCATGATGCAGGACCAATCAACACCAGTGATACTGGTTCTTTAATCCGGAAAATTGGCAAATATTCTTTTACTCCGGTAAGGTTAAAATCCTTGAAAATATTCCGAAGCTGTACAGTACAACTTATACGATTGATTAACTATTACTAAATGCATATCTTCATTAATGACATTTAATTAACCAGCATTCAAATTTGTATGTAATCATATCATGATGATTTGATTGTAGCAGCAGGTCACTGCAGCTATTAATGCATCAATGCTTTCATATCCTAAAACATAATCAATCTTTTCTGGCCGTACTTCGTTGAAAGCCATTGGGTAAAACAAGAATAACTTGGTAATTTTCCTCAGAGAATATATTTGGACAACTATTTTCGGATGAAAGCCATCTTCAGGTCAAATATACAGGAAGGAAACAGCACTTGTATACCTTTAGGAATTTTGGAAGGGTGAGGAGAGGGGACATGAAAGTCATTTCATTGGATAAATTTTCGGCGCACATTATTTCTATTGCCTCCCACGCATCCAGCTTCTTCCCATTTGGCGGGCAACGAAGGAGCTTCTGGGAGAAGGAGCTATGATACCTATAAGTGATTCCCTCCCTGTATATTTGACCTGAAGATGGCGTTCAGCCGAAACTAGCTGTCAAAATATATTCTATGTCGAAAATTACCAAGTAATTCTTATTTTATTCCTAAAATATAGGTTGAAATTCGTTTGTAAATCCGAACATAATTACTAGAGAAAGAATTTAGGTTGGTGATGAATTAGTCTGATATAATAAAGTTTAAATCTAATAGGATTGTTTGAGACTTTGTGATGGGAAAAGGGACGGGAAATTATTCCATTATATATTAATTTTCGTGGCCGGTGAATTCGTCCGCGGGGGAATTCTTCCGCGGGGAATTCGTACGCGGGGAATTGATCTCCCAACAGATTGGTACGCGGGGAGTTGATCCCCCGCGCTGATGTTGTACTTCTGTTATTCAGTCATATGTTAATCTACACGCCCTGATTATTGGTTAATGTTATAAATAAATTAACCGGGGGGGTTGGGTTGGGTTGGGTTGAGTTGGGTTGGTTTGGGTGGGGTTGGGTTGGGTTGGGTTGGTAGTACAACATTAGCGCGGGGGATCAATTTCCCGCTAACCAATCTGTCGGGAGATCAACTCCCCGAGTACGAATTCCCCCCGGATCAATTCACAGGGCACAATTAATTTTATGCCCCAACAAATATCACCTCTATAGTGTGCTTTTAAATTCATTTATTATTATAACAATGCCGATAAATTTTAATTATTTGTTGACGTGGATGACAACGGATGTTATAACTAATATATGAGTCGCTGATTTCAGAAATGAGCTCAGAAAAGTCGCATCACGTACGTAAGATTTTTTGTTACTGTGACCTTTGCATTTTCTCTCATCCGTAACTCTACAAGTGTTCACCTACATCGCAATTATCATTTAGAATAATTTTTTCCACATTTATTCAAGGTCAATGCAGTAAAAATACTCCATTAATATAGTCGCGGGATGTATCATCGAAAATTTATGCATATATTCTATGAAACGTAAAAGAGGACATTAAAGTTACTCATGTCAGCAGCAAAAATCTCAGCTAAGATATTTCCTGAATTGTTGTTGTAACCCATAGTTGCTTGTCGTACATGTTGCAACAATCAACCAATTCTGAATCTTTTATCTACATCAATGACGACATCATTTATGAGTGATGAGTTGATAGGGTATTAAGTTCACATCGTTTAGTACAGCTTAGAAGATGAACAGCTCTGATTGTCATTAGTTAACCCAATTTGAAAGGTGCACTTCAACGCCTGTATAGCTCATTAGCTTGGCCCTACCGTTACATTCTTAATTTTTAGGTGTAATAAATTCCGTGGGATTAAAAATAGTTTTCTCCCTCATTTCCCCACATAAGAGAGTTCTTAAGTGCAGCTGAGGTGAGGTTTCTTATTTGCTGAGATCGGGCGGAAGATACATAACTCGTTGACTCCGTTGTTTATGCGTCGCATCCCCTCTGCGCTTCTGTGCACGCCATTCCACTGCGATTCTTCTTTCCCTTAATGTACACCTGGACTCTCTCTAGAACACACTTAATTGTTTGAACACACATAGTGGGTTTTTCTTTAGCAACCTTCAGTTGCAAAGATTTTTCCCCACACTCTAATCTGTCTTTTTGTTTTAATTTAATTTATAATTTTTCATATTCTGACGACATACGAGGTTAGGTGGAAGAGAGGCCCACTTGGGCCTAACCTCGCCAATGAAGGGTCAAATAAATAAATTAATTGATTTAAAATTGTTTTTCGATTTAAGCTAGCTTATTTCTATAACACTTTCTCGCTAAAATCGAATTTGTCTAAGTATTATCGTGATATTACATTATATGATCTACCACCATGATTTAGGTAACCTATGATCTAATATCATATCACACATTCTTTCATAAATAAAGAGGTCTTTATTTGTTGAATTTAAGATTAAATTGTCCTATGCACCATTTAACACATCATCTAAAATAGTACGCAAGTCTCATGTACAGTAATAAAGACATTAAGATTTACACATTCATAAATACACCAAGAAACTAAGTACAAACAAAAAAAGTCAAAAATGTCGGAAATAAAGAATGTACGGTTTTTGTGGGAGGGATGCATTGCGTGATATAATAAATAGAGAAAATATTCCTAGAGCGGGAAACACTCGCAAATAAAGTTAATTGCCAAAGTATTATGAGTATTACGAGTATTATGACTGGCAAATACAATAGTCTGTATATATTAATTAAATAGCTTGAATATTTTGAGTAATGATTTTGTGTGTGATCAAGAAATAAAGCTATTTAATTTCAATATTCATTTGCTCATACAATCTTAATTTATTCAAAAATATTATTTTTGTCAGTAATCTAACGACTAACTTCTCCATTCTCAAACTCGAGCTCCACAGACATCCTAAGAAACAATTTATATGTTGGGAAGGGATCAGGGTAGATATTAGATAATTGGGGTATAGCAATCGTTTTTTCTTATATATAAACACTTTTATGCTAATACTGCAATATACTATAGCACAGATTGTTTCAAATGACAAAATAGATTTAATTAAATACTATCAGGTAGCGTTTTGTAGAGTGACTCTTTTACTAAAATCAAAGAGTAAACCTTACGTTTTCTTGAAAAAGTAAGACAGTTAGGTATTGTAACTCAAGCTGTTTCTTTGCATTTAATACATATCTGACCTTAAAAGAAAAATTTCTTTGGGGTCGATTTGGTATTCTTTCGCCACTTGCGGAGATGGTAACGGATCTCCGACCCCTGGTTTAGCTTCCTCTTTGCTAATCTTGCTTCATCCAAAGCCTCTAACAGATAGGGGAGGGGAGGAATAACTAACTAGCGTAGGGCTGTTGGCTTTTACAAATATACAAAAAATACGTAAGACCTAGGGATATAACAGATTCTGCAAACCTTTTCAGCGTATGGGACCCTGTCGAAATGTGACATTCTGGAATTAAAAAAGGTACAAGGAAATGCGATACGACTTGTCAAGAATTGCTGAGATAAAACGGTGATTTTTACTCAGATGATACAGGAATAGGGATGGGAGCCATAAAAAGATAGAAGACTATTTCAAAGGATAGCTGTGAAGTGAAATTACGCTATTAGAAGATTTAACAGATATAATGCAACCTCCATATCATATAGGCCGTTCTGATAATGCGAGTAAGATCAGGGAAATTAATGCTAAAACAGACCGATTCAAGAATCATTTTTTTCTGCGAACGATACGCAAAAGCAATTAGGAAAATAGAATCATGGTACTTGCACCCCATGCCACACGCCAAAAGCAGCCTGCAGGGACCTTACGTAGACAGACTTGCACCTATCAGGGAGTATCCTCGAATATTTCACAACTTTCTTCAATCACACTCAGCTATAGCCCACAATTATATTTTAGGAAACTAATTCGCAGGGAAGAGTAAATGACGGAAGCTCGTGGTATTTTTGCGCGGACATTTTCACCGCCTTCTGCAAAATTTCTCCGGAATATTAGTTCAGAATATCTCTGAGAGCCATTTCACTCATTTTTTCGCTCACAACAGAAACGGAGGCCCCAGGGGAAGAGATGGACCAAAAACCCAAAAACAAATTAATTTTCGTCTGCAGAAACGTAATTAAAGCTGAGAATTAGAGATAGACGTTTAGGAGAGCGGTGCTGGGCGGGGGCGTCATAAGCGGGGGAGATATTGCATTAGATGCGGAAACAACGGATGGAATGCGATGAGGTTGAGATAAGAGAGGGAAAAAAGGGGAAATTCTTAAGAGGAACAAAAGAGAACGGATGAAAGTGCTTCTTTTACCGAAGGGGGAGCGAAATGGCTGAGGAGGAACATTAGCAGGAAACCCGCTAAGAAAGGGAAAACGACCCCCTGCAAAGTGGGTCAAAATGGCCGTTTCAAACGAAAGTAATTTTTAACTCGATTTTAAACGCTTCTTCGTTCGAGACTCTGCATTTGCTCTCTTTTCGAGATGATACGCAATTCTTATTATAATTCTTGAAACTGGTGAGGTGGTCATTCGTAGAGCAGTACAATGTTAAATAGTTGATTCCCCACAGAACAGAGCTCTCCAATGTGTGATGAAATTCGTCCCTCTGGAGACTTTACGCCGGCTTCTACATTTACGAAAGTATAAATTTTTCAATCTAAGGAACTTCAGATTACAGTACATACATAAATTCATGTACTACTTACTATCTACAATATTTCATTACATTATCCATGTGTTAAGAAATCTTTATCTTAATTATGTTCTGAATTGCTTGTTAATCTCTTAGGATGTAGGAAAGGAAAATTGGAACGCGGCTGTTAATGAATTAGAAGTTTCATAATCTCCAATGGCTGTCTTTGTCAACGCTCCACACCACTTTGTTAACGGTTTTCGGAAATAACAGAAACTTCCGGATTAGAAATATAATAGAATGCATTTAGAACGTTAGTAATCCGGATTAAGACATTAGAAGGTCAGTAATTGATGCATTTCAGTTTTTGTCTAATATTTTAGGATGTTTAATAACACCCGTAAATTTTGTCATAATTTACTTTGAAGTGATTTTCGATATAATCTACATCATAAAAATAGTTCTAGATTGATTCATATAATAAAAGCGAACCTAATTTGAAATAACTACTTTCTAGATTGAGTTTATAATACTATGGCTATTATAGCAAATATTCGCAAAATTACTATGCACTATTAGATTAAATTAAACATTTAAAAAGATTCTAAGAATTATATTTGCGGTATTATTTAGTCTCCAATAATGACACTGAAGAATCTTAGGAACACGATAACAAGGGAGTAAATTGGTAAAATCAGAAATTCTGGATTTCTTACATTCAAGTTTCTCGATAGTATAAATTGTCGATTTTCAATATTTTATTCATTGTGTCAATATTTTGTTGTCGAAGGAAAATATTACATGTGAAATTAATTTTATTTGACACTCCTGACACAGTTTAATTAACTTACATCTTATAAGTTTTGTTCACTGTATTTAATGGAATGGTTTTAATTTACCCTTCTACGCATACCTTCGATAAAAAGGCATTTGAGTGCAGCGCTGTTAGCAATGCGATCCCGCAAAGCACTCGAAGAAAAGTTGAAAAATCGCGCCATCTCTAAAAAGGGTTAAAGACAAATGCGAAGAGGATTCCGCGAAGAGGAAAAAAAGAAGAAGCAAATGGAAAAGAATAGGTCGAGGGACTGCGTTGATCCGAGAAGTTAAGCAAGATTTCCATCGAGATGCGAAATTGATTCTGTGTGAAATGGAGAATGATCTTGTCGTGGGTGAGATTGGTTGGGTGCTGAGAATTGGAAGAAGGAGCGGCGGCGATGCGAAAGGGGACGTTGAGAAATCTGTACATTCCTCTTTCACCCCTCGGATTATATATTTCGACCTCGGCCATTCCTCACTTGCTACGGAGAAAGTCGGATGCTCTTATGCGGTTCTCCCTCTTACCGGAAGCGTATGAAACGGAAGTTTCTTCATCTACCGCGGGAAAGTTTAAATTTTGAAAAAACATTGAACTAAGTATATCCAAAATACCGTACGGACTTCCTTGTTCTTTCCCTTTCTTATCTACTAGATCTACTATACTCTGCAGGTCGTCTTTCGACATGTGACACCACCCAAGTTGTCTGAACTACTTCTTTATTCTAGAATTGTCGCGCACCGTTCGCGGAAGGGATGAATGTTTAAAAAGGATTTAAATAAATGAAATTTGTCTACGATTAAATTAATGTTTCAGAATGGGCTTAGAGTACGACGACTAGTAGTAATCCTATTTTGGAGTATAATGCCCTGTTTACCATAACAGAGCCACTCCTTTTATAAATTTCAATCCATCTTTTTAACTACAAAAAATTCCTCAATGTGGTGTCTCGGACATTTGACCTATTTCCCAGTTTTCTACATTAAGTGATTAAATATTGTCTGCACTGTGAATGCACTTATTCAGATATAAAGCTATTAACCATACAGCAAGATCTTTAGGTAATTACGTAATAAACTAGACGCCATGTATACTTTTCTGAAATGAACTCTCGACTAAACTACTCTGTTCTATATACTTTGACTAGAAATATTCGAACATTCGAATTCGAGCTCGTATATAGACTGACATAAGCTATTTTCATTATACTTACTTCGTTAATAGTACTTCTTTGAAGTACATGTATTCATATTTATTTAGTAGTCAGTAATTAGCTTGAAGTGGTTTGTATTGTGTATATTAAGTATGGATGCATGGCAATCCTCAGGGTATATTATGCTATTTTATTACTCGCAGTTCTTTTTCTGGCCACAAGACTTGCACGCCCTTTGGCAGAAACGTCACTTCTCTTCACGTTCGCGTGTGCTCATGACGGCCTTTGTGCATCTGTAGATTGATACAGTGATCTTTTGTTCATTGCGCTTGTGATATGTTTAGTACCAATAAATAGTGTTCATAAGATCTTCTGTGTGGTTATTTACAATCGCATTCTAAGAGTTCGAAGTAACAATTTCCAATGCAACCAATCCAGTAGGTTTAAACTGAAACCATGGCTTCATTTATTAATATATATGGAAGAGTCATATTTTTTAACCAAAAGGATAGGCGGAGTAGAAAAAATATGAGAAAGCCTGTATTCGAGTCTGGATCTTTCATTCTTTGGGCGTATGCTCTGATTGTCTCAGATTGGCGGGAAAGTGGAGCTTCCGGGTTCAACAGTCAGTCGCTCTTAACATAGTGCTAAACGTACAAGAGTACAACATTATCTTTCTTTCTCTTCTCCGTTTATCTTTTGGGATCGTTCCAAGTTGCGCACCTTCCTCAAAGATAAGTTCTCCATCCCCTACTTTTGCTTGTCGTTCGGTTATTATTACATATTTTAATCACTAAAGTTACGGAAAATAAGGTACTTGTGGATCTTATTTTCTCTGTGTCAAGTGTATCTTATCTTAAATTTAACACGAGATATATATGGATACGTTTTGTTGCAGTTATAATGTGGGGACTGGATGGCATTCCATGAAGAATAAAAAGAGAAAAAATAGAATAGACACAAAATACAACACTTCGAATAGTTTGAATATATTAATTTATTTTCACGTTATTATTTGGCCTTCTGGGCAGGTAGAATCTCCTGAGGGGAATCTAAAATACTTAATCTTTAAGATTTCTTGGCATTCGGCCAAAGACGTGGGGAACCCATCTAAAAATCTCCCATAGGCAGTGCATTAACTCATTCATAAGTTATGCATTAGTCATTACGTTAAATGTTTGCGTTAATCACATGTTCCTGTAAGTCTACATTGAGTTGGTGTGTACATCAATATTACAGTAGTTGTTACATAAGTAATATTTTAAAAACATCATAAAACCGAAATGAATATGAAAATGAGATCAAATATGTGTAATATAAGTTTCGTTTGCCAGAAATTTAACAAAAGTAAGACAAATAAGCTAAAATGCCTGTTAAATCATACATATAGTCACACAGATAATGGTTATATTTCAGTAATGGTTAAAATATTTACAATAAAACATTAGCATACAATAAATTAATACTAATTTGATTATACGTTTATAGTAGGATGACGAAGAATTGGGAAGTCAATCAGCATAAGTAATGATATTAAAATAATTATATAGATTATAATAAATAGGCACAACAGGATAGAGGAGACAGCAATGGGGTCAAATAGAGAATTAGAGGGATCCAGGCTAAATTTTCTTTATAAGAGTTTCGATATTTTTCAGCATTAATATACCTACCTTTACACATATTTTATGTTGTTCATATCCCAAGGAAAAACGGACTTGAAAAATGTCTGACAGGGACAGGGGACAGGGTGCACGACCTTATGTGCAAAGTCACCTCAACCCTTTCCTTATATGTTGTTCATATCATTGAAAAAAGGTTAGATGGAACAAGGGAATTTTCAGTCTCAATCACTCCTTAATAAAGACCTTATAGACTTTATAGTATGAGAAGTTCACCTGGTAAAGCCTTATAGCTATATATAAAGCTTAACCACTACATTACGAGGAAAATGGACGATCATAGTAATGTGGAGAGTAGTTAACATAACTATGTTAACAAATCTCCACATTGAGTCGCGTTATCTTCTCTGAAATTTAGTATAAGCTGAAGTTATCTTTGGAATACTTCTCTGTTTGCTCACAACAGTAGTGGTTTTCCATGGGATCGCGAAAAGCTCACCAATCACCTTTCTCCTTCGTTAGCAATATAATTGCCTCGATCATTCACTCTAATAGCAATATATAACCGGAGAATTTCATCGTCCGAACCAATCCGTCCTCAGAAATCCCAATCAGTCATTTTCCAAATGACGAACGGCCGATGAAATCGAAACCCCCGACGGCAGAAATAAACTCGGAGATTTTTATGAAAACTTAGGGTGCTTACACCGGATGCGTACGTTACACCTCATGTTTCATCATCTTATCTCTCTTCCCCGTTATCAGTTTATCAATTCCTGGTACAAACCAAGTCGGGCCAAACATCCCATCTCACTAATTCCTTGCACTCGCTTGATTCATTAGCCGGGCCTTCTTAGGATGTCGACCGCTGGTCAAACGTCCAACGCCTCGTCGAGTTACATAAACAAAGCGAGAGGCAGACAGGTGCGAGGCGGAGGCTCCACCCATATTCCTGAGCCATCAACCTTCCCACAGGATCCGTCTCATTCCACGCCACCCCCGAATTCCCCCGGCGTGTATTCTCTGATACAAAAGTTAAGGAGAAGTGCGAGGGAGGGGCTGGGTGTGAGGCACGATAAATCTCCATGGTAACAATCCTCCGATCTTATCTGCTAGCACCTGAGCGATGCGGGGGGAGGCTGCAAGGAGTCAGATGAGAGATAAAGATGGTGGAAGACGCCGAAAAGTTGAGGCCGTGAGCGTAATGTGGACTTTTCCTTCTAGGTTAGTTGGTGATTGGGTCTCGGAAGCAAAGGTGTAAATATCAATTATTTCTCACGGATATTCTGAAAGGAACAATTTGTTCGGTACATATTTCTAATTTTATGTCTAACTCACAATGAACAACGTACGTATTTAATAGTAGATTAATCAACATCAGTATAAAAAGGATGTGAAAATGGATCAAAAATATTTCATAACCAAATTCAAACATCTTTTTCTACTTTTCGTTCCTCTAAGAATCTGAAAAACGTCAAAGTTTTTGATATGCATTTTGCTCTTTGCAACTCAGGCCCTATGAACATAATGTAATATGAACTCTATGACAAATCGTTTCAAAAACTCACCCTTCTCACAAACGTTTCTCGGTAGCAATAAGCTAAAATAATGGGTAAAAACGCTTAACATGTTATCCTAACCTCCTCGTATGTATGGTTGGTTCAATTGGTTCAATCAAGAAAATTGCCAATGGTTGATTCAAAGAATATTCATATAAATTTGGATTTTCCTAAAAATATGGAATGAAGGATTCATCACCTCAGTAATCGCGCGTTCCTCATAACGTTTTGTTTGTTTATTTACTTTTGTTATACGTATTTTCAATGCAATTAAATGTTAAGACTGATGATGACGCGACGCGTCGAAACCTAGGCACCAAAAGAAAATATTCCAGGTGTAGGGGTGAAAGCCTTATCTTTTCATTTCTTCTCGTTATTTACAAGTATCTTAAGCCTTAAAGTTTCCTTTCCCAAACGAAAAGGGGATCAATGTCTGAGGTACGTTGTTTCGGAAATGCTACTGCGATCAAATTTCGTTCCAGCCAAAACGATTCGGTGAATCCAGTTCAATCTCCATGTTATTCATGTTTTTAATATCTCTTCTCGCCGATGACCGCCCAAGCGCGAACACACGTCCGGGCACTTTCCTTCGGCCCAACTCTGTCCCAAGTCATCTTAGAATTCCTTAAGTTAAATACTCTTAATCCATAGGACATTTTGTTCTTACATTTTAATAGCTATCTAATAGGAGGAAGTCGATACAATTTAATGTTCGTAGCTTCTTATTAAGTCCATGTATGAGTGTGCGAGCAGGTGCCTCATCGAATTACTTGACTTAATTAATCGCAAACGTCCAAGGAGCCCTTGAGCTAAATGAATCTGATAGCAATATTTTCTTGGTGATTTCCTATGAAGTTAATTCTCTTTCAGTTCTTTCAAAATAAGGTTCGACGATGATTTGAAAGATAACAGCGATAATTAAACTGAATGAGAATTTCTCTCCTCCGACTCCGCTGATAAGAACACACACATTGTACTAAGAATATATAGTTTCCTTTCCTTGTTTGTCTTCTCCTAATCAGATCTCATCAAGAACTAAACCGAAGTAACATAGCGGCATGTAAGCATTCCATGTCATCTGATGGCAAGGTGAGATGTGATGATCAAGGGCAAGAATGTTTATATTTTTATGACTTTCATTTTCTGTTGGTATCCATAAATTTTAATAATTTTAAAATTCATGACATTTTTAAACAACGACTTTATTGCCATTGAAAATATGATACTTTTTCGATAATCACGGCAAATATTTTTTCTGCAACCTATAATGAGTCGGCTTTAGATTACCCTGAACCAGAATTATTCCTTATGAAATAATTAAAATTCATTTTAGCTCAATAAATAACAAATAAACTAAGAATTTTCAGTGATGACAGTTTTACGAGCTGTGTTCAAATACTCAACAGTAGTAATTACCGCCGACTTAAAAGACACATAGAAGAGCTGCACGTTTGTTAGAGATGGATTTTAGATTCCGCAGAAGGGTATCTGAGCAGATGATGACCATCTGGTAGTACTCACTGTACTTTGCAAACAACTGAATCAAGTCAAATGCTGTTCCATGGATATTCTACCAAACCAATGCATCCGAAATTTCATCATTCCTGCGGAAATAGATCGCTATATTCGAGGTCTGATGATGAAAGGCTGTGATGTGCTGGAATATTCCATTTTAGTCGACAAAGTGTTATTACGATGTATCTTTCAGAAATTATTATAAGGTATCGTTTGGCAATTTACATTTTATAAGTTTTGGATCAGTGGATCTTGAGATATTCCTCAATACTTACATTTGACACATTAAATACCTCAAACTGCATCTCTCATCACAGGAAATTCGGCCGTATTATTTTACCACACAAAAATCTGTGTCGGAAACGTATTTCTTTATCGTTAATAGTATATCGCCATCCATGTATTTAGCGCGAAACTTCGAAATGAAGTCATGAACTCAAGTAAGGAGAGTTTTCTTATAAGGTTACGTTCACATTTATTCAAATAATGGATTCTTCAGAAAATTGTCAGTTTTAAAAATAACTGTCGTCCAATTTTCTATTAAAATGTGCCAAGAGGTGATCACTTCTCAAAGTATTTTTCAAAAAATCTGGCCGTCTTCGTATAATTGGCCTATAAAGTTCATCCATCACAGTGCCATTCACAATGAAGGAATCTTTTAAAGATTGTCACCGTTTTCTTAATATCAACTTTTATAAATTTACTTCCTAATTTAGAAGTCCACTTACTATATTGTGCTTCAATGTTTGTGTGCAAACGTTTTTGTCGTTCACTGGCGATTCAATCCTCTACCATCGATGATCTTACTTTGACATCTTTTCTTCTGCGTTCATGCCCACTTCAAAAAGAAAAGAAATGGTAATTATTGTCGCAAAGTGCTTCATGTATTTCCGCTTGGAAGCGCATATTTTTCTCTTTCATTAACTTTCTCGAGTCCAGTGTTTTTGTGCAAGAAGAAAAGGCTACTTTCCTTCTACTTAATTCAATCATGTTATTATCTGTGAAGCTAGCTATGATTATTTTAAAATTTCTTTTCACATTTTAGGCCCAGTTTCTCAGCACATAGAGTGCAAATTGAGAGACTAACTTTATACAATATATAACTTTGTTAAATTGCTTTTAATTTGCTATAAAGGTAACTACTTACAAAAAATGATGACTCGATTATAGATTTGTAATTCACCTTATAACTGCTCAAAGCCAGTGAAAAATAAAATTTTGATAGCCTCTAAGAGAACAAAAGTGCGGGGCTGTAATTAAAGTAAGCATTCCCAAGGAAATACGGACTTATCCAGGAGGTAAAGTCTGACAGGGCCGGTAGAGGAAGATCCCGGGTTCGATTCCCGGCCCTATCAGACTTTTTTCAAGTCCTTATTTCCTTGGGAATTTCCTGGGTGCTCGCCCTTATATGCAAAGTCACTTCAACCCTTTCCTTTAAAGTAAGTATTTGTACGCAAATTCGAATATGTGTGGTCTCATAGGGAACACATCACATAGGGAAATTATTCTTTCATATTCTTTGACAAGCTCTGCCACTAGTGGTACTTCTGTGAAAGTCTGAAGCATCGATATAAATGCATCTAAACCTTATCAAAATTTTCAAGCGACTCCGTTCCCTTTCGCAGAACATTTTCTCCATTTTAGAGTCGCTTCCTCGAAATTCCCTCGTCGACATTCGAGGAGCCATCTTTCTGGAAACGGAGGAAATATTCTGCAAGTGCAGATAGGGGATCAGTGTGGTAAACTAGTTAAGTGGGCATATAATGGTCCCCAGCGGAGGCCTTTTTTGGCTCAGACAGGCGTATGCAGACGCTCTGAAGAGTCGAGACAAAACCTTTACGTTATCACCGCCGCGATATAAATCCACAAGAGCTCTAAGTGGTATAATGGGACGGGGAAATGCCGAAACACTGGAACTGGTGGATAAATGAAGGAGGCGAGGGAACAAAGAAGCAGCGACGGGGCAAAAAAAAAGAAGGGAGGGAGCCGTGTGTTTCCCTTCCGTTTTGCGCATGCGTGAGTTAAACAGCCCGCCTCTCTTTTCCTTGGGCGGATGGCTAACAAGAATGCGGCTTCGTTATCCCGTGGTCCGCCGTGCATACATTAAAGGAGGACACCCACTCAACCCCATGTCACGTGACCACACCCCCGTCCGAGGAGACACCAATTGGCCCAACTCCGATGTCTTTCCACGGAGGCTATCAAAAGCCGATTCCAGAGGCCGAAGCATCGGAGCGAAGCTATCAGAAAAGGCGTCAAGACTTGAAGGAATGACTGTCGAAAACCTATGAGAGTCACACATACTTAAAAATTAGTATATTTCGTGGAGAATTGAACAGTGTTTTGTTAGATTAATTAGTAATTGATAAGTAAAGAAAAGTACAGATTTTTAAGTGAAATATGAAGTTCTTCGTAACTTCCTCTGAGTATACTTGGTATTACTAGTAGTGTGTAGAACTTTGCTATTGCTTTCCACAATATCCGGTCAGTATATTTGTAAGGAAGCATTGAAATGAATTTCATCCACATAATAACTCGGAAAGAAGCCTTACAATGTGTGGCAGAGGGTTCATAACATTTGTCTACTTTCCAAGCAGATTACTCTCTCGTATCACTCGTGGAAAAAATTATTTCCAGCAAAGAATTATTCTAGCATCTACTTCCACCATCTTCCTCCTTCCCCTTTTTCTTAATGTAACAGGAAGAATATCAGATATATCATATAATTTAGATTAGTAAGTTAAGCCTTTATTTAGGGTTCTATTACATGAAGATTCCCATCCTGTGTCCGGATGCATCTGACATCAGAGTTACGCTCATATATATTTCAAAATGTTTTGCCCTTCGTATAGCGTTTTTTCACAGTTCACAATTACAACACTATTCGGCAGATTTCCTCGTACTTTATATTTATTTTCGAGTTGATTTTTTGAATGGACCTTTAAAATTATAACACATGATTTGAATTCCATTTGCTCTTTCTTATACCATTGCAGACAATAGCTACCCTCTAAATTACTACTAATTATGCTTCTATAACACCGATCATCTAAGGACATGTTGACAGACGCTTACGATAAACCGCATCGGCTGCTGTCTAATTTAATGCTTATATATGTTTCATGTTTTATTTTTTCCTTCGTGTTTACGTGGGTTTTTTCACACTCATCATACCTGTTTTTCTTCGGAATGTAGGATCATCTGTATTTACGTTTAGTGTAAAATTCTTTTAACAAAGAATTACCTAACTCCCTCCTCAAGATAAATTTTCAAGATCGAAGAGATGATTTCTATTGCTTTTTTATTTTTTATTTCTCTTTCTGGACCTAAGCCCTTTTCTTACGTTATTTTTAAGCATAATCTATCATCAGAGATTCAAGTTATGCTCGAGTGAAACAAATTATTCTTGCGATATCATTTCCCAGCGTAACTCAATTCTGCAGAGTGAGAACACTCTCAGCCTATTTCTTTTCGGAATTTCTCTTTCCCACCCAAGCTGCATCTAACAATGTACAATTGAGCAGGTACAGGTGCAAGTATTGTTACATGTGCGTGTACAATTGGTCAACCAAGATACCTATAGATATGCACCTGTCATTTCATTTGACATGGGTTGTGAAATATAGCACATTTTTTCGGATAGTATTTAGATTCTATGTTTTCGATTAATAGTAGCAAACCCCTTGCTATGGAATATTCTAATCAGATCTTTTTAATAGCTTTAGTTATAGAATTTTTATGTCTGTCCTATAGGTCTTATACTTAAACCTAAAAAGCTAATATATGCCCAAATGATTTGAAATGAGCCTTAATACAACGTGACAACTTGTTCTACCCAAACAGACCACAGCACGTAGACAACTTACTGCAGCACATTAACGGTTCTCATGATTCTTTGTAGTAATGAATTCGATTATACATTTACTAAGAATGTTATATCGTTGCAAGTGTTATTGCAGGTAAATATTTCGTATACCAAAATTTTATACCTAAGAAACAGTTATAAACATTGCGTAGCGAAACATTAATGTTAATTGACCCAAAACAACTAAATTTTAATATATTAGCCTAATAAAATTTCGCTTTTCATTTATCTATGTATAATTACTGAATTTGCATTCAAAATTCAATTTTTAGTTCTTAAAATTTCTGCAATATGTCGTATCTATAATCAGGTGCAGAAAATTCTCCCTTTTATACCGACAGTTTTATAGGAATTAAGGAATATAAGGGATTTTTCATAATGGATATGTGTTGAAATATATTCAACATAAAGCATAGAAAGCCTTAGTCCCTTACGCATTCTTACCATTAAAAATCGTGGAGCATTTTCACACCCCAAAATGAGAGTAAAAAAATATTATAATGGTATATAACGCAAACTGGTGTTCATCCATCACTTTGATAACAATATTTCAGAGTATACATTATTCATTATAGCAACCTGGCGTGTACGAGTATGTTCCTTCAGAAATAGCAACTTTTTCATTCTTGTTTCTTAAGAGATATTGGAAGATATTAAAGATACAAGAATTATATTTGCTATTATCAAAGAATTACGAATGATAAAAAAATATTGGTTGTTAAACCACAAGCACAGAGTTGTGCATGTAAAGTTTCACCACGAAAAAAGTATCACATTTTTTAATATTTTTCTGTTTAGAATTTTAACGTATTTTCGTAGGGAAAAGTAATATTTCTTCTCCAAATATACCCATTATTACTAAGGAAGAGTACAGAGAAAATTCTCATACAGTTCGATCTTTGCTATTCAAACGGTAGTTCTTCTTAATAACGAAGCCCGCCTAATCCTTACCCCGATTCGAAATCTAATCGAATCTGGAAGCTACGCCGCACCCAATATATATATAGCACCTATACTGATACATATATACTCGAGCACTTCTCCAATCGTGACCACAAAGGACCTCCTTCTCCACACAATGAACCACATCGGCCCAATATCTCACCCCACACCCCTTCCCTCCTCCACGGCCCTTTTCCACTACAGGTTAATCCTCCCACAACCAATTAATTAAGTATCCATCCCTCTGCCTGCTAATTTACAAATGGCCCCCACGGCGGCTTAATCTTTTTCTTTTTTATGTACACCGAACGCTTTCTCCCTTCTTCTGTCTTTTTTCCGCTTTAATGCGAAGGCGTCTGTAGGAGATATGGCGCACATTAATGCTCGGAAAGTGTGTTTTTGGTAGGTTATGGCTGCGGTGGAGGCTCTTGTGAGAGCAGTTTGGAATATTAAAGTTTTCGGTGTGATAGGTGGCGCTGGAGAGCGGTGAAAGGAGCGTTAGAGAGGTGCAATAAAAAAACGAAAGAAGATGCGGTTGAGTTATGACGAGCCGCTCATTCTTCGAGATCGTAAATTAGCGAGGGCGTAAAATTCTCCGGAAACCTTCTCTATTAGCTCATCCGATCTTCTTATAACCCGTCGAGAGGTGGGATGAAAAAAAGTTTCGAATTTCGTCCCTTGCTGGTTTTGGGAAGGAAATTTGGTTCAGCGGTGATCAGGTCCTCGAACTACGCACTGTTCAAGTCCTTGATTGTAACGAGGAAAGAAAATTGGAACGCTGCTGTTAATGAGTTAGAGGCTTAAAAATCTCCAATAACCGCCTTTGTCAGTGGTTCACACCTAGTTGCCACCGGGTGCTGGAACAATAGGAGGGATCGATACTTGGTCAGTATCTATTGGTTTATGAGAGAGATAAAATTATTTTTTTTTCAAAATATTTTCCCCATTTTATCACAGTCAGGTTGAAATTTTTTAAGCCTTGTTGGTATGGAAAGTAGGGTAAAATCTCACGGAAAGAGGAAAGATATATACAGAGATATATGCCTAAGACAATGGTATTTTGACTCACCAACCACCAAAATCCTTTCATTACAATAAGAAGTTAGACTCGCCCAAAAATACTTAAGAGCAGTGGTTATCTTTCAACCGGACTCATATTCCGATCAACAGAGTTGATTTCATGATATAGGTTCCTAAATTTTCCTGCAATGGTAAATATTCTTACACAATGAAACAGCTCAGTAATTAATATGAAATAATTCAACTTCCATGGGCTCTGATTGAGGAAATCAAGAATGAGGGCGTTTTGGGAGTGACCAGGCAGGACTTAGGACTTGCATTTCGAGCAATGATAACTTTAGAACAAACGCAACTCTTTCTGTGTTCAGCAAAAGGTAAATCGTGGAAAAAATTCGAGTAATTGCCGATCATATATAAGCTGCCTGCCATCTACCTGTCCAAGTCAATTGTAGTTGCACAATTTTTTGAAACTTAAAAATAACTGTGTATAGTCAGAAAATATCGCGAATGTTATTTGTTGGATGAATTAACCACTATTTTTCTTTCTGCACGAATATCGAGGAGATAATTATTTACTAAAGTTGGAATGGACACAGAATATTTAAATTATTTTTTATCATAAATAAAATGTATTATTGTTCTATATTGGAAATCATACACTATTATCATGCCATGCTTATGTGGACATATCTTTGGTTAGGAAAAAAAATAACATTGAATTTGAAGAGAAACAGAAGCGGAACTGTGTGACTTGACTGGTACACGAACCCAGGTCTCCGACTTTAAGCAGGTATTCCGACCGCTAAACCACCAGGCCGTATCAATTTCCTACTAAAAATTATATTACTAGTAATAGTAGTATTGATAAATAATTACTTTGCCAGCTGAGTTCATTTCGAATATAGAGTCCCACTGGGAATCGAACCCGGGACCACTTTCATCGGAGCCCAACGCGCAGCCCAAATGGCTATAAGCGAAATATGTCATCTATCTTCATTCCCTGTAATATTTTCCAGCTTTCATACAAACTCAATAACTAAAATCCCTTGGAAAGTATATATAGCATTTTAATGGATGTATATAAACACATCTGGAATAAAAAAGCATTAATGCTCCCCTGAAATACGCGAAGACAAACAGCAAAGCTTTCGAGAAAAATTGGAAGTAAAATTACGTCGAGATTAGGCCGTGATATGAGAATGAACGCGGGGTTTCCCGCCCATCAAATATTCCATATAGCGGCTAATAACTCCCGAAACTCGGGCAACCGAGGGGCTTTGAGGCAGGGGCCTTCTCGATAAATCGAGAAAAGTGGAATTGAGAAAAAACCGCAAAACACGATCCGTTCCGCTGATGTACGGGAAACCCATCTGAACGGAAAGAAAGAAAAAGCATTCGGAGGGTGAAAGAGGAAGCGGCGGTCGCGATATCTACTGCTAATAATTTCCCCCGCGACACTGTATATTTCCATTAGCCCCATCGGTCCCTTCCGCTAGGCCGCGCGGCCTCCGCGAGGCCGCACATTGGCCGCGCCTTTTCATTGCAACGCTTTATCTCTTCTGCTAAAGCTTACGCCCCCGCGCAGTTCTTATCCGGAGTTTTTAATCCGCCTCCGCCCGGATTATACGCGAATAAATGCCGGGCGATATCAGAAGCGATATATTTAGCCCTTCTCTGCATCAGTTCATTTTCGACGCCGGTATTTCTTCTTTTTTTATTCCTCAAGAGTTTAGCGCCGCTCAACGTCGTAAAGCAGTCCGAATAACTTGCATATTTGAGTTGGATTCCGGGGCGATAATTCCCGAGACCCTTCTCGCTTCATTAGACGTTTAAATTAACCAGGCCCTTGTGTTTTTTTAACATGCGCTTCGTTGTGTTTTTTATATCTTATGATTGGAATCGGGGACTCTTTTCCGATTTAATGGGAGATATGAAATAAAAATACCTTCAAGGTTGGATTGGAACCTTCTCTTGTGAATTTTTTCTGTAAAATCTATAAAATAACTTGAGAAGAAGTTATGATTATCCTGATTTGAATCTTTTGTAAAACTAATGATGATCAGCACTTTTGCGTTGACAAGGATTCTAATTTCAAAGGCAGAAAATAAAATATTAACGTTGAATGAAAATGTCCCTCTTAAAAATTTAAACACATCTTTAAATTAAAATTTGTAAGATAAATTGAATCGATGATAAACTACGAAAAAAAGTTCACTATACCTGTACCTCTTACAGAATGTCCTCTGACGATAATAAATTATAAAAAGGTTTTTACGTTATTTACCAATTTATTTGACATTTTTCTAGTATGATATTATAATAATAGTAATTATTCGAGATATCTTCGAAAACAATCTCTCAATTTTGAGTTAATGAACTTCTATTTTAGTGCAAAAGTATTAATATTAAAGTATTGTTATTATTAATAGAAAAGTATTTATTAGTACAATTAAATTTAATTGATTTCTATTTTTGGTAAAGTAAACATATGTAAATAATTTGCTATTTCACCCGGTTGCCGGTTCACGTTTCTATTTGTCAACGGTAGCCTTTTTAAAAATAAGTTTGATGCGGTATATGATGAAAGAATTAATGGATTATTAACTCTACCGATTACGTGTTGAAATTTGAATAAGAATTGTTCCGTCCAAAGAAAGGGAAATCGCGATTTTATTTATTTCCATGCCGCAGATTGAGTATTTCTGGAAACTATGAGTAGAAATAATTACCTATATAAAATGAATCAATTCAAGATAATTTATTTAGAAATGAAAGACATTCACATTCCGCAGAAACATTTCTGATATAATGACATCCCCCGGATTTAGTTTTAGATATATACTAAACTACAGGCAAAAACTTGGCTTAAAATTTGTCCTCGGCAGAGTAAATATTTTTTGGACTTCGGTCTATGCAGGAGAAAAAGAGTGCAGAATGAAGGTAAAGGAATATTTCACTTTTCCCTTAAGTTATATTCATAGCCATGATGTCAGGTTGATGACTTTGTGGACAAGAAGTAGGAAAAGAGAACAGTAAAAAATTGAGCTCTTATTTTTTATTTTTTTTTGTTAAAATTTCGTTTAATTTTATTGATGAATTTAATTTTCGATTAAGCAATGAAATCAATCGATTTGTAAAGAATTGCTACGATAAAACAGCGAGTGTTACTCAGATGTTACGGGACTCGGGATGGGATTCATTAGAAGATAGAGCACGAATTCAAAGGATAAATTTACTAAATAAGTTTAGATTAAAATTATGTTCTCAGATGATGTAACCGATACAATGCGACTTCTCTGTTATGTGTACCGTTATGTTACTGCCAGAATGATTAGGGAAATAGATGCTAGAACGAATCGTTTCAAGAATTCATTTTTTCCTCAGACGACACGCGAAAGCAATCGATAATGAAAATAGAGTCAAGGTGGTTGCACCCCCTGCCACACGTCGAAAGGCGGCTTGCAGGGTTCTTATATTGACGAATTTATTATTTTTTTTAGGTTGTAGTGTACTTTGGCTGTCTGTAGACCATCGTGCTCGCGGATAAACTGATTTGAATGCACTTTTTTTCCATTATCGGCTTGAAGTCTCTGCATTGCTGAAAAAAAGCCCATTCTTAATTCTATTTTATTAAACTATCCTAATTCATTAGCTTATTCTCACATTTCCGTACTTCGAGCAATGGAATACACACATCGCCCTCAACGTAAAGGTCTTATTCTTCGCCTAGGATTGAATCATACTCAGTGGCACGCCTCCGTGTTCTTTCCTCAACACACCCATTTTTGGATTCGTGCCAGACGCAATGGTAGACTTCTGGGAGGTGTGGCCTCGATGTGTATTCCGCGCACGCAATGCTTGCATTAATTACGTTCTGTCAGGAAGTCGGACCACCACCACTCTCAGGAGGGGGTCCTCCTCTTTATATCGAAAGAGGTTTTTTCCCCTCGACCCAACTTAACCTTTCCTCGGTGTCATGTCGGAACCCTCTTTTGTTCGCCGTCGCGTACGTTATTTTTTATTTGGCGTCCCCACACCATCAACTTAGAGAGAGCATGGTTCTATTTAAAGTTATCGAGGGCGGTTCCTTGGATATTTTTTCGTGTCTATGAGATGATATGGATTAACACAAGTCAAAATTCTCAGTCCAGTTCACTTCAAAGGGGACACCAGATCTGTTCTGGCTGTTCCCCAAATTTAACGCTTTTCACTTTTTAATTATTTTCTAAATGTCGTATATATTCCAGTGTAAGCCGACCAGAATATAAGCCGAAGCATCTAATTTTATCATAAGAACTAATTGACTCTAGTATAAACCTAGGGTGGGAAATGCAGCAGTTGCTGGTAAATTTCAAATTAAAAATAAATCCAATTTCAATAACAAAGCCATCAGTAGGCTAAATGTTGTTGAGTATTTATTTCAAATAAACACAGTGAAATAGCTCTGTAAGTGGAAAATAGGGTCAAAGATTGACAAATTACAATCCAATTCCGGAAAGGGCAGACTTTTTCCACTGTAGCACAGGTGAGTGAGACCCTAACTAGAGTATAAGAGGGGCTACATGAATTATTTTAAAGTATTGAAAATTTCGGCTTATACACTAGGATATACGATAGTAACTTTTATATTTGTTATTGATAATTTTCATTAAAAATGTAAGTCCATTATATTAGGTCCCTACAATATGGTGACAGTTAAATCTCCCTGCTAAACTGGAAAATTATTAACATAACTCGACTATTGCTGATGGATATGGGAAATAAGAATAACCAGCATGGTATTCAGTTGAGTCTATTTATAGGGCTATACAACCATTTACACAACATTTCCGGTTTAATAGTCATACCGCATGTACTCGATTATAAGCCGGCCCGAATATAAGCCGAGGCTAACTCAATCACAGAAAAACTGGGAAAACTAACTGTCTCGAGTATAATTGGTTCTGGTAGATTTCAAAATAAAATGGAATACCAATAAAATTACAGAAATTGAGGCATCAGTAAGTTAAATGTTGAAAGAACTGTTAATTGAGAAAATGAGGAATTTACTAGATCAGGGACGGCAGACTTTTTACACCGGAGAACAGGCAACTAGAACCCTCACTCGACTATAAGCCGAAGGGGTCTGCTCCAAAATGTACTGAAAAATTCGGCTTATTTACGAGTGTATACGGTAGATAGCTGTTCGGAAAAGACACCCATTAGTTGCTAAGACACTCTGGAAGGCATATGATAACATACGGGTGCTTAAAGAATCTCAACTAATATGGGAGGTAACCCTCAGGACATGCTTTAATCAGCGCTTATGAAATCGTTCCACTGATAAACTCTGGTTTCCTTGTAGCTCCTCAACCATACAGATCTCGTGACCCATGATCTGAACAATCTTTCCACAGAGCTTTGTGTTCGTGCTGTATATAATTTCCGCTCTAGAGTGGATAGCTGGAAAATTGTAATCATAATCAACTTCTATACCTATAAATAACTCCCCTAATTCAGTGCAAGCTAATGCATGGGTTGAAAATTATTTTGTCTCACAGCTTTCTTATTCTCCTATACTCTTCTCCATTTACCTTCCTATTTGTGAGTGAACTATTAGTTAAATTATTATGTTTTGGAATATTATAGCACTCATTATGAGAACTGCGCAACTTCACTTCAGTTTTACTTTGCGTTTAAGGATCAAAATTTATGGAAATTGTTTTATTTTATTACATTATTTTTGAGAAATTTTCGATTATACTACTTAAGATAGTACTCTCGGCTTTTTATGCATCCATCAGAGTAACATAATTATATTTTGTATATGTAAAGCAGCAATATTTTTTCGTAGCATCTATCAGAATATTTTCCTAGCATTGTTGGTTTACCTTTCAAATAAGGTTTTAATGTATTACCGGTCCTGCAAAACTCTTACCATTGTTATTGAAATATCTCTTGCCAGCTAAAATCTTTTCCTTTTCGCAAAGAATTTCTTCCCCTATTTCCAATAAATATCTTCATTAATTGGAATTTAATGAATTGGAAACACATATTTTATTGTGAAAATATTATTTCTTGACGTAACTGTTTACATGGTCTGCCACTGATCGTTCTTAGTGACATTTTTCATGCTTCAATTTAAATAGAAAAGACGAGTCCCATGATCCTTCTCTACCTGACACTCTTTCTTTTTGGAAGTATCTGCATCTGCATCCGTAAGTTAACTCCAATTTCAATAGATGATTTTTGTGGCTTACAGTCCTTTGTATCATAGCGAGTTCCTAGAAAAAAACGACAATACTTAATTAGGACATTCTTGGAAGGATGGATTCTTCTGGCCGTTCTATCCACAGGGCATTGGAGAAGCTAATAGCAATTAGCGCTAGGGATATTGATGTTTGTACGCCCTCTTTCGGGTGTTTTTAAATTTATAAACACTTCACCACCAGGACTGGGATACTTTTCGAGTCACAGACATTGAGAAAGTTGAACCAAATGTAAATGAAACATTTGCTTTCATAGAATTTAACGTGGCAAGCTTATAAATAAGTGAGTGTAGGGGTGTTCATTTTTTATGGAAATGTATTCCTGCCAAAAGCACACGGAAGTATGAAAGAGGAATAGCTCGGTGGGGTCTAAATTTTGCAATATCTATATATAACACCCAGTTTGCACTCAGTAACATAAGAAGTATTTTCTTAAGCTGAATGTCTTCCGTGGGATGAACTTACGTGACCAAAGATAGGTTATGTAACTCTGAAATATTGAGCAGATAGCTAATATTAAATTTTTAATCTTGAGTTTTTAAGCTTGAAGCATTGAAGAGATCTGATGATTTGTTTAAATTATTTTACATTTTCACTCCTCAAAACACCATAGGAAATGGGTAGCATAAAATACGTTTTTATCCAATTCTACAGTTGTTAGCTTCTCTAACTATTTATTTGAGCAAGTAACGACCGGAATCCACCTTGGTGATCATTCCCTTCTAAAGCATTTTTTTTCTCTTAGAGTTTGCATTCGTTGATTACCGGATAACAAAATTTGCTTTGTCCTCTCAAGTTCTATACTTATAAATTTTTAAACCTTCCAACAGTAAACTATTCTTCTCTCCCAAAGCGAATTTAACCCCAATTTACTTCATATTCGAGATTCTCCTGCGAAGGCATTGAAGATAATTTAACTTAACTTTCGAAACATAATTTCTGAAAACTCTGAATCAGGTATCAAAGGCGCTTGCCTTGTGGCAGATTTACTCTGGATTAGAGGGCCATCATCTTCGTCCGTTGAAGGCCTCCCGAGGGGGAGTGCTCCGCCCCAGGCGTATTTCCGTCGCTTGCAGACACCCCCGCTGGGCGAATTCTCACACCTACCGAGTGACGTCACCGGCCCCACCCCCTCGCCTTTAACATGCTTCTCAACCAGCACCTTCTGCTCTTACCTCTTTTCTTCCCGTTGACTTACGTATCCCTTTCTTCTTTGACAACTCGCCAAGACTCGGGCGAATCCTCGGTATGGTTTCTTCCACACACGAGATTTCTGTCACTCATTTGTCCACGGCCTCCCGCTGCGCCGAATTCCCGGTGCGCTGTTTCGAGACTCGGCCGTTGAGGTCTCTGGGAATCGAATTTAAAAATGGGAAGCTGAAGTCTGATATATTGCGGTGTATTTTCGGACTGTGGGGAAAATGGTTTTTCGCGTGCCGTTTTTAAGGCTCTTCGCTCGCAGTATGCGTCCCGAGAAAGGCGCCGTTAATCTTTATTTCGGTGACGCCGATTAGCATTTTAATTTCGAAGTGCCTTTTTGGCCGATGTATATATGTTAATCGCCTCATCTCGGGAAAATCACGGCCGTTTCTTCCCGGATTCCGGCGTGTTTGCCGTCGTTATTCCGATCGGTCGCAACGAGGAGATGTTTATTGCGATTAAAAGGCGTAAATCCAACGAACGGATTTGGCCGTGAGATATACTGTGATTTTGGAGGGGCTCAGTGGCAAGTTATTCACTCATAACTAAAATTCCGCTGTCCTTTATTCCCGAGTATATTCGGTTCGGAATTTATTCGAAACTGCATGCCAAGGATACGCGCTGTGACCGATGAAATGAATGTTAGTCAATTTATAGGTTGACTTACAGTTTAGCAAAACATCCTGTTATGAGATGTCTTAAATTATTTTTATTAAATGATCAACTAGATATCCATGTACAGAAGGCGTACCAACGTTGAGGATTTAAAAAAATCTAATTTTCAAAATTTATTATTTACAGCATATTATGTTGGAGTGTAAGATCAGGTAGATATAGAAAATACCCTCATAGAAAATAAAAAAATAACTTTTGAGAGATCTCAAAATATTAAAACCAGAATATTTATAAGGGTACGGTTAAGTACAAAATTTATCAATGATACTGAAATAGATAATGTTGGAGGTGTTAAACCATACCATGAAGTCACGACGGATTGAATCACACCTTTGAAATTTTACATGAACAGACATTCTCATTTCAGGAACAATCTGCTCAACTCCTGACCAGTTTTACTATTTCGTATCAACTTATAAAACTCTATCTCTATGTTCTGTGTCGAAAAACGTAATTCCCTTATAAAAATTGTCACAGCACTTACGCGAAAGTTTTCTGGACTATCGATTCCTAAATTTTCGTTGAGCACTCATTCAAATGAAATTTTGATCTAAAATAGGTAGAATTTCTTATGCGTTGTTGCTTTTAGAACAATACATTGGGTGGAATCATTACATTTTGTTTCCATTTAATCTTTTTAATTTAGATTTTGGAAATTATAGTTATATCTTTCAACAATATTGGCTTCATAAGTTTGGCCTCTCGAGGCAAAAATACATTTATCCCACACTTCAATTAAGTTACAAAAAATGTTCTCGGGGCCTTATATGAAAATAGAAAGAAAACGAATGGGAGAATATAGGAACCCCCAGCTGCAAGCAGCCCCTTGAAACGTTATTAGCAATAAAAAAGTTGTCGATTGCCGTTATTTGAATTGCTGATTTATTTATTCTCAATTACATTTACGTGTTTTTGGTGTCAATTATTGCTTTACAATTCCTAATTACCGGCAAACGTGCTGGTATCATCGTAAGCTTTCTTTAAGACGCTCGAAATTAAATTTGACTTGACATGAGGAAGCGTGCGCCTTAAACCCTAGATTAGGTTAGTCTTTCTCTAAGGCTCACATATAATCGCCCTCGATATCGATATAATTAATTAAATATTATCTTCAAGAGTAATATGTCATTCGCGATTTTGTCAATTTCATGTGAAACTTCATTGTAGAAATATATGAAAGTTATAGATTAATATGGCGTCTAGTGAACGCTGTATTCTTGTACAAATCCCTGCATTTTCAAGACTTTGAATCTTTGAATGTCTGGTGAGGATTACCTCACTTACTAACTGTATGGAATAGGTCACACCTTTCAATTTTGTTCACTTTTTTCAATATATCCTCACACGTTTACTGTTTGGGGAAATTAATTTTACAGCTCAGATATCTTACTCTATTCATAAAGCACCCTTTGCTTTAATCTTATTTTACAAATGTAAACAAGTATTAATGGTTGATATCAAAGCGTTTCATCAGTAGTGAAGAAAAGTGACTTCTTACGGATATCCAACACGATGTTTCACTTACTGAAATCATTTCCCATTACTTTTTTGTGACGTATTGACGCAAACCTTTGGACCCTCCATTCATTTCCCCGTATTTTCATTAAATCTTTTCCCCACGACTTGATGAATACATATCAAATAAACATTTGGAATTTCTTTCGCGAACGACACGACATCTTATTCCTCCCGATATTTATGTTACGTAGTTAATAAACGGCCGAAGTTATCTTGAGTACTCGCTTTAGGAGAGTAATTTGTCATACTCCGTACCTATTCGTTCCCCGCGAGATGTACTGCGCCAATCAAAGTGGCGATTCCCATCACACGACGTCAACATCATTGTTTCATTTTCTCTCGTTTATACTTCCTAATCGCTCGAATTCATCATCTTATCGCCATTTATTCTCCAACTGTCCCCAATTATTGATCGACCCTTTGCTTGCGATGGTGAATTAATAAGGGTACCGTGACCCAACTCACGTTTAATCGTCTATTGATCACGGGGAATAATTAAAAGTTGTATCTGATTCGCACACGGATGACATGCACTTTTACTTCATGTTTAGATTTGATATCCTGTCATCTGTACGCTCATATTCAGAAAATCATAATTCGCCGTTTTGATGAGATATTTTTCATCGCCCTGAGATTCAAAGTTATTGTTTTGCGATAGTCTCGAAACTTCGTTTCAGTAAAAGTTTAGGGGTAATAGAGTAGGATCATGTTATTTTACTAGCCTTAGTTTCTAGAAATACATCAGAAAAGCACACATCAAGGTTACTTTATTATAAATTTCATATTCTTATAGCTATAATAAGTGTATTTAATAATTGCATAGATGGAAAATTTATGTTTTGTCTTATTGGTACATTTTTCAAACTTTATTAATCATACAGTTTTAGATGGTTTTAGAATGATCCAACTTTCATTTTCGTTTTCATCTACAATCTTTGTATAGACTATATATTTATTTTCTTAATATACGTATATGTAATGTCATTCATTTACGCATTTGAAGTAGCATTTCAGTAAAGGAGAGTTTAATAATTAAATTTTTATCTTTTGATTTAGGAGTCCAGACTGACATATTCATCATACATTTAATTGAACACATTAAATACACATTATTTCTGTTTGTAAAACTCCCTGTTTTAAAGTGACACAGTAATTTTTAAAACGCTCTCGTGGTATTTTCCCAGTACGATGAAGTGCCACAGGTAACGGAGGTGGCCCTGATGTCATAAAATACCTTCATTTCCTTAGTAATTACTCATAATATGTATCCAAACTTAGTTCAGAACAATAAAATTTATGTATAATTCATAATTTTATTGTTATCACAAAATTAACTGGCTCAGAAATATATATTTATAAGATACATATTCTTATTAATGATATACTTAATGATTTTAGAGCATATTAAACTACGTGTGCCATCCCATGTTACCACAGGTCAAGACCTATTCGCCCTACCTGTTTCGAAAACTAATTACTCTTATAATGCACCTCTGAATAGGCTACATCGATTAGCAAATGCTAACCTTAAAAATATAGACATATTCCACACTAGTTTACATACAATTAAAATTTTAAGCCGCATTGAATACAAAACATAATTTTAAAAAATAATTATTAATCACTCACTGTAAATAATACAGAAAGTATGTTATTGTATCATTCATATGTATTTTTTATATTTTATATAATATATGTGAAAATTTATTAGGCATTCTGTTTCTATAATTTTTCATAAAACCTTTTAATAATTATTCCCTTCGCAAATGCTGTTAATGAGTATTATTTGAAACATACTATACGTAAATTTTATTATTTTTTATGATGTTAGTGATATTTACGCTTAAAGACGAATAATTTGTGATATTAATTTCCACATTTGTGATATTTGATGCTTATAAAATCCTATTGTTTATTGTATTTTATAATTTTAAATTCTGCTATGTGATATTGGTGCTGTGACATTTTTATACATATATTTTGTGACAAAAGGGTACATCCCGTTGAATAAATAAATAAATAAATACTCGTTTGTTCGAATTTTATTCTCTGTTATGATTAAACTCCATCATGATTTACTTGTAAATTATAAATAAAATCAACCACCAAGCTGTCTTTTTCGTTTGAGAATACCTCATTTATTACGATAAACAAATTTTCGACTCAGGTTCGATGTCACTGTATTTATGTTTCAGAGGAGTATAATTATCTGGGAATCGGCAGCGTTTTCGAGTGGGTCTTATCGCACGCCTTATAATTCGCAATTGCTCGATAACTCCTGGGACCCCTTACGGCGAGAAGGAGAATTACGAGGTGATGGCTCCCGCGGAGAGCGACCGCTGATGAAAGAGGATGCTGTCGGAATCCTCTCGCACGGAATCCTTGTTCCGAGACCCACATAAACTACAAATTTATGCTAACCAACGTGGGATTCTTCTCAAGATACAGTTCTCATTCCCCGCACATCTCACGCAAATTAATTTTCGCTTCCACATTTTAGATTGGTTCGTTCTCTCCAGTAAACCCTTGACTCTCGACTTTTGCCTGGCATTTAATTTTTCTCAGGTGTCCCAGAATTTGATGGTTTACAGCAGAATTTTTTAAGGTGAGAGTTAACCCTGCGTTTGTCCAGTGGAGTGGTTAAATATCTTGAAGATTTTATTGGATTCACATTATCCGATGGTTGCTCTAGTAATTCTTATATTTTCAGTACCACACGTACATACTTATTCATATTTTCATTTACATATTTACATTAAAGTTACGATGTCTGTCACGTAAGCAGTAGAAGTAAACTTGGTATTCTGTCTCGTTGCACACCTTTTTTTAATGAAATTTAATTACGGATAATGGTCGCAGAAAATTAACAGGAGTACCAAAGATAGAAAATTAAATAAACATTCATATCGTTAAAGACGACTGTTGTTATCAAGACCTACGTAAAATATATGGAGCAAATATAATAAATATTTACGGTGCTATCCATTGAAATTTGGCTGTGATAAAGTTCTATAGGGATAAATCTTCAAAGCAGAAGGTACCTCGAAAAGAGTAATTTTGAAATCAGAATATTAAGTATGTAGTAGGAGGAAGGTATCAGGTAATATGAATTTTGAACTAATACTTTCGTTTCTTTTCGATTTCTTCTCAAGCTTTGTATCATATAAGCTATTTTTAGGAATGTTTTTGTATAATTAATTGACGGTGTGAAGCCATGATTATGCTATGTATCTACTTAGCATCTAACTTTATATATGATAAATATTTTATCCTTTGGTAACTTATCTTTTCTTGGAGAAATTTCTATTACAATTAATTAAACCCGGGTGCTCATTTTAAATGAAGAATATAAATAACCAATTATTTATTTTCCTTTGTTAAATGACAACGTTTTTATCGATAGTATTTCTATGGCTATTATGAACTATGCTATCCCGTTTTTGCAGTAAAGTTGAGCTAAATCAACAAGCATCTTCCTAAAACTAGAGCCGAGTTCTTTAAAATTTCGTATATTTGTGCGAATGGTGTATATATCTGCTACAAAGTATTGGTCAGCCGTCCTGGTTACCACAAGGGAAACTGTTCAATATATACATCAAGAATAAGATAAGAGGCACTCTTTAATGCTTACAGGTATTTCTGTTCTATTAATAAGAAGCGTCCCTTCGTTGTTTCTCTCCAAGTTTGGGACTCTCGACTTCCAGCTGTCCACAATTTGTACTTGTAACTGTTAACACAGGATCATCTTTCGTTGTGTTCTCTGCTAAAACAGTTTCGGCCTCATGCTTTACTTTCTGTCCATCACGAAATATTTATGGTGCCCTCCTCTTGTCACTCCGAAGAAGCCGTTCCTCGCCTCGGTATCTGCGCAGCCATCTTCCGCTGCTTTTCCTGCCCTTTCCCCGATAACATCGGCGGCACTTTTTCTTGCCCCATCATCGAAGACGCTGCGGATTTAATATCATTAGCTTTCGACTCCATACGAACGAGTAATAAAATTCGAGATTCCCTCCGAGATAACCTCCGTCTTATGGTTCGCTTGAATTAATCCGGACACACGTCATCCGCAATATTTCAGGACAATGTCTGTCTTTTCTAATTTGGTCTAATTTAGTCTAGCGTATGCATACGCGATTGAGATATCTATGAGTTTTGGTTTGACATGTTTATCACTTTCATTTTAGAATTTTTCGGCTTTATTACGAGATCTTGAATTTTCCATAAATAAATGTTTCGCTTTTGGATACGAATTGGATACTTTTAAAACATCTTAATAATAAATAACTTTCGTTATCTTCTAAGAAGATTAATATATTCCACTTTTGATAAGCATTTGGAAGCTAGTAATGTTTAATAGGCAATGATTTTAACTTCTTTCATTAATCTCGTTTTACTGTGTAAAATCATTGTTTTACAGAATACACTTCTAAGTTAAGTGCAAATTATAATGGCTGTTGCATATCAAAGTATCGTATATCATAATAAAGTATCATAAAGTCTTCGACTGATTGTGCAATATTGTGATTATTTCAAGTGTCCTTATACCCATTAATTTGTCGTTTGTTCTCCCTTAAGTATTATTTGGTTATTACTTTGCTTTCAGTGTAAGTGCGTGTCATATTCTTCACTTACCATCTGTTGGCGAGAGCTCATTGGTTTCACTATCATTACACTAACCATATTTTCTTTATATTATCATGGTCTGCTCACAATGCCGCAGAAAACCTTAAATTAAGAATCATCTATATCAAAATAATTCAAATACGAAATACATTTAGATGGCGTTCTACAATGTTAGCTCCCAACTCCTTCAGTTTATCATCTATTTCTCTGGTTTTAATGAAACTGGATGGGCACACACAAACATGAAAACTTGACAACTTGCAGCCATTGAAGTAATTGGTTTGAATTGCAAGTTCCCATCGTGTCATTGCAATGTTGAGAAAATCGCGAATCTAAGATTGCTGTTGATTATTAAAAAATCATGGATGTACTAAAATTGCTTCTTCTAAAAGATTCACTGCAAGGGAACATATAAATAAAATTACATAATAAAATAAGAAAGATATGTAAGCAACATAAAACTAATCTTCGTTGCGTTCTAATTGTCACAAAAGCAAAACTAGTGATGCAAAAAAAATAATTCAAGAAATGCGGATAAGTAGTTTTGTACAGGATATATAGGAGCAGTTTCAGCCTAAAATGTTTCTAAGGGATAGTAGTAGAGGGATGGATGGTTTTAATTATTTAACGTAGAGCATGTTCACCATCATAGGCTTTCAGGTTACCATCAATTAAAGATCCACACCTTTCCTATGCAAATGAGGGACCTCAATTGTAGTCCTAGCTTAGGTCTTAGCTTGCCTCCAATTCATCCTTCCTCAGCCGCTTCATTCTTTTATTCTCAACAAGACACTTTTAAGTTTACCTGGATCATCTAGTACTCCTCGTTTTCCAATTATAGCCAATATTGTCTTCAGTAGGCTATTTTTCCTACAAGAACAATTGATTCATTATTTCTTCTTCTTGTGAATGCTTTCTTTTATAATTTCCATTAATTCAGTCCTCAGCGAGATACTTTTTTACTTACTCAATCTCACCTATCTTTTGTCTTCTTATTCTCTATAATCACTTTTAAACTATTCATCCTATCTGCTGATAGCCTAGGTAATTTTCATAGCCATACAGACATGACATGAGAAAGAACATGTTTTAAAAATATGATAAAAAAATTTATTCAATTTTATGAAGTTCTAGCTCGTAAAGAGTTTGACCTTTCTTCGCTTTTTCCATTTGAAAATATATACTATGTGAATCTAAGAAATTCGTCAAACAAAACAATCTAAATTCGCCAACGCAAATCGCAACAACTTATTCTATTATAGTTGTGTACGAAGTTAGATCGTGTTTTATTCGAATGAATGATAGATAAGTTCACCAAAGTTTCACCAGAATTGGTTAATTAATCCAACCGAAGTTCAAAGAACCATTGACTTAACCACTAAATTTTCAACATATACTATGCCATGCACACAACCAAATGTTGGGGTTTAGTATATAAATATAACACATATGTTTTTTCGTTTGTTAGTATTATAGTAAGCCACGTAGATAAGAGTGAGTCTATCTAATACGTCATATATTGAATACAAAGTTATTTTATTTCAGTTTTGTTTACAAATGTTACCTGGTGACGATTTTTTCGCCGAGTCTTGAGTTTTCTCTGCTTTTAATGGTCTTTTTTAAGTTTAATTCTAATTCTCATTACATAGTGCTTCCACAGCTAACGATTCAATTAATATCCGAATAAAAGCAACGCTCACCTTCAGCCTCGATTGTGCGCTAAATGAAAGGGAAGAGATGAGGAGATAGGAAGGGCTCTTAATGAGTTGAATCTCTAACGGAGGAAATAAATCTCTCGCTCTTATAAGAAATAAACAGAAAGGGATCCGTTTTTTCTCATCTTCGTTAAGAGACGATTTCTTTTGCACCTCTAACCACGCGGACAGGATTGCTAAAGAATCGCCCGTCGCTCCGGAGGGATGCTGATCTCCTTAGCAACGGATGAAGAAGTCACGATCCCTCTAGAAGCCACTTTCTTTCATTTAGAGCTCGCATTTTTTGTAAATATCGAGCTGCTGTAGACATAGGTGATGTTCGGATAGACTCTTCTTCTTATAGGTGGTTTCAACGCAATGTTCTATTTATCATAGCTTAAATTACAAATTTTAATTGTGATTTTTCTAAATATTTTTTACATCTGCGACCATTGGTAGCATGTTTATCTTAAATGAGAATACACAGTGAAAATGTTGCCTTCTAATGAGCTAATTTTCTCCTAAAAACGTGAAGCATAAATTGATCGATCTGGAGTTATAGATTCCAATAATTTAACAACATGTGTGATCGTAGCTGTGGTCCCCATTCAAAAATAGAAGTCTCTCTCGTAGTTGCCAAAAAATATAATTTTGATTATGATAAAATTACGGTTTAAGAAAGTCAGATCTTCCAAATTAGTCAGATACATATTTATTTTATAGAACTCAAACATGAACGGAGGTGAAAATGTGTGACAAGACCGTAAATCGAACCCAGATCTTTCTGGATGGATACTCACAAATTGAACAATCTCTCAAACGTATTTGATTAAGTTTATTTTCATTTTCAGTGATTCATTGAATACAAATTAGTTGTTAGTTAACGCACTAATAAAGTTCACGGAGGACACGGATTGTCTTTCGTAAAACGCAATTGTTATTTCTCAGTATCGAGTCCCGGAATTTTTGAGGACTTTTCATTGCTACATAGTTACAATGATGCTGCAAGACGGTATTCTTTAGTTCTACTTTCAAAATCAAGTTGTAAATAATGATTCCGGGAACAATTTGAACAGTCCTTATACTCCATAGTCATTTTAGTTCCTTTCATTTTCTTAGCATAAGATTGAAATTGATCGAATTATTTTTGAGCCGAAACAATAAATTTTCCCTTTCGTAAACACCCGTCTATTCACCATTGCCAAGTGGAGGTGCATGTAGTTTTGATAAGCCGTCACGATCCTTGTAAGCTTTATTGGCGAGATAGCCGCGAGCCTCGCCTGCAGAAATCTTATCTCAGATTGCGCAGATCTTGTCTGCGGGGTCGCAATTACGAAGCTTCAAACCGAGGTGCCCGTCCTCAACACCGTTTGTCTGCAGCTAGATTTACGGCGCCCTCAAACGTATATGCAATTCCTGCTCCCGAATCTGTCAATCACTGCCCTTATATTCAATCTTCTCTTCCGGCAAAACATCCCACGCTATCGTGTCTCAGCATCCGAGTGCCCCCTTTCCACGCTAACTAGCCCACGATGTTTTAATTAGCGAACCTTCCTACGTTACGTCCCAACCGACGGACGCCTGCTTGATATATGCGCTTGACCAGGGCCTCTCCCTTCGCTCTTTTTAACCTGTTCTAGCATTTCTCCCTTCCGTTTTATGTTTAGATTCCTACCGTATCAAAAACACCTCACTCTAAGTCTTAGAAGGTATATACTCCGCATTTGTTATACCCTTGCTGCCATGCTATGACCACCAGCTTTCATTCATTATAGTTATAATCTATTTAAAGCACCATATTATAACGTAAAAGCATCACATCATAAAACTATGATAAGCATCAATTTAATTGTCGACAAAATCAATCCAATATTATTTTTCATTAACCTTTCATCATAGCACAAACTGTCGCGCGTTGTATTTCATACAACAGATCGTTTTTCGTTAAAAATTGTAAAATAAATTGAACTAATTCTTATTTCTGAGTACTAAGCTTTAGGTAATAATATAATTTAAGAGGAATAATTTAATAAGTAAACAACTTTTAGTGAAAAATATTATTATTCACCTTTATTTACTTACATGCGTTCAGAGAGTACCTAAAAAGCTAGATGTCTATTAGTTCCGAAATTTAAATGCGTCTAATAAAGTTTAAGACGAAATAAGTTAAAAGCTCCATATAAACGTTATAATATGCAAAAATAGAGTTCACCAACGACAAACTTACCCAAACGGTCGCGCGTTGTATGTGTTACAACGGTCGTCACTTCACAGATTTACTCGCTATTGCAGTCGGTTTAAGACTAAAATGAAGCATTTGACGACTTTACAAGTTAATGGTAAGTGCGATGAAGGAGTAGACCTGGGCATGAGGTTCTAGGGACCACCCAGGTGGAAACGGGACCCAAAAAACCGTCTGTGTTGTACAGAATACAATAGCGCGACTGACGGAGGGTTAATATGATTGAATATTAAGGAAGATCGTTGATAATTAATTATTTTTGTGCATGCAATTTAAATATCAAGAGTCAGTTGAAAGTATAATAATATATAGGATATGCCATGATAGTACAGAAGTTTCTTTTCATCTCTTATTCAAAATGTTCTTCCAAACGTTTTCGATTGAGTTTTGAAAAAGGCGTTGTTGAAAAGTAATTTTGTAGAAGAGCAAAACAATTTTAATTTCGTTGTTAACTGAAATTAGTACGACATAAGTGTCATAGATCAGTCCCTTTTTTCTATAATGATATAATTATGTTGGCTCTAAGTGATAGTTGAAGTAGTTTAATTGTTTTCATCTTGTTTTTAAAATGAAAACCATTTATGTACCTCACCCTGTCCCATGTATCCCCCGAATTAGAACCGTTGTTTTTGGTCATCAGCTAGCGGTTGTTTGGTTATTTTGAATAAGTTTGTTATGAGACCTCATCATTCTTCCGTATCATTGCCTTTTTGTTCCATTAGATTGTATGTATTCACCTCTCCAACCGCAATCTATAAAAAATATTGTAAAATCAGCCATCAAATGTTGATAGTTGATCAAAATAAAGACAGCAACTATAAAAACCTTCATCATACAATTAAAAACCGATTTTTATATGCTTCCTCTAACTGTGCCTCTCGATATGTAGAGATGATTTTGATGATTTTTAGGAGAATTCTCCATCTGACTCAGGACAAATTTATAAATTTTCAATTTTTGAAACCTGGACCGGTATCTACTCCAGCGCTGAAAAAACACAGTTTTGTCAATTTTGGTAATAAACTATTTGGATGGGAAAGACTTTTTTTTACATCTATTCATCTTTGAACAGCTATAAATATATATTAACATCCTATTGCGGTCGTAGATTAAGCAATACTTTAACTTGAAGAACAAATTGATCTGTAATAGATAAACGGTCGTTACATAATTCGAATTATTCTCATTTATTGAATTATCCTAATTTCCCCAAACATATGACTAGGAGATACTTTTGTTCAAAGTAAAATTAAAAGATTCCTAAATTCGTATGCAAAATCAAAACATTATGTAAATAATTAATTATAAATCACTAACGTTTTTATAATTGTCAAATACTTCGATTAGAATTGATCACTGTTCAAAAACTATCGAATCTCTTCGCAGCGGGAGGCGTGATTTTAAGCCTGAGATGTTTCTTTGACAATTACCATTTCCTACATGATATGATAATAAAAAAGTCATAGGCTGTATTTAGGATATCCCAAGTACAGACGGCAGAGGTGTGGTTAGGCAACCCGCGTGACGGTGATCCACTGCGGGTTACAGCAGAGGGCGTAATTAGGCCACAATGCGCAAGGTGCATCCCTCGAATCTATGAGTAAGTATGTTCTTCTTCATACAGATTTAAATATTTCCAAACCAACACTTCAAGTACCAAATATGTTCTTTGGTAATAGTGATAGTAAAGTTAAAGTTCCCACAAATGGCTTTTCATATAAAGTATTATGTATCATGAAATTGTAAAAACGCCTCATTATACATACTTCAATAGGGTTCCATAGATTGCTTATTCAACAAATTAATGAGAATTGAGAGTTGGTAATTACTTTCTTTATCAATCAATAAATATTACGCTTTACAGCTATAGTTATAACTGCTGGTAGTAACGAAGTATGATAAAATTTAAGGAATCTATTAGTATATGCTGCATTTAAACCCATTTGTTCTATGGGAATAATTGGTTTGTTAGGTAATTTACTGCAAAGTATTACCAGAAACGAATTTAAACAATGTTATGGTTCTAAAATTTACCTATTCTGAAATTGAAATTTAACTGTTGTCTTCATGTTTAACGAATGATAATTCAATTATGTTTGATGTGTTTAATTCCAAGATTTAATTGTTGAATTTCATATTGTGAAATATCTTATTGATATAAAACGTACTGGGATCTCATTAAGTGGCATGACTAATAAATAAAAATTAAAAACATTTTAATTTACTCTATATATACGCAGTTGACGAAACGACCAATTTAAATTACAATTTTTATCACGAAAAGAGCGAAAATAATGAATAATTTACATTCTCACGGGATGCAAGTGCGTTAGGGTAGCAACCAATTGCCATTAGTATTCTTTTGTAAGTGTATTTTTGGCTGCAAACTTGAGCAACTTTCCCAATTATAGGATCCATTCCGAGCTCAAACCCCATAGGAATGGAACTCAAAAACTTTCCCAAGCTCAAGGCAGGACATCCATCTCAGGACCTTTCGCATCCTGCTTTAATTAAGACGCCACGTATCGTATCTTCGGATGGGTCCAGCGAGGGAAGGTTTGGGGACCCGAGGAAAAAATGAAGACTTAAAGGTTTGGGGAAATTAAATGGTCAAATGGGATGGAGCGAAAGGGTAATGAGGCGAGAGGGAGGAAGGAGGTTGACGTCTTCTTTTCGATTCGACGATATGTGGCTCTCCTTGGTTGCCTTCGGATGATTGCTTCCACATTGTTCTGCGTGCATAAATCTCAAGTGTTGTGTGTGGTTGTTTACGTTAATTAAGGCTCAATCAAAGCTGCCACCATCCGAGAACAACTGCTAGCATTTGCAAAGTAACTATGTAAAAATTGTGACCAGTATTGTCGGTGCTGTAGGCTGGGCAAATCCACACCTGGGAGTTTTCAATCCATAAGAAACATCAAAACAGGATAATGTCGGCACGGAATCTGAGAAGTATTTTTATTTTATGAAATTAGATATTACTAGGAAGGATTTGGGCTAATTACTCATTACTAACTTAATCTAAATACAGCGAAAAAACAACATTATAGACCAAAATCATCTATTGGTCATATATTCTGAAGGTGAAACAGCTCCATTTAGGAAGAAAAACAGCCTTAGCAGAGGAAAAAAAATATTGTAAGCCTAAATAACCCGATTAATTCCAAGGCCTTAGTTTCAATGAAAAGACAGACTATTTAACAACGTTAAATAATAAGGAAATTTTAAACTTCCTCTCATATGAAGAGTGAGTTTAATTTTTCTCTCATTGCAGTTTCATAATCATTATCATACCTCTTCAGAATTTTTATAATTTACTGAATATTAACGTTTGCAGGCATGATTCGATTCTTTGTCTCTGAGATTATATCCTTGACTAACTTCATCGCTATTTCATTTTCCATTACTGCATATTTTTGAGAAATTTATTTATTTAAGTTAGTTCATTTTCATCCAACGAGATAAACGTATATCTTTCGATGATAAATTGAATTTCAAGTGTGAAGAAATGTATAAGATAGTTCGATGTACAAAAAATGTAGCCAATATGTTCTAGATTAACAGAAAAATATACAGTTAGTCAATTCTTGCAAAAAACAAAAGTAAAATTATAGTATTACAGAGAGTGTTATTGAGCCAGCGAACCCCAAGTTATATAGAAATAACATCGAAACTAGTTAGACAAAGATATAAAGCAATGATTTCAACAACTTTTTACACGAATTATGAGAATGATGATGTAGCGCGTATGTATAAGACCCCTATAATGGACCACTAATAAGAAGATTTATTATTATATAGTGATGTAATAATTCATTATTATATAATAATAATAATCATTCATTTCACTTCCTTCAAAATGATTCCAAATTGAAATACTTAAAAACTACAATATGTGAAATATATGCATCCCAAAAGGAATTAAAATATCGAGGCGTATGTATATTATGTCTCATAGATACTAGAGAAATAAGAATTTGGTCCTTACTTGTTAACATTGGTATTCTTAAGCAATTAAAAGTCTTCTAATTGAATACCCCAAAGAAGTTCGTCTCAAACATATTTCTTAGGATTTCAATGAAATCAATTGAAGACGTGGTTCGCGTAGAGTTCTCAAGTTACCTCAACCCCTTGGAATAATTCGAGAGGGACTTGCAGAGGAACTTCTGCTACACGTCGGGGTAACTTTCAACTGGTTCGTACAACTTACTTGTGCCGGTCCTCCGTCTTAGCAGACAGCCTAATCAGTATGCAATGGATCCCCTCGTTTGTTTTATTCAGTCCTTCCCTCTCCATTTTTAATTTGCATTCCTCCCCCTCCACCGACCTCTTGTCTTATTTCCTCTTGATAGCTGCTAACTAAGAAGACTCTTCCAACCGAATTAACATGGTCGCCTTACAGATTGAGACAATGGCCGAACGAAGGCCCCACCTGAATTCGTTATGTTTTAAGACGCATAACATATTTATTCTCCTTCGGTATTTCTTTATCTCGGCGGGGAGCGGACGTGATGAATTGATTCGTTCGGTCCTCTGGAGCGAAGTATTTGCGGCGTTTCTTTCAAATGGGAGACCGAATGGGATTTTTTATTTTCTTTAATCTAAACCGTGGAATAGCCTTTTGTTTTTTACCTGGTTCAAAATACTCGCACGGTTAATATTGCTGATAATTCTCTAAACATTTAGAAAAGGTAAATTTCTATGTAGGACAAACATTGGAAATATTGTGACAATGGCAATTTCTAGATAAATTTTCAAACATCCGTTACACAATCTTCAGTTATTATTTTGGCTCCAATTTTAGCATAAAGAAGCTTTCATTGACTTTCCTTCTCTATGCCAAAAGTGGAGACACTGTAACTACTGATAATAACTATGGATGTTTGGAAATATATTACGAACTTACCAATGTTCACCCTAAAGTATGATGATATACTAAGTAAGATCGATACAAAGATAGGCACAAGGATCTTAATACAATGCAAAATTTAAATGTAGAGCATATATTGAATAGGGTAAAGGATGTACTTGTCCCCCTTCACAATAATTTACAGCCTCTCAAAAATATTACCTTTTGGTTACATTTGGATTTCGTACGAGGAATCAGATGGCCACGCTGTAGAAATACACAACCTTCCACAAGGAATTTAAACTGTGTAGTTTGATTTACAATAAATGTTGCATTGCAATGTATTACTGTTGAACAGAATAATGATTAATTATTTTAATCAATCAGCATTATATCTGACAAGAGGTCATTATTATTTTAGCTAACTAGAGGTTATTATTTTTCTGGTTCTAAGTTTTCTTTTTAATACTTCTTATTGAGTTTTTAATTAGGAATTTATTTTTAAAAATTATTTAATTAATTTCCAAATTACTATTTTCCTTCAAGCATCAAGCTGGAATCCACTTTTACATCTAAGTAGGTTCTTGTGCCCTTAAATTCTTTTTCTAATCTCAATTATTTTGGATCTCGATAAATGATTTCCATTCATTTCATGTAACAGCTTTTCCTTTATGTTTTTTTTTATACTGCCATGAATTACTTAACTTAGCAATTCATGCCCTCTCAGTTTTTGTCCCGCTCGTTTCTTCTACCGTTGTTTTATTTACTCAGTGAAACCTATTTCTTCTTTTCCCATCCCAGCACTTCTTCCTCTATCAAACTAACTTTTTCAAGTGTTAAGAAAACTCTCTTTTCAAAGTCTCCTAATCTGTTAATGACGTATTTTATAAAGTCTACGTTTTATAACATTCCAGACTAACGATTTCATTATTCCCTCTTCAAAAAATATCTTTTTGAAGGTCCGTAGCAAAGAAATATATTCGCTCCATTAAGATTAAAAAATCTGTTCTTTACATTTTCTTAATCTGGAGAACATCTTTCATCACAAGTAATAGCACACATTCGCTAACGACTAGCAATTTCGGTTTACCACTTCTAATTTAATTTTTATCTTACCTTTTCTTCCCATACTTCATTGCCTAGTATTTCGACGAGAGTTGCTCTTGTCATTTAAGATTACATTCACATCAATATCTTACATTAGATCTGGATTACTTACTGACTTAATTCCTTTTTTCTGTTCGGAAATTCAGGTTATTGCTAGCTGGTTTGATTTCACATTTCAAATGATTGTATGAATAATTTTTATTACATTAGGGTTGTGTGAACTCAGCACATATGTACATACAGCAAAGAAGAATTCTCCTTATTAACATCAAGGTATAAATCTTTCACTTGGAACTTAATATTTGTCAGCCCTTCTTTACCATTGCAATCCTTTCTTGCTTACTAAATTTCAAGTTGCTAATCTGATACTAATTCAAAATTCCGGAAATTTTTCCTTTAATACAAATTATATACCTTTCAGTTTTATATAAAGTTTGTAAAATAATGAGCCCAAGGGCTGGTTGGGTTTTCAATCCGCTATTGATATCTTTGAGAGGGATTGTGGTTTACGAGGAAAGCTGAGCAGCTAGAAATTTTGAGATTAATTTCCTGAATGAGCTATATAGACAAATATGGATGAAAAAAGCTCATTCTTTCAATGCTTTAGAGTTCAAAAGTTTAGAAGAATTACCTTAAAATTAAATTTTCAGAGCATACAATAAGGAGTAGTTAAGTTGAATTCGGTATCACTCATATCTCGGTTGCTATTATGCTATTATAAAGTCTGTTTTTTATATCCTGGGCCAAAAGGCATATATAAATATAAATCTCATTCATTTAGCAGCAGAAGTAGTTTGTATGATACGGAAACACAAATTAATAGTTCGTTATTATTCCTTGAGTGATTTTGGTGCTCCACAATATCGTACCGCCGGTGTCTATGACCAAAATAGTCTTCAGGTGCAATTCCATAAGGTGGAGGCAATTTGGTCGGCCATCAAGCGATGGGATGAGGAGATGGACGGCGTGATTGAGCGTGCGTCCGTGATTGATGTGAAGGGGGCGGATGATATGGCTTCTTAATCGATGCAGAAGGGTCGTCCCTGCAGACCCATTGTGCACCCATTACGTCAAATCCCCGTCCTTTTTCTGACCACCTTTTTTCCGTCCGAATTTTTTGTGCAAATGTCCGTCTTTCCCTTTGATATATCTTTCGCAAGAAACGTGTTTGTTTCGACTGACTGAAATGAGACTCTGAGGTGGACATGTCGCATTCAAATGGAATGTGTCTCCCAAACGGTAACGACTTCAGTCAGGGTTTAAATTTTTCCATTTTATAGTCGCAGTTAGATGACTCCGCTTTAGGATAAAGATTCAGCCCTAATAGCTACAAAAATCAGCGACCTTTATTCATATGTGATAGGACGCAGTATGGGAATCTTTGGAAGATTTTTCCCAGGTTACCAAATCTTATTCATTAGCCAATATTTTTCACTTTTATCTATCCATAAGACGCGCACATCTAAGGTTTCAAAGTTTATTACCTACCTTTTATCCTCATTAATTATATTCATCGTCACTATTTATTTCCTTTGAGAGAATAGCTCATTTTTCGCTTTGTGCATCAGCTTCCTCGACGAGAACTTCTGTTGGTGCTTGGTGCCATTAACTTGGTGCCTCGTATTAACAGAATGGAATTGACTTGGCTTCGTAAACTTATCAGTTTAATCTTTAGAGTATATATGTTCGAAAAGTGAAATACTTTTACTATTTATTTAATTCACTTCTGTTCATATTTTGGTTTTGAGGTGCTGCATTCCATGCGCAAAATTCAACAATTTCCCTCATCCTAGAATGTTAAACTTTACTTTGTTATGTACATCTTTATAATTCTAACGATCCTCTTTTCTGATTGAAATTTTCGAAATAAAACGACGGAACGAAATATGAACTTTAGGCATACTATGTTTTAGGAGGTTCCTGACATCAGATATTAAAACATTTGAAGAAAGGCGATTTTAATGCCGAATTGACAATATTAGATATATTTTATTCAATATTTTTAACTATTCGCTTTAGACTCCAGACATTTGCTTTAGGTCATCTGCCCAGAGGAAATATAAACTGATATTTATTCATTATTTATAATATTGCTTTCCAACTATTGTGCTGTTGCGCATTGCTGCGCCCTAGGTATGCTCCACTCCATCTCCGAGGATAACAATTTTTCTTAAGCCTCTTTCTGAGTCATTCATTCCTTTTTAAATTTCATTCTCATTTTGCATTTATTGGATAGCCACTCATATCCAAGTATGATACAGAATTAAAATATTATGAAGACAAACATTATTTGCAGTATAAACTGAACACGAAATTAAAATAAATAATAATGATCGAATCACCATACTATAGCTAACTATCAACTTAAAACAGGCACATAAAACAGAGCTACGGCATATTGTAGCTTCGGGTCCGATTTTTGATTCAAGCGAAATCGGATTTGACTTTAGCGCGGCTGAAATACAATACTAGTCTTCTTTGGTGGGATTGGCGGGACAATACTTGCCTTTTCAATCAACTCTTATTTTAACGATAAATTGCAAATACTTTCTATTAATTACTAAGCATAACGATTTTCTATATTTATCGCTTGTTACTTCAGAAGCTATTAGCACTTGTGATTTCCCACCCGCGCGAATTCTTTATACTTATGCAATTCTCAGCATGGCATTGCCTTTTATTCTCTGTATTTTCTCTCGTTTTATCTAATTTTTTTGGAATGAAAAATTGTGCGATTATTTTCACTGATTCGTTTCGTATTTTTATCTACAGCCCTTTTGCCGGAGTCCTAATCAAGGACGGTCTTCTCCCCGAAGATCCCACCGTAGGCAGAGGCTTCGACCCTCGGATGGCATAGTGAGTGCACTCACAACTTGGGTTGGGTTGTGAGTTCATTGCAAAACATTGCAAGCGATAATTGGACAGAATTCGACCGGAGGTTCTTCATCGGCGGGCTTCGCAAGCAGCAAGGGTCCTACGAAGGACGACCCATGGCTTCTCTGCTTGCTTCGCTCGAGGTGACCGTGGCAAATATGGCTGAATTATTTCAGTCTATTTGATAGTCAGAGAGTTTAGTATTATGGCAGAATGGCAGTACGGTAATCAAGATGTGTGAAGGCATCTCTAATTTTACTTTCAAGGTATGTTCTCTTTCTTTTATTTCCTTAAATTCTCTGGTTTCATAGGTGTTTATTGAAAGTCAGTCACTCCTTTGCAGGACAGGTATCACACCTCCCTCTTTTTTCATCAATAGTAGGAGAGTATAAACTCAGAGTACCTCAAAAGTAGTGAACAACTCTATAGTTTGTTTGCAATAGATATCACCTGGAGCCAAGGTCAGATCCAGGAACTTGTCAAAGGGGGGAAAGCTATATCTGTATTATGAAAAGCTGTTTTTTAAGACAATACTATCACAGTGCTATAGTGAAATGTGTGACAATTTTCACACGTTGTCAATCTCGGTGGTGCCTTGAGCATTAAATAATTTCTGATTACTTTGCCTCGGTTGTTTTACCGGTAAAGATAGCATATAAGTAAGGTAGAATCGGTGGCGGATCTAAAAGCATACCAAAGATAGAAACGATGACAGATTTCTGATAAACTCATAACTAATAAACTTTGTAGCTCCTTTTTTGTCGTTTTGAATACAGCAAAGTAAAGTGAGTAAGTAGTAAATTTTCCCAATTAGGATTTATATCCAGCTTCTCCAATCATACGCAGATTGAAAATATGTACTAGATTCCACAAAGAAGACTTGACTTGAAAAAAGTCCGACGGGACCGGGAATCGAACCCGCGTCTCCCGATTGCCGGTCAGGTGCTATGTCCGTTGAGCTATCCCGCCGGAACATTCCCTCAAGCTATTCGGGAGACCATGTGGGCAAAGGATGTGGGCATTTCACTATAGCACTGAATAGCTTGAGAGAATGTTCCGGCGGGATAGCTCAACGGACAGAGCACCTGACCGGCAATCGGGAGACCCGGGTTCGATTCCCGGTCCCGTCGGATATTTCCGAGTCTATTCTTCCTGGTGATTTATCCTGGCTGCACGCCATTTCGTGCTAATAACCTGAGTGCACTACTAGATTCATTAAGACAGTGACAATCATTTCCTACCTTAATCCAACAATGTCTAATACCACCCCTGTTGTTTAGGTAGATAGGCGTATGAGTTTATGATTACCAGAGGCTCTAATCAAGAAAAGAAACAGACTATCCCTGACTATGCTCTGGCACATTTCTGACTATCCTAAACATTGACTAACTTAATGGCTTCAGTTATTATGTTATGTAAAGAAATCAGTTAAGGAGAATGAGCCTGCCAGACTGAGGATAAAGTGTGAGGTAGCATTTCTGATGTCAGAAATGGTTACAAACTGCATTTGAATCTAAGCTGAGGTTATCCTACTAAACTTGGTGTGGCTAATAGTTCTATCAATTCTAATTGTCAGTTCCTTTGGTACAATTTCTCTGCACCTCAGAATTTTTCAGCATTGAGGGATTCAGTGATCTCTTGGGAGATAAACATTCTTATGAATTTGCAGTTTTTATTTGTTGTAAGTCCAACTAGGATTTTATTATACTAAACTGTCCTTGGCAATCAAATTCTTAGAAAATCTATAAGAATACCGAGTGCCTGATGATCGAAAATCTTATAGTGTAGTATTGTTAAAAGTGCTTTGGTAATTATGCACATGGGCTCCCACCGGGAAACAAACCCGGGACCGCTTTTGCCGAAGCCGACCTGCCGCCCACATGGCAACCGGGGGCCAAAAATCTAAAAATTCGCCTTTTCCTTAATAAGAGCAGCTCACATCGACAATTGCCGATATTGAGATGTTGATAATCTGCAGCGATTCGAGACTTCTCGATCGAACTCAGGGGGGTTTACAGGAGGTAGAAAAAAATGGTCGTTTTTAAATAACCGAGGTATTAAACATATCCATCCGCAGTCTCGATGTCCCACTAATGCACCTCATTTCGTATTTAATGGGAGAAAAACGCTCCTTCCTTTTATATCATCCCCTAATCTTCTTTCATCCCGCATTTTCTCCTCCGTTGTTTTTTAATTATTTCGTGTCTCCCTTCGGCTTATCGCGACCCGAGGAGTCTTTTCTTTATCTCCTTCCCACCTTTATCTGCCTCCTCCACCCCAAAGCTTTATCCGGAGTCTCATGACGTAGGGGAATCCCGTCGGGCTGCCCAGATTTATGAGGCAACAGAGCCGTGGAGAGAGGAGCGCTATCTCCAACGGGTTCGTGTTGGTGGATAAAGGAGGCGGGATTTGGGGCTTTAAAATGGGAGGGTGGAAGGGCTTTCCTTCCGTGGAAAAGTCCTTCCTCTCGTCGCTCGATTTCGACAAACAAAAAAGAATCGCGATTGTTAGGACCATGGAAATCCCATTGGTTCATACACATTTACCGTATCCAACTTTATTATCTTTCTAAGATATGAAATAATCTCGAGAATAAGTGAGTCTTAATCCAAAAATTAAAATTTTGCGGCGAATGTTCATCTTGGATTCAATCAAAGGTTTATAAAATTAGAAGTAATTACCCAGTAGATGACCGACTTAAATATAATATTTTCTAAGATTGTTATATATCTCGAGAAAATTAAGTATATCAATTTATCGTAATATTGAACATACCTATGCTCACTAAAATCAATCAGGAGTCAATGAAATATGAATTAGAAACAATTACGCTATGGATTATCAAATTTTATTCGTCTTCAAAATTTTGGTTATGTGACATAATGTGGTGCCTTCCTTCCAATTTTACTTTTGTCTTTATCTCAGTTTAACCCTTTTCTCACTATTCATGAAAGTTTAGTTTTAACATAAGGAAGTTTAAAACTCACGAGCAAGGTATCTAGAGCAACTTAAAAGGCAGCTTTAAAAAATAAAATTATCGTACAATATTCACGATTGTTGTGCCAGGTACTTGGAATTAATACACAGTGAATTGAATCATAAATCATTGACAGGGAAAAGAAATTAAGAGAAGCTCTTTAACTCGAAATATTCATTCTGTAATTAAACAACCATAAGTATTTCTCTCAGAACATAGTATAACATGCTTTTTCATTAGGAGATAATTGAACTTCACTCGAAAACAATTTTTAATTAGGTTTGAATTGAGTTGTTAGATGTGATTTTGTTATATACGGGTTGAATAGCATGTCTTTTCTTAGCTATCTTATTAGGAAAGAAAGTTCATCGACAAGATAATCCATAAGTATGTAATCACGGGTGTTAAAATTTAATTTTCTCAGTTATTCTGCGGATGTTAGAATTGTATATTGGTCACAGTTTGGTGAAATGTAAACATTTTTTGTCTTCTGTACCTCTATGAAATTTCCTCATGAATACCAAGTAATACTGAAGTAAGAATTGAATATCTTTTTAAAGTATGTAGAATGTTCATGAATCATAATTGTAATAATAATTGATTAATTTGCACATCAAATCCTTTTTATCTGATCAAGCGATACGAAAATCAGCTAATTATTGAAGTTAAACGAAATCCCAAATTTTAAAATGTTTTTATTGAAAGTTGCGTACCAAAAGTGAAATTGCAAAGTTAAACTTATTACCTTACCTTTATAAACCGGTACATCCAGCGTATAAATCCAACTGTTAGATGTCGATGGGTGGATATGTTCTAATCAAACGTCGTTAAAACATCCGCTGCGCAAGAGGGAGACCCGCATAGAGTATGGGATTGTCTCATTGGAGTGGCCCTTGTTTTCAACCCGGACCTATTCCCTTGGTGTTCCCTAATCCCCTCCCACCGGCAGGGGGAGGGAGTCTTTGCCCAAAAATAAAAAGGTAGCGGGAAAAATTGTAGGGTAAAAAAACACCCTGTGGTGGAAATCCCCTCACTGGACCCTACCGATAACGCCTCGCTTCCATTGACCTATTCCTCCTCCTGCAGGACAAGCCCTCTTATCCCACTCCACTCTGCAGACTTTCCTCCTGGACCATAACTCTCCTCTCCCTGCCTTTAATCCCTGCTTCTCTCTCTTTCCAAGTTTTTTCCTCCATCATTCGCCTCCGGGATTTTCCCTTTCGCAATTTCGTTTTTCCGGGGGAATAAGTTTTTATCAAATGCGCACTCCCCGTTTTAACTTGCCTTAGCTAACTGTAATTCACCTTTCGCTTTATCCTTCGTCAAGTTATCTTCTCTTGCTTTACTCGTAAGCGACTACACCCTTAACTTCCAAATTCGGCTTTTTTTTACTTCTTCTGATTCTTCGTCCTTCATGTTCAGGCTATTTTCACTTATTCCTCTTTACTATTCAGACTCTTCTTCTTCTCAGAGCATTGTTTTTTACTTGTTCTTTAACTGTAAATCATAAGCACTAACCTTCTGTTCATATATTTTAAGATAATTGCTATGTGAACTTCAATGTTACCAAATCCATAGCTTACAGCGAAAATCGTGTCTTGATTACTTTCAAGTTTTTTTCAGCGACTATTCTAATTTTTCCACTCAAGCCACTATTTTCAAAACGCAACTTCTATAGGGATATTTACTGCATAGAATTTCATCTCGTTTTCCTCACAGTATAATGTCTTGCAGCATTTATTGTGCTATTATTCTGCTTTCGCTGTTATCGTTATATTCCTTATTCACGTATTTCACAACATCCATTTGTACTAAAGAAATCAACTCCAGTGTTACTTGGTGGAACTTCTTTTTAAACTTACAAAAGTAAAAAACACACGCAAACGCACTTGTACGAATTCCACAAATGTAGTTTATTGAATTTATTATTAAATTTGTGGAATTCGTACAAGAGTGTGTGTTTTTTAATTTTGTAAATCCATTTGTACATTCAAGTGTTCATGTATTTCTAATACTTAAACTAATTTTTCTGTCTAATATGCTTCATCCGTTGATTTTGGATAGTATTTTCATGTAGCTCTCCACTAGCTGTTTCACCTCCATCTTTGATTAACAAGATTTAGTACCTGATTTCGAAACTATTGATTTTTAGAATATCCTGGTGAATTTATTCTTCTTTTTTGTTTCTCTTAGACATCTCATTACCTTTAATTATCAACTGGTCCACCTCTTGATTAGCCCATAAGTCTTCTACAATATGATAAACTAAACGAGCTTAACTGTCGTCTCCCATCGACCTCAAGATTGCCTCTAATTTGAACTGAAATCACGTGTTAGGTATGGATATTAAAGTGTTTAGATTTTAGGCCACTTATAACGTCTTTACAATCCGCTGATTAAATTGCATCATCTGTATGTAAAAGCTTGCAAAATTATATAAGATGATAATTTTTACAAACTTTCATCTATTTCCATTGTTTTTCCGCCATTTTCTCATGCTTAATCGATTGTCCCTTGATTATGCATTAGGAAGTTAATCAAAGAATTATCTTTACTTATGCAATTTTCCATCGGTTTCTCTTGTCTTCAATGAAATCACCCCTGAGTGTGTTCTACCCTCTTGTAGCTGTTTTGGATGGATACGATAAGGAAGATGTTATTGTATAATACTACAAAGTGAAATATAGTAGATTCCTTCCTATGCTTTCCCTGAAAGGAATTTTTGGTTACATTTCCTTTTCATATACTTTTCCTTATTTTATATCCCAAATCCCAAAACACTTTGCCTTTTCTAACTTTTCCCATCCATTCTATTGCTGTCATGTTCTCTTGTTTTAATTAGTTGTCCATTAACTATGTACTAGAAAGTGAATGAAAGAATCATCTGTACTTTTATAATTTTTCAATGGGTTTCTCTCATCTTGAATAATATTTGTCCTACATATGTACATCCTATATACGTTTTTCTCTCAGATAGCTTTTATGACATCTATGACGGAAAGTTTATGGAAGAACGGCTAAACAGAATTGCAGTATGTAACACTGTGGATTCCTTCTTATGCTTTGTCTTTTTGTTTGCATTTCCCTTTCATATACTTTTCCTTATTTTGCCGAATCCCAAAAGACTTTCCACCTGCAACTCCCCCTTCGCTCATATTCCTCCTCTTTATCACCTTTCAAGTTCATCTCGGCATTCCCATCCACATTCCTTTTTACACTTCTCTTTGCCCACATTTCCTCCCTCTGGTGTTACGCCGACATCTCCCTTAAGTCCCCCCTCTGGGAGAGACCGAAAAATCTCCTTTCCTTCCCTTTCGTGCCCGCGATTTGTTTCGTAGCTTACCTCGCTCTCCGATGAACACCGGCCAAATAATTCCTTTTCTCGTCTCTACGTTTCAATTTTCCCAAATTAAGAGCTACTTTTCGCCCTATTCGAGAGCCCCTTTTCGCTGCAGTCGTTATTCGCTCTTTTGAGTTCCCTCCTTTCGCCCAATTGATGTCCCTCCGCGTGGACGCAGTATTACCGAACTCTGCGCCACTTCCATTTTCTCTCTCTCGGAATCAAAGCGAATTCCGCCAAATGATCGGAAGTTACCCTCTGGCTATTTTCTCTAAGCTCTTCTAAATCTGTAAACATATAAGCCTTTCATTGCTAATATAGGAGCCGAAATTACTAATATGAGAGGTAAATTACTATCCGCAGCAAACATAAGTTATTTATAAATGATGTAATTGTAAAATATAATATATGCCAAGCTAAAGAGCCTTCATACATTTGCCCTTGTACCTGATGGTGTCTAATTCTGTCCGAAAATACTCGTACAGTTAAAACATTTTGTAAAATAAGTAAATACTTTGTTTTTTGTATTTTGCAATGGACTTATGCAACTATGCTGCCTCCTCGATTTAAATTATCTATGAAATTTTTTTGTTTATTTTAATAAGTACAGTCTGATAGCATATTACGCAGATTTTACTGACTCAATTTGCTTTTTAGCTTTAGTTTGCAATGAAATAGCAAGAAACGTTTATTGAAAAGTGTTAAAAATATTGTTAATAATTTTATTCGCGAAAGAAGTAGGTTATGTATTAGGTACCGGGATTGCTTCGTTAATTTCATTAATTTTTACTACCTCATTGTTATTGGCCTACGATAGCTGTATTAATAGCAAGGTTAATGCAATTTTAACTTAAGCATTGATTCTCTTTCTTCGACCTTTCAAATCTATACATCGATTTCATACTTATAAATGACATTCTACGAAGCATAGTACTTTTTTCCAATCCTATTGCAAGAAAAACTAGTAGTTTTATATTATTAATTCGATGGCATTCAAAGGATGGATTCCAATTCTTCTAGGGTAGTGTAATTTTCAGTTGTAAGCTGCTGTACCATAAAGAATTTTTCCATGATGTGCGGAACATTTGTTTCCATTTCGACTTAATTATTCCTTTTCTAGAGTTGAGCTTTAAAATATTTCTCCTGTGTAAAATATTGTTATCATACGAAAAAGCAAACATGACCTTCTTAGCCGCTAACAAAGCCTAGGGATCCAATAACAGGATAAACCTAATTATTCCTGTGGTATTGCTCAAATATTTGTCATTCTTAATTCAGTTTTTATCCTTTCGTTAGTCTGAAATGAACAAGTAAGTTCGAATCTTATTTTTTAAAGAAATAATTGAAAAGATTTCTAAGGTTCATTTATTTTAACTATATTAGCTCTACGAGTTTTCATATCATAATTTGTGAATGTAAAGATACAATGAAATTAAGGTCTCTACTAAATTTTTCCCTTCAAAGGATATTGCTGCTCTTGAGATTTACATACTAATATTTTTAAGAATAAAATTTCGATCGAAGTTTCAGCTGAAAATTTAAAGGTCGTTACTCTACGTAAAGGAAGCAATTAAAATTTTGAGAAAATATATTTTTTAACCTCAAATAATCGGGATCTTTTTTTGGTATATTAAGATTTATTATTGAAATGGTTATAAATTTCAATGCAGACAAAATATGCTTCAATCAATTCCTTTAATGATATAATTTGAACGTTCAGGGTATTTTTACGAAAGTTTGGGATAATGTGTAGAGTAGACATTCCAATCCATTACGTTTAGGCCTCCACGATTTAACGAATTCCAAAAGGTGGAGAAGTCGCTGCATTAAATGATCCTTGTTCTTCAATAGCTACAAGGGAAAGGAAGTCCCTACTTTTAGATAACAAGAACGACCATCCTTTGGATCGACGATGCAAATGGCTGCTAAGTTTGCCATCTCTTGCTATAGCTGTAATTGATTTTTCTAGTCTAAATTTTGCGTATTTGGGCATCAATACAAAGCAAACTAGTAACCTGACTTCTGGACAGTGCCATCAACCGGCATATGACGATACATTCTTCCAATAATCCAAAACATATAATATCAACTACTCGGTGGAACAATTAATTTTGGACACGAGATGTTTAGATTATGTAGCAAGCTATTTTGTTTCAAAAGTGTAAATCATAGGCTAAAGGGACCATGTTACGGCTTTGTAACATTTGTGGGAGGGTGTATAAAGCTCCACATGGCCTCTTGTGACAAGGGTGGCAGTTATTCCAAAAATGCCATGAAATCGTTTGAGGATGGCCCCTTACCAGGCCGATTACAATCTCCAATAATATGTTTAGCATTACTATCGGATAGGTAAAGCAGGTTGTCGCCGATAAAAAGTTTCAAACAGCTTATTTTGTCTGCCTTCCCGTATATTACATAGGACCTTTGCTAACGCGTATCCGCGCCGACTACCAGTAAGCTGGAAACCTGCCATATTTGCGCTACACCTACTCTTAGGCAGGATTCGTATTCATATCAAAGTTTCCCTAAATTTCACAGTAAAATTTAGATCCTTGGAAATTTTCTATTTTACTTTAATGATGCATTTTAATAATGGTGCATGATGAATCACAACCAAAAAGAATAAATAGTGTGACTGAATTATATTCTTTTTTTAAGATATTTATGTTCATAAATTTGGCAATTATCTTTTAATCTCTATCTTTCTCGTGTAGTCTCTATTTCAAAGAATGTGGTTTACTATTCATGCCCACTTTAAAGGTATTTTACTAACCCTTTTAATCATTGATATTTTTAGCTCGAAATATTTCGCTGGAATATCATTTTATTTTATTATGTAATATTCAATGCTTCGAATTTTTAATTATGCAATGTTAAAATTTATTCCTTTTATTTACTGCCCGAAATGTAATCTTTTAGCCGTCTATATTCACCGAAAAAGTTAGTGATAATTTAGTATCGTTGTTTTTTTATGGCTCATTTTAAGATTAAATCTTATGAGAACGGTGGAAAAGTAAATGAGCTCGACTTTCACCATAACGTCCGTTTTATTTGTTCTCCATACCGTCACTTCGGTAAAATCTTTCTCTTCAGCAACAACCATACACTTTCATTCACTGCATTATACGATGGATAGAAATATAATTTCAGTAAATCTACCTTCGTACTCACTTCATGGCAGCAGTGTTATTTATGTTTTGATTCTCTCCAATTGTCTACTAAAATACAATTCCTTTAGGGAAAATCCATCAATTTAATCTTAGCAACTCGTAATTAGCTTTAAAGTTCAGCATTTCCTTATTTTCCCAGGCAAATAGCTTGTTTCGCAGTCATAAAAAGAAGGCTTACGGGCAATCTCTTCATTTTGAATCTGTCTATGACTCTTCAAAATCTCATTTACCTCATTCATTCAACTTTCTCACGATCTTCTCCTGCTTTTTGGATCACTCAAATTCTCCTCATACACTGTCTTCGTTATTCTGCTTCCACCCATCCCTTCCGTGGCTCAAAACCAACTTTAAATACCCCTTTATATCTCTCACGTATCCTTTCTTTTAATACATATTCCACACTCACATATAAATACGCGAGCTGTATCACAATTACATATTCTAATTTATTCCAACATAGAGAGTTAATTGAGCATAAATAGAATCCAGAACTATTCCTCCAAAACCCTTTCTATCGACTCATTGATCGTTTTAGCAAAGAAGCGTCTCTTTTTATCTATTATAAGAGGGGGAAATTATCTACGAGTCGGAGGACCACAGGTTTCGGAACGGGCAATTTTTCTCCCCCGTTTTCGCGTATTTAGCTTCTCCTTCCACCGCGTGCTGTCCACTCCATAATTCCAGCCACCCCTTCACCGACTTCCATCTGGGTCCCAGCTTATATGATCAGAGGAGCTGGACAGGGTACGGTCTCCAGGCACCCGACAGGGTTTTAACGAGGGTTTAGGATGGGGTGGGAGCGGATCCCATAGGGTATAAGGCAAATGGAGGTGTGAGGTTGGAAAGATATTGAGAGTGTGAGATCCCTCCCCCTCAAGGGCTCCGCTTGTTTGGGGCGATTGCATGGCCTGGTCCACTCGACGGGAAAATTTATTTGTTTTAAGCGGAACTCTTAGGCACTTCCCCCCTTCCCCCAATCCGGAAACGACTTTTTCGCCGGGGTTTAATGTAAGATTTTTTCTATATTTTTTGACTCTCAATATCCTCTTGTGACCATGGTCGGTACTTTCCCGTTTCTCTTTCGCTCCCTCATTCGCTCCATTCCGTCCTTCCGAATCCTCTTCTACGGGCGTTGAAATCGCACAGAAATAGGCGTTCCGCAGACTCGCTCGTTCTTTTCGACTTCTAAATAATCTTCCGGATTCCTTATTTTCCGGTGGATTGTTCGTCTATGTCTGCATTCCTACCCTGCTAGCTGCATTTAGACGTATGGCAGGGGGAGTAAAATCCATGAGATCCTATTTATCTCGTTCATTGATATCCCATTCTTGATAGTGCTTTCAAACCTTTTGTCTTCCACAACACGATTTGATGTGGATTCGAGTTTTTAGTAGCACCTAGCTTTTAATAATAATTATATTTATTTATTAATGGTCAAATACCCAATTACCCAGTACATAAATGTAACATGAAAAATAAATATTTATGAAGAAGTTAAAAATTATAAAGTATAAAGATAGCAGGAGTGAAAAATCCACGAGAAAGTTTTAGAAATAAAATTTACAGATAAAAGAAAACGGTAAAGTTATAAAAGACAAAACATGTATAAAATTTTTAAAATCCTCTGAAATTCCAATTAAAGAGTGGGAAACCGCAAGCATAGAATAGAATAATATGGAACATCATAGCCTGATACCATTAAAGAAAATATATCTTTCAAAATATAGCGTATATACGTAATTCATTTATTAATAATGCATCAACAAACACCGCTAGGCCAATTACAGTTGACGATCAATATCGTTAATTATGATGATAATGTGACAAACGAAGAATACGTTACCATCAGATATTATGCGATACACCGAAATCACGGCACACCATTATGCTGCTGCATAACACTGCTTGGGAAGCATTGATTCATTGAACAAAGTTTTTCAAACTATATGTGATCTTGCCTATCCATAGCTCTCTTCGTTATTTTTTATTGCGTATACTAATATTATTGCTGTGATGTTTGAGCCTTGGCGAGCCATATTTTTAAGCTCCTGTATGGTCTATTAAAAATGTTTTGTTGCAACAACAATTGAAATTTTAATCACATGGGATTTAAAGTATAAACAACAGGATGTAAATTTTAAGAATGGACTATGATGATGACACGATAAATATTTTGCACACATTGCTGTTTTTATAAAAATCAGAGATAAGCAGACGTGTAAAATACAGATACCACTGAGAATTGAACCCATGTCTTCCAGTTAACTGATATATTTACTGAATCAAAGTATCCCGCAAATATTAAAAAGAGGAGTTTAAAGTACTCCACTGAATATTTTCCATTGATCCCTACTAATGTTGAACTATATGACGTTCTCTCACTTGACCAGTATTTCATGTTTTTTCATAAGTTAATAAGGCTACCGTAGCAGCGAAGTGTGCCAATTTACAGACGCAATATTTGCGTTTGGCCGCTAAGTAGCATCTTTTTCAAAGTTCCTAATTCTATTCCGACATTTTCCTTTGGAATTTGGACCTGTGTGGTTAGAAGGGAATACTGTCTCAATTCCGTGGGAACTGCTTTGTCCCTCTTTGCCTTATCATTCACGAATTCCGTTTTCTTCTTAAAAGAGCATAAATCCACTCCGTTCCGTGACCCGCTCAGCGTGAATCTCCACCGTGACAGTATTTCAGATTACGTGCTTTCCCTGTTACAGCGTCGTTGTATCTTCTTCACTTCTCAGATACGTTTCCTTTAATTCCTTTTAGATAATCATAACCGCTCCACTTGTGCCGAAATAGCCCTCTTCAATGATTATGCAAAATGCTATGCAAATGTATTCGGCGCTTCCAGAATGCAACCTCGTCTAAGAATATCCAGTGTAACAGTGTGACGGTTATTCAGATTTTACCAGAGAATTGCATTGCATTAGGATAAAAGAAAAGGCTGAATGATCGTTAATCTAATCACACCAAGTGATGCAACGAAATGGATTGAAGAATGAACGAAAATAAGCATAAATAAATTTAAAACAGCCAGATAGACGCAGAGGTGTTTCATGGAACTATTGAGCAACATTCATCGGTATTCATCATTGAGAGATGTCCTTACAAAAACTATGAGATTTGGTTTTTTCAGAGATGATATAGGAAACTGTTGTACAAATTATGGTAATGGATACATCTCATGTTAAAATGAAATGGACGTCAGTTTTAAGTATTTAGACGATATGGTTGTCAAGTGTATAGAATCTCCACTTCATTAAAACACCCATTATTTGCCATAAAAATAATATCTTTAATTAGCTGATAAGATTAATGAATATGGAATATCCTTAACCGTAAGCGTTTTGAATACTTCATAGAAACTCAACTCTTTTACATGGAAATTTTAGTTATCTCCATCGTCAATTTTTTAAGTTAAAGGAATTTAATTACCAATGGTTTAAATGTGAGAGGTATATTTAATTTCAATTATGCGATGCTTTGCAGATGCTGACTTATATGAGGGCAGTTGCAGAAACTGTTTTATTGTAGATATGCTTAAAATAAATTGTCTCTCTGCAAACAACCGTTGAATTCTTCGTTTTGAAATCATCTATGTCTCATAAATTATATCATATTATAAATTAATTTAATCTTTTTCACTGGTAAAGGGAAGTAGTTTAGGCATAAAATAAACACAACTTTCAAAACAAATGTATTGCAGCCGATTTCAATTCGCCGAAGATGTTTTGATTGAATTGTATCCACTTTTGTAACTATCCATTCTTTCAATTGCTTCCAACAATTTATCACCAAGAACAATATCAAAAGTTGTCTCATTATTTCAAGACTTACCCTAGGTAACTCTTCATTTTGGGGTAAATATATATTCATAAAAACGTCCATCCTTAGACTGATTTTACATGGTAACTCCATAAGGGAAAATGTTTACCAGGCCACGTTTTCCTTTACGAAGTTGTTTTGCGTTGGTAATTTCCACCAAGTATTCTGTATCGTTTTGTTTTACATGAATTTTACATCTTCCAAAGTTATGTTGTGATTCTTATTTAACCATGTATTTCCCTCTCACAGTAAGTAACAGATTAGGACTCCTAAAATTGGCATCCCTGTGGAAGCCTTAACTAACACCGGCCCTAGCCCGCATAAATTTAGGATTCGATATTAGCAAAATGTTTGAATAATTCTGATAATCCTGTTAAGTCTTCCCCGACACGTACTCGGCCCCATTTGCATTCCTCCTGCTTTCGCATTTTTATTCCACCCCTTCTACAATTTTTCACCAGATCCCGATCCCTCTGATGGAAGCCTACTTGAATTAACGGGCGGGCAATACACGTTAAAAATTGCTCCTCGGCCACTTTCCGCCTGAAGAGAGAGAAAAGAGACGGCATTTTTTCGGAAAGCCCGGCTTTTTGGAGTAGGTGTGAGGAGCGGCGAATAAATCTCAATAAATTAGCGTTTTCCTCGTGTGCAAACTTTTAAATATTAATGTCAGAAATTCATGGACGAGGAGAGCATTTATTAAATCCTGACTCCTCTCGTCCATGCGTGAGCCCTGTATTTCATTCTCCCCTTCTCTTTATATTAATGATGTTTTTTCCGGCGATGGCAGCGAGGAAGGTAAACGAAGGTTAAATGGCCGTTGTTTCGCTTTTGTTTTTGAATTGTGTTCCGTCGCGTAAGAAGTCCAGATGGGATCCGCTGGAGTGGCAAATTCCTCGGCCCTTTTCCTGCCGAAGAAAAACAAAGCATTTATTTATATTATCGTTTCCCCTGTCGCTTCTCAACTATTTACTTTTCCGCCGAGCACGAGATTTGTAGACGTACGAAATCCTCTTTTTCATTCCTTTTGATGAATGGAGATTCGTTCGAATAACGAATTTTCCGCTGTTCCGGATTTCCAGGGAAATCTTACTAAAAGCTTGTGCGCCGGTCCCGGTTAATAAAGCTCGTTGCAAATAAATTGATTAGCATAGGTGGTGTGTTATGGGCGGAATTGTAATTTAATAGCTGAGATACTCGGCGTTGCCTGGATGAAGGGTTAATTCTTAATCCAGGTCTAATTTTCAAACCAGGTTTAATCATTAAACCATATGTACTTTTTAAACCAAGTTTAATCCTAAAACCATGTCTAATTCTTAAACCAGGATTAATTTTTAATCCAGATATAATTCTTAAACCAGGTCTAACTTTAAACCACGTTTAATTTTTAAACATGGTTTAATTTTTAAACCACGTTCAATTTTTAAACCCGGTTTAATTTTTAAACCGGGTCTAATTTTCAAACCAGGTTGAACCATTAAACCAGATGTACTTTTTAAACCAAGTTTAATTCTTAAACCATGTCTAATTCTTAAACCAGGATTAATTTTTAATTCAGATATAATTATTAAACCAGGTCTAACTTTAAACCACGTTTAATTTTTAAACCAGGTTTAATTTTTAAGCCAGGTTTAAGTTTTTATTAATGCCAGATCTTCGATCAACTTCCAAAGTTGTATTTAGTAGACAATCATGCCTTGATGTGTACCAGATCATGCAACCACTTCTTATGTTTTCCAATGATTTCCATCTTCAATTGTTCTTAGGATTACTTCTTCATTATTTACCAGATCCGTTCAATTTGTATTCATCACTTATCGGTAACACCTCATATCCAATTATTCTAACCTTCTGCTCTTAAATTCCAAACTTTACACACGTACTAAATCACCCTCCGTACTAAAAGGAGAGTAAGACCGAAAGGAGAAACCCGCCGTGCGTTCGTTTTCATAAGTCCAAGTGGTAATTTTTGCTGATAATAGTTGCACTAAAATTTAAACCACTATGACGTAGACTATCATTGATACTGCAGAAAGGTTTCGCGGGTTTCCTGCAGGGTCACATCCTCGATGGTACTCCTTCCCTAGGAGCCATTTTCAGGACGAAGATGGCCGTTCCTGCTTCATATACACGGGGAAAATACGAGATCATCATTGATAATATTCAATAGCCTTATCACTTTTTATTTAATTACCTCTTCATATTCCATGCACCGTAAACAATTCCCTCATTTATACCACCAAAAAATCGATTGATGATATTCTAATTATTAAGATCAGCAAACAGTTTGAACGGTCCTCTGTATACTTCACCGTGCTAAAATTACCTCACTTGATGTCATGGCAATAGATACAGGTACGTAGTGTTTTCGGTACATATAAATCAATGTTTTTTATGCATGTTCGGATATTGTTGATTTAGAGCAACGATTTTCGATGTAAGGTTTGCAGATCTCTCGGACTAGCGATGTTTCCAATGTCTTCCAAATCACATTTGAACTTTACGAGGTACAATAATTATTTGAAACAGAGCTATTGTTCATTGTTAGGTAAGTAGTCGTCATTCAGAACATTGCAATGATGGAACTCTGTTTTTCATATAGCTGACAAATATTTAGATAGGCTAATCGAAACATTTCATGTTTTCTTAGAAGCTAATGGCATTAAAAGATGTGGTTGAGCTTTTCAAAAATAAAGCCGTGAGTAGAATTTTAAAGTTCTTCATTTCTATTTTCAAAATTCTTGAATAAATATAAGATTCTCTTTAATTTTATTCAAAATATAATTTAATGTAATTGATATTGATAATCTCCTTACATATGCGATTTGACATATCAAAAAATGAGAAAACTTAGTATCTTCTACAGAAAATTCAAGACTTTAGTTAAGTGCTTCTTCACCAGAAGATGTCATCACGGTGACGAAACCGGTCGTGATTAAATAAATTTTCTTTGGAAGATACTAAGTTTTCTCATTTTATGAAATGTCTATTCCATTCCACGAAGTCACGCTTCAGCATACCAATTTTATTTGACATATATATGTTAATTAGGTTTAGACTCTTTGGTGAAAATACTTCAAGGTATTGTTAATAATGACGACAGAATTAGGGAATACATAGCTGACAAAAAATTATCATATGTCATGCTAAAAATAAAATCGGCATTTAATGCTTTGGAATTCTGGAGACATTTTGATTTTCTGCGTTATGATTTTCAGTCCCAGGATCGTTGGCGTTTCTTATAATATTTTGTCATCCCTTGAAGTTAACTCCAAACTTCAAACCCAGTAAGTTACATTATGAAACAATAATAAGAACAATTTATACGATACCACAGTTTTTTTAGAAACATTGGTTTTTGCCAGTATGCTACTTTTGAATCCTTGATAATAGATATTTAATTGGTCAATTTTTCCTACGATCTAGAAATTAAAACTCATATATTCCATGAAAATACTTACATTTAGGAATGTTATACATGGCATTCCTTTTTGTAGCCAATTTCCAAAGAATATATCTATTGACATAACTTCGCATTGAATACGCGACGTATTTTGAGATACATTTTACCGTTTCATTAGGAATGGTTATGAAGTAAATAAAATATTTCACTTCTCAGTTGGCGATTTCTTCCTCTTCAATTTTAATACATACTGGCTTTTATTAAGGTTTGGGTTAGTGTACCACAAAATAGCAGTTGTGATATCGGGTGAGCCATGGCGAACAAATTAACCCGCTGTATCAGAATGAACCCATAAAAATAATTGCGTCAAGTGAGTGTAGAGTACTACATCTAAATTTCAAGAACACATTTTAATTGAGTATTGGTTTTCTATCTCCACACAACCAATTCCCCAAACATAATTGCATGTACGAAATATCTCCTTTTCTGTATCCATAGGATGTTTAGGCATTTTTCGAACTTCCTCTTTTCATTTGGGTCTTGTCTTTAAAAACGTGGTCATCATTCACTTAGCTCACTTTAAATCCCAACCTCTCCTTTGGAGAGTTGCCTTGGTTACAGTCTCCGATAAATATCATGCATGAGTAAACTCGTTGGTTGCTAAATAATTCATGAATTACACCGCCGATGAGGGAGCCCCTCAGCAATCCTGAGGATGGTATCGAGGAGGAGTTTCCGAGAGAAGCTCGAGGAATATCGTGGGAGATGGTAAATGGATCAGGCATATGTTTGCAGCGGGGGACACTTCTGGAAAGTGCATTTGCGGTCGTAAATATCTCGTGTTTGGGTTGTGATCCACCGCAGAAGGGAAAAACAATGCCATCTGAATGTCGATTTCGGGGCCGCGTAGATTTTTTCGGTGCGGGGGCGTAAGTAGGGGCCAAGGAAGGCTCAAGCTCCCCTCTAGTTTTCTTGGTACGCACTCATGTGATAAATTCTCACGCATAGAACGCCTCAGGGAATTCAATTTGCTTATTCACTTCCATGAAATTCCTCTTTATTTCCCATCGGATATGCCCATGTCGTGTTTTATTTATCAGAGCTTGATTTTGTCCCATGATCTGTCCTGGTTCTAGTGTGTGACCATAAAAAAAGTTAAGAGTTGGAGTATCACTTGGGATGTTCAGTATCGGCCTTGGCATTAATTATACTCTCATTTATAAATATGATTGGTGTAAAGTAGGTTTTTTAGTCCTTACGATTGCATTCCGATAAGACATTTACTTCTAGTCAATTTTCCTTTTTTAAAATCACCCAAACAGGGTATCCCATGATTTTTATCGCCTAAATTCAATTACTTGTAAGCATATAATTTCAGAGATACAGGAAATTATTGGCAAAATACTAGGTGGGAAAATAGACTTGCATCGAATCAACGAAAATTGCTGAGATACAATCACTTAATTCCTGATTTTATGTCAATCTCTTCCTTCAAAGAACAAAGAATCTACTAAAATCAATGGAATTAGCTGCCACTTTGTGGAACTGCATCATAAAAACACTTAATAAAATAATAAAAACACTTTGTCAAAGTTCCACACGTTTATTAATAAAACTCACGACCGGTTTCGACTATGAAATAGTCATCTTCAGGCAGTGGTTCAAACCGGTCGTGTGTTTTATTAATAAACGTGATGAACTTTGACAAAGTGTTTTTATTATTTTATTAAGTGTTTTTTTTAGTATTTACTCCTATTGTTTGTACAGTATCGAATCCCTTCGATGAAAAGATGATAGGAATATTGAAATGGATTTTTGTTTTAACTTTGATAGCACATTACCCAATGATTGTATTTTATTCGTCCAACCATTACCAACATGGCAGGCTCATATAAAATTGAGCAGATTACTGTTAAGTTGGTTAATTTAAATGGCAGCACAGGGTAAATATAAAAATTTTTTCTCAATAGTAAATCCTAATATTCATTGAACAATTACGATAGCATGAAATTTGATAGTTGTTGAGTATTAACCATCCCAGTTTTGATTACGTTATTCAATAAAACTATGATATGATCATCACTACGTGTTTTGTTTCATTTCGTCTTTCGATTATTGAAAATAATGGAAGACTCTTCACCGTCCTGCATCTATAACTCTTCTTGTTGCTATGTATTTCAATCTCGTCTTACAATTAGTTCTTAGATGGTTCTCAGACGTAGTACAGGTGATGACTAGTAGAGCAAACGGAGATATCCAAGAATCAGGGGTAGTGACAATGTTATTTTATTTAAAAAATAAATTTATAAGAACTGATTAAAGCATTTTCAGGTCTTCCTGCTTTGGTGATTTTTATCATTGATATACACCGAGTTAGAGATTTAAATGGTGTGACTTAAGCTTCCTTCATTTACTCGTTCAGAGCTAACGTATGCTCTCTTAACAAACATTTCCAACGTTCAGTAATTCTTAATAACTTCCTCATAACAAATTGTGGTCATCCGTCCTTACCATTAATCTGATAGGTCCCTTCCAGGTGTGTTTCAGAAGCATGAAATCAATATAAATATTTCGTTGATAAATTATTTCCATAAATATTAATACATTTATTACGGGTATAAAATCCATTTACATAATACAAAATCAATATAATAACACATAGAATAAAGAAAAACGTACAAGTAAATTCAAAGACATCAGTAACATAATATTTTATGTTTGAAGCGATCATAACATGCGTCAATAATCAGTTGATGATGCAATATTGATTGTTGCGATTGCGTTTGTTTACCAAACAATGAATGATTAAGTGAACTGCATTTTTTACTGCAGTTGTTAGATGTAGAGGTCCCTTTTATTTGTGAAATTCATCATCTGTCCTAATTGATGGAACAATGCTTCTCTACCAATGGGTTATTTACTCATGCATCACAGTTGGACTGAACAAAATTAATTAATTAAGATAGCTTACTCGTATAAAGAGACTGAAAAAACTGATTTCCGGATTACTTCATGATTTAACCAATTAATTACACATTTTCGGTCTTTGAATCATTGGCACATTGCTTAACCTATGCAGTGCAGTTCCTAAATGGACTATGAAATGCTTTTGAGTCAGGGTGTAGCTATAGTCAAAGGAAATAAAGTCAAATACACCTTGGATTTAATCTCGTCTTTTAAAGATGTATGCGGTCACCCCATTTTCTGTGACGTCAGTGTTGCTAGTCTTAGTAGCCTCGGAATTTCATATCTCTCAAGAACCATACGCGACAATTAGAGAATCGGAGAATGGAATTGACAGGCATCCCATGCCACACGCCAGCAGACGGCTAGCAAGGCCGATACGTAGAATAGCTTCATCTGCTTGCTCGACTACAGTCTTATTACACAAGAGGCGTTGTCTTTCTTCATCTGGTTGGGCATTGTAAATGGCCGATGAGGCGACATTGTCTGCGGTCGCAGGTGCCTCGTTAAACCGCGTATCCGGACGATCTCTCGCGCCGAAGGGAGTCGAAAATATCGTTTGGTAAATGAGGAAGAAGAGTTTGGCGATCCCTTATCGAGCATTCGTTTTATACCTGCGCAAATTCTGCCTTCATTTGTCTGCTGCTTTTTTCGTCTTGCTCCGCGAGTGTGTGGAAGATGGCAGAGATACCGAATTCTGTGTCTGTGAGGTGATGAATGCATGTTTAGAAGCAGATGGGCCGATACCGCGGAGAGTGAGCCGTCAACTGCTTTGCATCCGAAGGAGCTTTCCCTTCCGCTATCGGTCCATTTTTAAACGTCAAAAGTCATCGCGAAGATTAACCTACAGCTTCGCTTTCTCCTAAGAAGTCGAGCATGTTGTGTTGTTGCTTAATTTCGTGAAGTTACAATTGCGATCGCGAAGTGTACATCCATGTTGACCACACCCCTTCTGAAAAGAAACATCCGTTGTTTGTAATTAATCCTCTCAAGGTTCATTTTCAAGATCAGTTTCGTATTTCAATATCGTGATAAACTTTTCCTCCTTTTAAATGATTATTGGCTCAGGAGTCTTTAGAGATTGAAAATAGATACGATCTTGAAAAAACATACAATTTATTCAATATAAAATTCAATGAAGAGGTACAGATGTTGTGAAAATTAAACTTCATACTAATTGTGACATTGACCTGTCGAAAACGGTAATCTCATTTCTAAAATTATGTGGAATATCATCCATTTCTCATAATTCAGTATCAATTTTTTGCATTTCAGTAATTCCTGTGAAATTTGAGTAATCTATTCTAAATGTACACACTTGAAGCTACGAACAGCAGCAACAATTTTAATTGAAAAATCAACCATCGAGAAAGGTGTTGTATAATCTAACAAAGTAGATTAGGAGTAACGATACAGGGACACATGGTCAAAGAAATAGCTATATTCTTAGAGGTTGGACCATTCTTCATCTTAGGGGTTGGACTCAATCACGCCTAAAAAATTATTATTATTCATCAAATTGTTCTCCGAGGTAAACATGTCATTTGCTGTCAAAAGCAGTGGATAAGATGCATCTGCTATCTATGAAACATTATTTTTTAAATAAGGATTTGTTGCGCTGATTAACTACATAAGCGGCTGTATTCTTGATGTCTTCCAAGAAAGAAACAGAACCATATAGAATAGAAACTGAAACTCTATATTTTATTCTTACGAACCATAATTAGAATTATCAATTGGACGACTGATTCAAAGGCTAATCTATTTACCAATTATCTTTTGATACTGCTTTCAAAACGAAGTTACCATATAAAGACTAGAATTCTTCGTCACGGTTAATAAAACGTATTTTTTGAGATGCAAGACGAATAAACGATACAGATTCAGGGTCGTGTTATTCTGAAAATAAATAGTGGTCTCGTAAAGGTTTGTTTGCCACGGATTTTTTTATGCAAGACGCACTTATGCTTTGGAAGTCTCTTAGGGAGAAAATACAGGAATACGGTTTAAGACAAACCAAATTTTTGGTGTGTCTAAGTGTCTTAACGTAAGTTCTAAAACGCAAACAAGGTGCGTCATAGAATAAACAGTAGTCCTTTCTACTTTTGCAAAAAATTCCTCTTTTCGGCATCAGATTGATACTTCAGGTCTATATATATTTATTTTGAGACTGTTCTTTCTTATCAATATATAACGCATTTGTAGTTACATCCTCGTTTTTATATAGGCAGTACACTCATTATTTTTTAATGTAATCGCAAACAACCTTTTGTCTTTTCCTATAACTCTTTTATTGCCTTTTAAATCTTAACGTATTGGAACAGGAGTACACCTTTCTCATTCATCTGTTCATGTCTTCGTTATTTTCATAACATTTGATTAGCGTTGTACACTGGATAAAGAAACTGCTTCTCTTCTGTTAGACTTAGAGTCTCTTTTCATGAGTTGCTCTACGTTGGGCTCTCAAAAAGTTCCAATAGCCAAACTTCAGCGCTTCTGAGATAGTATTGAATTGTGTCTAAACCGAGCCTCACCTTCAATCAGCATTTTCATTAATCTACGCAACAATGTACTTAATAATTCTAATGGTATTGGAAATTATCTGACAATGAAAATTTTCAACAATATCACGCCTTTTTGTCATCAAAATCATTATTAATCCACGCAACAACATATCTTAAAATAAAAAGATCGAAGTATATAAAAATGAAAAATCTCAACAATAAAACATCTGTTAATCAACTATATTTTTGTATGTCTACGTAACAATATATCTAACAATAATTGTAAAAATTGAATTAAACTAATGATGAAAAATCTCAGTAATATTACGCCAGTTTGTCGTCAACATCGTTCCGGATCTACTAAACAATATATCTAGCAATATAATAAAATCATAACTCTAGTCCTTAACATATTTTTTGATCTATGTAACAATATATATCACATTAAAAACAAAAATTTTAAGTATCTAATTGTGAAAAATCTCAACAATATACAAGGAGATTGAAAAATTCATCTGTGATAGACAATGTGCTCTTACCAGGACCTTTTTGAACTCCCCAAGCACATACTTGCGTAATTTCTCCTCAGCTACTTTTCTTTACCGTTGGGCATGCCTCGCACCAGAGGAAAGGGCATTATGGCGACGGAATCCGAGTTACCTTCCGAGTCCTTCCTTCGACGGAGGCCCTTTACTTTTAACAAACGGCGCGTTTCACGGTCCAAGGAGCATTTCGCTCCGATCTCAATAAATTCGTCCCCTATCTTATTTCCTGTTTGATCATTTCCTCTCCTTTCACTTGGACCTCAATGCATCGGTCTCGCTCCATCCCCCAGAGGTGCATTGTCCGCCCCCGTGCATTCATGCCCACGTAAAGTATCGCCGGCCTCACTGGTGGTGATTAAAAAAAGGAAACGCGCTCCACAATGGGGTTGTCAAGGAGAAGGTGCTCGATTGTTGTGCTTAACTCGATCAGCGTGAAAGGGGCTTTTTCACTTCCTTTAGGGGAAATATGAGAACAGGATATCCGAACTTTGGCTAATTAAAACTTCCAGAAAGGGCAGCTTCCTTCCCTTGACCCATTTCTTCTTAAGGTTTGATTAATCTTCCGGAGAATTCAAGTCTCGTTTCCTACTCTTCAAATCCTCATTCTATCTCTATCTTTTCTTTTGCTTTTCAGAAGATGTTAACTACGAGTTAGATATTTGAATTTGGTGTTAATTCCTCCAAGTTTTTTCCTAGAAATTATTTCTGTTTGGAGTAAAGTTTAATTAATAATTTCCGTTGAATTACACCAGAATTCTTTCCCAATGACTATTCATTTCCGGCCATACATATTAAAAATGAAATTTAAAGATGCTCACTAGTTTCTGTTAAATTAAATCAGGATTCTTTGCCAATCACCACACATTTGTAGAATAAAATTTATATTTTTGCTATCATGTTTAGTATTGCCAAAAAATAATTAAAAAATTATTTGCAAGGTGAGGTTGTGTTATTATGCCGAGGTATACAGAGTCTGAAAGTAAATATGTATATATTATACGTATTAGATTTTAATTTTTCCTTTAGATCGAATTTCCTAATTTGGAATTGATGAAATATATTTCTAATCTGGGTTATTTATTTGATAAAATCCTATAATCGGATTCAACGGTTTTAATAACTTGCAAGTATTTCGCACTATATACTGATTAGAAAACAATAAATCGTTCGACTGTCTTGAGTCTTTATGTTGAACTAACACCAAGACTTTTGAACCAACATCAAGACAGTATCCAAACTCTGACCGCAAATAATATTTGAAGGTATGATAAAGACCGTTGCATAGATTCCTTAATATTTATATTTTTCCTTCTTAATGTTTACCATTATCTTATAAGATCGTTTTTGCTAGTTACATTTTTCAAGGGATAGAAAATTCTCTTGCTATAAACCACGCCCCTGAAGCTCCCCTATGCTGAATCGGCTGATGTCCGCAGCCGCGAGATGGCAGCACTGAAGCTCGCCCTAAGAAACCATAATCTCATGTGGAGTAAATGGAAAAAGATTATGATACTTTTTCCCTCTTTTTCTTTGCGGGAGTAGTATATACCAAAGATGGAATTCAGAGTTAGTGATTTATCCATTTATAAGTACTTAAAACAATTGAATAAAATGGGCAAATTAGTTAATCCGAAGAATAAGTGCAGGTTGCCTTCAGGGCACACCACAAGTGACTTGTGAAAACAATATTCGTAGATCAGCGAAGTGTTCTGCTTGGATACACAGAAAGTAATTGATCCTTAATAAATTACCAACGTTACATCTACTTTCAACTAGGCCTTTTAAAACTAGAATCGCAGGATGTACATGGGTGGTCTGAAAAGTTTCCGACATTTCAACATTTCTTTACATGTTTTCTGAAAATATTTTGAAGATGTCTGAAAAATATGGGGTCGGAAGCTTTTCAGACCACCCTCGTTTATATATTTCCTGAAAAAAAAATCGAAGTTCCTAGAAATAGTCTCCAGGAAATAAGTCAACGGTCAAATATTGTTGAAACATACATAAATCCAAAAGTATGAAATTTTAATGACTGGCTTGGACTGCATTTTATCTTTGGGAGGCTGAAATGCGAAGTTAGGTTATACAATATACAAACATAAAGGATAGAGTGGTATAAAAAATGTATTGACCAAACATTAAGTATTAGACAGTTTCGCAGTTTTCCTTTTCGATGCACTTTCTTTAAATTTATAAACTTTGCATGCTGTCTAATCCTCATAGTTACATAATATTTTATTATATATGCTATGATTTCACTTCCGTGCATGGGAAAGTTATCTCTTCCTCACCTTCAAGTAACTCTGTAATTATGCACTCAAGCACATCATTTGACTCACAGTGCTTTAAAATTGTTCCTCCACTTTGAGGATGAAAGTATGAAGGTTTACATTAGGATGAACCAAACCCCCCATACTTTTCATATTTGTCAACTTTGCTACTGGATGGCAAGAGAATGCCCCCGGATGAATTAATGCTGCCTGGCAAACAGCACACTTGCTGTGTTTCTTTATCTGGTGCAATACAACGATGACCAGGCATTTTTAAGATTAAGGGCACCTTAAGGATATCTTAAAATATATCAAAAGTCTTCAAGCGCAGTAACGACAATGAAGATCTCCAACTCAAACAACGTGGTCGCACTTTCCAACTCACATCAACATAACCGTAGAAAGGGGTGACTTCGGCCACGCGTGCACTGCTCCACAAATTGTAAATTTGTAGTACAATATCCAAAATTTCACAAAATAGCTATTTTTTCCTGTCCTTTAGAATCCGAAATAGCAAATCCGTCTTGCTCCTTGCAACATTTACAGTACAATTTTCATTGGAAACTAAATTGAAAATCGTGCATTCTCGAGACAAGTCTACGAAACCTCAGTCTGTTAACTTCTCTCAGTAACACTCAGCAAGATGGGAAACATTTGAAGACAATTGGAGGCCAAACAGCGCTTCTTCGTGAAAAAGAGATTAAATTAGTGGAAGTGCTGTTAGATTTATTATGAGTATTCGTGATATCCAAATTGTAGTACAAACGTATTTGAACAGTAAAAAGTAAATGTTCAGTGCTTTGACAAAAAAATCCAGAAATTGTTTGGGTTCGGAGATTCATTAGTAGAAACAAAACACTGACTCTAAGGCTTTAAATTTAAAAGGGTTCGAGTGACAGTGAGTAGAAGTTTTCTACAAGAAATTTTCATTCTTTTTGTTTTTGGAGGAAAAAAATTAAAAAATGTAAAAATTTATTTTTCTTTTGAAAATTGATATAAAGTGGAAAAACGTTATTATGAGTGAATAACTTCTTATCTCAGTACCTATTAAACAAAGATTAAATATAGTAATAATTTAAAGATTTTAAAATATATTAACGGTCGTAATATTAGTCATATAGTTAATTTTATAGGCGATATTTAGGAATCACATTTAGTGGTCGAAGTCACCCCGTCGGTTGGGGTGCCTAAGGCCGCTATTCTTTATTTTTTAAATAAATTCCGTTGTTTAAGAAAAATATTTAGATTTGCATGAATAAGAATTACCTTCATGTAATTTAATTTTTCTGAGCATATAGAATGTAATTGAATACAGAAATATTTAAAAAAATATAAAAAACGGCCATTCTACGGTACGGTTCATCGCATTTCAGTGATTTACGAAGAATTTTTTTACGGCGACAAAGTTACCTGTGTTTTGCACATAAGTCAAGCAACTATTCTTCGGATTTGCTAATTTGTCCGTCTTATTCAAATGTTTTGTATTCAATTCAAAAGTACCTATTGATGGATAAAACAATTACTCTTAATTCCATCTTTGGTAAATATTACTCTTTATTACATATGTATCCTAATCGTGCTTTTTCACCGTTTACTCCACATAAGATTCAAAGGACGAACTTCAGTGCTGCCATCTCGTGGATGCGGACATTAAGGGAGCCAAAAAATTTAGCAGTTTCCAGTCCTATACTTTCTATGTTCGTGCTATAGACATTACTTTAATGTGAAATACAAACGTAAGGGCATTCTTAAACTCTTTGTCGATGCTGGAAAGACTTGAATGATACATTATCGACTGTTTATGGCAGATTTTCGAAATGTATAATTCAACAAGGCTTTAGAGATTTACGATAATTCATTTTTGAGTTCTAGACGAATATAACAAGAATGCACTTATGGTGTACAGCAGAATATATTTTAAGAATCGAGTCCTACTTTAGAGGGTAGAGCATTTTTAATTTTCAAACAGTATAAGGCTCTTTGTCAGTACTTATTGTAAGACTTGAGAACTTAAACTCGACTTGAGCAATCGGCTTCATAATTCGTCAATGTGAGGTTTTTAGAAGACGATGGTTTTCGGAAATAACATTTTGTATATTTTATCAAATTATGTGTGATTAAGCCCCAAAAATATTCGATTATTCAAGTCATCTCAACTTCATTCGATGGTTCTGTCTAATTTTGTTACAATAAAAGAAACCCTCAAAAATGAGCTTCACGTATACTTGCATTAATTATGGAAACGGTATTAATAGCCTTGGATTGAGCCAGGTAGCATTAGGTATTATATGAGTAAATTATGAATTTAAAGTCACTGTTTGAGTATCTCAAATCTATAATGATTGGGGTAAGGTTCTTTCTGAATGTGCATTTTCCAGACTTCGGAACACATGATTCGGTGCAGTTGATGGAAACTGAAAATAAATTAATACTTTAAAAAGTTACTCTTTGCTTAACATAAAAAGACAAATATTACCTATTCGAAGAGAAGAAAATGTAGTATACTATATTCAATACATACACCATACAGCTCTAATTACACCTTATAAATTGCCATACGCGCCTATTTTAAATGTGTCTGCGATTTTTTAAATGATATAAATAGTCACTGAAAGGAATTTTTATTGCAAGACTTGTACAGATGCACATTAATAGACAAAACGTTTACCGGGTTCGGCATAAAATCATGCCATCCTCAGTTCTGGAACTAGTAAACGTTATATCTATTAATGTGATTCTGTACAAGTGTTGCAATAAAAATTCGTGTACGATGAAGTTCCACCAAGTATCGCTTATCCAAATTCTTTATGTTCACAGAATGTTTCAAACGGCAGTGTAGGATATTGTGTGCATGATAACTAGCTTGTTTTAAATCATATTGCGTCCTTGCAAGATAGACAACGCTTTATTCTGGAGTTTTAGTTGCAAATTCAAGCATTCAGATATGATTTCCCCGATGAAAAGGCGTTAGTAATTCATCCATAGACAGACCACGTATAAATTGATAAGACTGTGGTTATTTCTTCTTTTCCATTCATTTTCGTAGACTTGGAACACTTATATTTGTAACGAAAACTTGGCCATCGACTCAAAGCGGATGACCGGACAATGCTATCGGAATGCATTGCGTCCACGGCATCGCACTGAATAGCCCTCGGATCCATTCCAGGCACGTGAACCAGCCCACGAAAAGTCGAGCGAAAACCGCCTGCAATCGTCGCAGTCCCGAAATTTCAAAAAGCGCAGTAGTTCCCCCTTTAAGTTATGGCCTCTCGTTGTCACCGACGCCTAGATTCAATCCCTTCTTGGAAAAAATTAAAGCGAAAAAAACTATAAGTTTGTCTGCGTCTCTTTTCAAAGCCTTTCCATCTGGGAATGCGTTTTCGGGAAGCGATAGAAAGAGCTGCCGTAATTCCATTTGAGTGAGGGCCCGAGAGAGGAAGAAATTGCGAGGGGAGGATTTGGTATGGAAGGGGTTTTCTCTAGGCCGGACGATTTATTTATCCTGGCTGTCAAGGGGGCGAGCGAGTGGATTCTGGGTAGAAATGGCTAAAGGGAATACGGGGATCTCTCCCGCGCAATCATAGTTGCGTGGCAACCGGCTAGACGTGCCCTTTTCTCCGTTTAATTTAATGCACTTTGAAATTCCTCTCGATTTAGATAGAGGAGTTTTACTGCGCTGCTATTCACTCTTAACTATAACTATTTTCTTCTCTCACATTCTAGTCTCTCGCGTGGGGTAAAAATGACCCCAGAAATTTACCCATATCACTTAAAGAGATTAATGGAAAAATTTTACATTCACGTGAACTACTTACTCAATATAGTAATTCCATAAGTAGCATTTTAAACAATAATAATTTTGCTCTTTTGATGTTTACCACATGTTTTCCAATTGGGGTAAATATCACCCCAAAAATTAAATCATGGAGAGGTGGACACAAAAAATTAATTTTTATAAAACTTTTGTCCATCAACCCTTAGTGAATAACTTTTAAGTCAATCCAGCCAATGTTGTAGGAAAACGTCTAGAATGTTCCAACCCCTTAATTTCCTTAATGCTGTACCTCTATTTTCTTACTCAATTTTTATGCAGATTTATTTGAAGAACTGAATCTATTCCATGCAAGGATATGATTGCTTTTTATGATCAAAGGACTTTGTTCTCTCTTGAAATCCGATAGTTTGAGATTCGTATTTTAATCACTGTGACGTGGCTCGTTGTAGACATATGTGGTATTACAAATACTCTAGGAGAAGTTTCATTTGATTTGATCAATGATAACAGTGATAACAATTTCACACTACTATACGTACCTTGTTCAAATGCATGCATATCAATCATTTCAATGTGGAATTTTCATTAATTTTAATGTATTTAATCCAACATAAAATGTTTGCATATTATCTTATTACCTAATCATCGAACAAAATTCAGACTTAGTCGACTAATAGAAGAATATGATTATATATATATATATCTATTATATATAGATGCTTCTCCGGATTCATTCATATATATACCTATATAGATAGATAGGATACAAATTCACAGCCTAAACTACAAGCGTCATTGATCTGAAATTTTTATGACATATTGGCCATAACGTGAAACCCCCAGGAAAAAAGAGACTTTGATCCTCAGTGTCATAGGTTCGATTCCAGAGGGCCCCAAAGTCCCGATTTTTCCCGTTTGAATGCATTGCCGTGATTTTCGGGAATTAAAAAAAAATACTTTCCGGATAGGTAGAGAAGTAAAACTCAAGGTGCCTATATTTATGGTCTTGGACTTTCGAAAACATCAATGACTTTTACAAAAGTTATCCTGGGTTCAATGCTAGGACGATGCAAAGATCTGCCCTTTAAAATACATGGGAGCCGTTTTTATTATTTTTTTAGATGCACTTATCGAAATGATAGGATGTTCGTGCTTGGCTGGAAGATGTATGGTACGAATAAGTTTTAGAAAAAAATTTTCATAAGACCGTACTGTTCCTGGGTTCGAAGCCAGAGCACAATAACGTTTCTCTCATAAGGAATATAAAGGAAAAGTAGGACGTCATTTGAGGCAGTTGTAACCAATATTTCTGCTTGAATTTGCATGCGCGGTTAGAGATGGTGTTTTTCTTTTGTGCTGCATAGAAAGTATTGCCTGAAAGACCCGGGTTCGATGCCGGGCGGTAAAAATATCACCCATATATAATACTATGGGGTATCTTTTCATAATTTTTTTATGCATTTATCGATATGTAAGGGAGCTCTTGCTTAGATGGAAGATGTATATTAACACTTTGTTTAAGAAAAAAAATAGATAAGACCATGCTGTTCCTGGGTTCGATGCCAGAGCACATTATAATTTCTCAAATAAGGAGTGTATGTGAATAGTAGGACGTCGTTTGAGGTAGTTGCACCTAATAGTTTTGCTTGAATTTTCACACATAGTTTGATATGGTAATTTTCTATTTTGCTGCATAGTAAGTACACCAGGAAGACCGGGGTTCGCTGCCAGGTGATTAAATTGCAGCGAATTCTACGAATATTTTGAATTTTTTTTTTCTTTTGATGTCCGTCCCGGTATATGATGCCGATATGAAATTAGTGTTGTCGATCTGCTTGCAGTATGCAAGCAACATTTTACTCGTTATATATAGATGCTTCTCCGGATTCATTCATATCTATTATATATAGATGCTTCTCCGGATTCATTCATATATATACCTATATAGATAGATAGGATACAAATTCACAGCCTAAACTACAAGCGTCATTGATCTGAAATTTTTATGACATATTGGCCATAACGTGAAACCCCCAGGAAAAAAGAGACTTTGATCCTCAGTGTCATAGGTTCGATTCCAGAGGGCCCCAAAGTCCCGATTTTTCCCGTTTGAATGCATTGCCGTGATTTTCGGGAATTAAAACAAAATACTTTCCGGATAGGTAGAGAAGTAAAACTCAAGGTGCCTATATTTATGGTCTTGGACTTTCGAAAACATCAATGACTTTTACAAAAGTTATCCTGGGTTCGATGCTAGGACGATGCAAAGATCTGCCCTTTAAAATACATGGGAGCCGTTTTTCATTATTTTTTTAGATGCACTTATCGAAATGATAGGATGTTCGTGCTTGGCTGGAAGATGTATGGTACGAATAAGTTTTAGAAAAAAATTTTCATAAGACCTTACTGTTCCTGGGTTCGAAGCCAGAGCACAATAACGTTTCTCTCATAAGGAATATAAAGGAAAAGTAGGACGTCATTTGAGGCAGTTGTAACCAATATTTCTGCTTGAATTTGCATACGCGGTTAGAGATGGTGTTTTTCTTTTGTGCTGCATAGAAAGTATTGCCTGAAAGACCCGGGTTCGATGCCGGGCAGTAAAAATATCACCCATATATAATACTATGGGGTATCTTTTCATAATTTTTTTATGCATTTATCGATATGTAAGGGAGCTCTTGCTTAGATGGAAGATGTATATTAACACTTTGTTTAAGAAAAAAAATAGATAAGACCATGCTGTTCCTGGGTTCGATGCCAGAGCACATTATAATTTCTCAAATAAGGAGTGTATGTGAATAGTAGGACGTCGTTTGAGGTAGTTGCACCTAATAGTTTTGCTTGAATTTTCACACATAGTTTGATATAGTAATTTTCTATTTTGCTGCATAGTAAGTACACCAGGAAGACCGGGGTTCGCTGCCAGGTGATTAAATTGCAGCGAATTCTACGAATATTTTGAATTTTTTTTTTCTTTTGATGTCCGTCCCGGTATATGATGCCGATATGAAATTAGTGTTGTCGATCTGCTTGCAGTATGCAAGCTACATTTTACTCGTATATATATATATATATCTATTATATATAGATGCTTCTCCGGATTCATTCATATATATAGATAGGATACAAATTCACAGCCTAAACCAGAAGCGTGATTGAGTTCAAAGTTTTACTGCGTATTGGCCATAACAATTAACCGCCAGAAAAATTGTGATTTTGATCCTCAGTGTCATGGGTTCGATTCCAGAGGGCCCCAAAGTCCCGATTTTTCCCGTTTAAATGCATTGCTTAGATTCTCGGGAATTTTTAAAAAATACTTCCCGGATAGGTAGAGAATCGAAACTCTAGGAGCCTTTATATATGGTCATGATCTATCGAAAACATAAATGAGTTTTACGGAAAATTACCTGGGTTCGATGCTAGGTCGAGGCAAAAATCGGCCGTTTAAAATGCATTGTGGCGATTTTTAAGATTTTTTTTGGACTCCTTCCCGATGGCATGGAAACTTGAAATTCGGCATGAAGTTGGAGATCATAAATATATTTCGTAATCAAATTTAACATATTCGCTGATGGTCCTTGGTTCGATCCCAGAGAGCCATTTTCAATCCTCGATGCATTTCTTATGGAGATAACAGAAAAAGGTTTTATGTACTTCCCGGCATGATATCGACTTTAAACTTTGTAAGAAACAAGATGAAGTCCTAATAAATCATACTGTGCATTCACAGCTACCAATATTTGCTGGGTTAGACACAAGGCGTCTCTACCATCAGTAAAATATCCGATATTTAAGAATTAATTTAAACCCCTTCCCAATAATATTAAAACAAGAAATTAGGCATATAGATAGAGTGCATTGATCCATTTGAAAAACATGTTTTAGATTTCCTTGATCGTCCTTGGTTCGAATCCAGATAGCCATTTACATTATTGAAAAGTAGAACGTCGTTTAAGGCAGTTGGAGCCAATATTTCTGCTTTAATTTTCACACATAGTAAGAGATGGTATATTTCTGTTGTGCTGCATAGTAGATTCACCAGGAAGACCCGGGTTCGATGCCAGACGATTAAATTGCAGCAAATTATAAGAATATTTTCAATCCCTTTTTTTTTCTTTTGAGGGCCGTCCCGATATGATACCGACATGAAATTAGTGTTGTCGATCTGCTTGCAGTATGCAAGCTACATTTTACTCGTATATATATATATATATATATATATATATATATATATATATATATATATATATATATATATATATATATATATATATATATATATATAATTAATCATATAATATAATTAATTAATAATTTAATTAATAAATATATTGTTACATTTCTTAATCTATACCATTCTTAATATTTTTAATTACATTTTTACAACGTTACACATTCCTTGAATTATTTTACCATAGCCTTTGATCATAAATTATACCCTATACCCGTTCTACAAATATTGTACTAATTTTAATTCTGTTCATTGATTTCTGTCAGATAATGCTATTTACATTCAAGAGGTTTATCATGCTATTGATTCATTGATATTACTGTGGTTTTCTTCTTTTCGTATAAGCGGTAATGTTTAGTATTAATATTTCTGTCGTTAAACAAATCCAGAGGTTTAAATTGATCGCTCAAAATATAACGGTGTGTAAATTTTGCGTGGATATATCACATACCACTTTATTCGTGCAAGAATTTCTTTATAAATATACTAAACCTTATGTCCACCATGAGGTTTTCCCAAAGAAGCTGCATTGAACTACACCTTTCATCTGTTTATATTTCGCCATCATGATTATCACTACGCAACGCGTTTTTCTGGCAAATATCATTCATTCTGTCTCTTGAATTATTGTTGATGGAGTTATTATTTTCTTACATAATAATTCGTCGAATGAATACAAATATTTGTTGTTCTAGTCGTTCATGATAACTTCCGATATTATAAAATTGATGTTATATTTATTTCTGTGTCCAGAAGATTTTTCCTCCACTTCTTAGTGCCTAAATTCTTCATACACGGCAGGTTATTTAAGATTTTTCTTGTAAAATCGAAGATTTTTTCCAAGAGTCGTACATTCGTAGACTTTGCTTTCTTTTTGAGCTCACATGTGAGCCTTTTACATCCCTTTTACTTCGATTCTTTCATTTGGCCGTAGATGGCATCACAAAAACGCTTCTTAGAAAAACCCGTCTCTTAACTTAAAAGTCATTAATCGCCTTACCCCTTTGGCATTCACTGGCCGAAGCATAAATCTCCGCAACTAAATGTTGGTCCCACGTACATCACCCCTTCAAAACATTGAGCACGAGATTAATGAATGTATATCAGATGCTGATTAAGGCGAAGGGGAGTGCCTCGTATTTTCTTTTACAACCCTTTGATTTCTCCGAATGAATCCGCTGCCATTTTAACCCTTTCCCTGCTTTAGAATCCGAGCACAATTCCAATCTTTAAAGCATTCCCTAGCATTTGATAGAAGTCTACAGGATCCTGAAAACGGATTGCATGCTGATTGTGAGGGGCTGAAATCAGTTCTTAAATTAATTTTTGATCCGAAAGACTTCTTAGGCCACATTTTCAGGGATCTATTTTTACTCCCAGAGCTGTGACCATTGAGGATTTTTTGATGCATAAAAATTCTTACTTGGTTTTCCACACGCTCAGATGTAAATTAGTTACATTTTGCTAAAGTGATTAACCATATATTAGTTGATGTTTCCGTGTTTTGATAATATAGTTTTAATAGTCCTTACCATAAAATAATATTGAAATAAATTAAAGAGGTATCCAAGAATATATGTATGACTATATTAAATTTAATTATTTTATGATTTTCGTTTTAGGCTGAGACCACGAACTTAGAAAGTATAGGACTGGAAACTGCTGAAATTTTTTGGCTCCATTAATGTCCGCATCCGCGAGATGGCAGCCACCAGATGGCAGCACTGAAGCTCGCCCTTTCAAACCATACTCCCATATGGAGTAAATGGAAAAACAGCACGATTATGATACTTTTTCCCTGTTTTTCTTTGTGGGAGTAGTATATACGAAAGATGGAATTTAGAGTTAGTGTTTTATCCATTTATAAGTACTTAAAACAATAGAATAAAATGGGCAAATTAGTAAATCCGAAGAATAAGTGCAGGTTGCCTTCAGGGCACACCACAAGTGACTTGTGAAAACATTATTCGTAGATCAGCGAAGTGTTCTGCTTGGATACACAGAAAGTAATTGATCCTTAATAAATTACCAACGTTACATCTACTTTCAAATAGTATGGTCAAAACCGGTCGCTTTGAAAAAAATATTGTGGAAAATACGAAGAACTTTAAAAAAAATTATTTGTCATCAATTAATCTTGAAATTAATATTTATTATCATCATCGTTGTTTTAGCCCCATAAAAGACAAAAATAAGAAAAGGCTAATAATTAACGTGGAATATTAATTTAAAATTAGAAGGCCATTTTAACAAAAAAAGGTGATAAAAATTTCCAGTTAAGAAAGTAGATGAATATCAATTACGTACTTGATATACAAGTAGAGATTAACGATTCGTATGAGTAGAAAATGGGTATAAAAGCTCTCACGGATGATTACTCTGTCCATTTCTATTACTTTGATAAAAGGGTTACATTCCCACCCTCGACGGAGGTATCACTTTTGCTTCTTCTTTTTCCAACCAAAATTAAAAGAGCTGTCGCGGAGAAATCGCAACCTCCGAAAATAAGGTTTGACGCTGCTCGCATTTCAAGAGCTCACGAACGAGATGATATCTGGAAACATCCGAATCCCACGGGAAGAGTCAAAATAATCGAAAAATCCGAGGGGAATTCACGACTCCTTTGAAGTGGAATGTTATTTCGGATCGAGAACAAGCAAACAGCGGAGTATAAAGCGAAAGTACACAAGACAGGTGTCTCCATCTTCAGTAGCGCCACTCGCCCACGCGGGCGCCCGCTCGTTGCGATGACAACGGCTCTAAACATCCAACAATGACAGATGGTGCTGCCAAGAAAAGGGGGATCCACATCAAAGGAGAATGTGGAATAATTCCTCCCGAATTCGCGCGTTATTCATCCGCTAGAGAGCGCCGTTTTGCGATTCCACTCCCAATAATAAACCCTCCGCTTGGTCATTCCCACCGAAATAAATGAGATACTTGTGCGCGTCTTCCGGTATCTCCTCAATGATTACGTCCCCTTTACGTGCTACATATCCTTTTCAGCTGATCCGTGTCTCCATTTTTCGGAAGATTCGTGAAGGAATTCGAGCGTAGCGGGAACCTTGTTCCCTTCCCTTGTTCCGTCAACATGCTTAATTAAACAGACCACATTCTGGGGTTCGTGGCCAAATGAAAGAAAAAGTAATTTCTTATGCTTGTCTTGGTGCGCTAATCATTCGTGTGATCTCAATTAAGCTGAAAATCGTATTCTTTATTAGATGGAAGAGAGCATTTCTAAGTCTGCCTTGACTAAATGACGATGTTTTTATTTTCATTGTTGTACTGATTTAATTATCGAAGATGGTCCATCAAATTGATTTTAATTGTTGGCATTATTGTCTTCTACAATGTTGCGCAGTTTTGATGCAGCTGACTTTGTTGTTATATCATTGTTGATCCAGGTTCATTATTTCTGTTCTTTGTCGTAGACATTCTATCGTATTGTTGAGGATTAGCAACTGTTTCATATTGTTGCTCGTGTTGATATTAATTTCATTTTTGAGTCGAGTCCATTGTTGCTGTTTGCTATTTCATATATTCCATTTCGTTGCTAATGTTTATTGTAGATTGTGTCTTCATAGCTCTTGATCATTGTTGATGTTTTAATTTTCCATACTTCTAAAATGTCACTATCGCTGGTTATGTACATCGAGATACTATTACAGAGAAACGATTTCTAGTTAAAAACATAATTCCCTTTTTTGGATCACCTATATCCACTGCGTTGCTTATATAATGCTGAAATTATTCAGTTAAATATTTTTCAAGTGTTACCGATACTGCTAAGCATGTATTTCTAAATTAAATATGAATTCGTCTCCGAGATATGAGTTCTGGTATGGATGAAAAGTAACGTGTGGATGTTGTGTTGACCGTGATGTCTGCCGAATCATTGCAGTGTTTCGATTGATGACTTGAGTGACGACGAACTTTAGAGTTACTGCTAGCGTTATATCCCCGTTATCACTTACTTGGACATAAGTAGCTCTCCTAGTTTTCCCATTGGATCGTTCTCCTATATCATTGATGGATGGATGTAATTCATTTAAAGATTTTATGCGAATGCAGTGTCGATTCGTTATGTTATACATTTAGGGATATTTTTTATATCGTATTCACTAAGAATCGCCGCGATCTTACTGAGAAAAACAAGAGTTTCTTCGTTCGCAGCTAATTGAAATTTGTATTAATTTTACATTGAGTCACTCCTACTTAGTTGATGATTAAAAACTTTTTCGTCGTATTCCATTTTATGACGTTGACGAGACAGTCACGTTAACGCAGGGTGATTAATGGCACCTTCCATTACTTTGATTAGAGACAATCCTTTTAATTGAATTATTTATCAGTCCTCATCAATTACTTTCGACTTCCATAAAAATTCTATCCAGTAAACAATCCAATCTTCTCTTTTTTCCAAATTTGTTGCTATGACAAATATAGATTCGCAATAATTGTTGGGTGCGGTTTCAGCTGTTTGGTTACCTCTGGGCACGTGCATTTTGGTCTTAATTAAACGATGCAATTAAATTGTTAAATTGTTCCCGAAGGTAAAACTTAAATATGTGCATATCTAACAAATAGAATATTCATTAATTAAGTTCATTATCTACTCTGAATAGTCCTGTAGCTGCGATAGATGTTGGAGCAGATGGCTCTGAATCTAGACTATTTGACAGTTTCCTTTTCGTCCCAAAACCACATGCTTCCGAACTTTACAGATTGTTAAATGTCTTTAGTTCATAGACGATGAACTCAATTTCTATGTTTAATGAGGCAATAAACTGATTAGTAATTAGTTGGATTTTGCTCAGTTAGAGGTTTTACAGAAAATAAAGAAGGTCATGAAAATAGCTTATTAGTATATATCATTGGGGAATTAATAGGATATAATTCGATTAGTATATGTATAAAATAGTAAAGCGTCTGGTATTAGATTTTGATCTACAAGGCTAATGAATTATTTCAAAGGCCAATACTTTTAAAATTCCAATGTATATTTACATTAGTCAAGTGAAAGTTATTAGCATAAAATAGCTTCTGTTAAAATGTGATGCTAGGAATATAATAAAAGGGATGTTTATCTATTACTTTTTGGTACTGCTTTAAGTAAAATATTTTTCTTTTCCCTATACCTTGGTCTTACTCGTGGCTGTGATAATACAAAAGCTAGTGATATTTTTTCATACGTAGCGTTCTTGCTCAGATAGGAAAGTGGAAGACAAACTACCTCACTCCTCATCTTACCTAGTCGCCTCATACCCTCTCTTAACATTTATGTAGTCAATGTTGGAGTGGTTGAGGATCCATGCAGCATTAGGGAACTTGTGAATGTAATTTTTTTGCTGTAAAAATGTAAGGAATTTTACATAAGTAAGAGATCCTTGGCCAGACATACCAAAATAACCTAATCCTCTCTCTAAAGCTATAACAAAGTCGGGTTTTAGTAACCCTAACAGCGAAATAAAGAAACTCACGGTTATTTTCAAGCAATATTATTTTGACTACCAGTTTCAGTGCAAAGACATTTCCAGGTCAAAAATACCAAGCTTACCATACCAAGCCCGAAGATGGATTTGCGCTGAAATCGGTAGTCAAAATAATATTGTGTGGAAATTACCAAGTGTGATTCTTTATTTCACTATGTTGCTACACGAAGTAAAGTAAAAATTGATTGATTTTAACCACCTAACAGCTTTAGAGTAGATCATTTATCTATTAATATACACGGGAAATTCCCATTTTATAAAATATACAAACAATGCTTAACCAATAATATATACGGATGAAAAACAAGGAAAACAAGTGGTTTGCATAGGTTTGGTGGAAGTGCAATCCAATGTATAAATGAAAAGAATGATTTTAAGCATACAATGCTTTCAAGCTTTACAAGCTTTTAATTTTCTAGTTGCGGAAGAATGAGTACTATAAAAGAAATAAATGTTTCTGTATTGACTATTTACGACTTCGGAGATAAAGAAAACATTGTCATTACTCATAACACATTTTATCGCCTAATTATTTGAAATTCTTTCCTTTAATTGCCTTTTGCAGTATATTTGCTATAATTAACACCACTAAGAAAAACCGACGAAGTTGAGATACTGCAGGAAGCAATAGTGGTTAAAGCTAAAAATCACATATTTATTATGTTTAAGTAATTATTTTAAAAGAAAATAGCCCTAAATTGAATATTAAGTTGATAAGAACCTTATTAATACTAAAAAAGTTAAATTAATCATTAATACATTAAATTTGCTGATATCTATGCACCCGGTGGCAGAGACAGAAATAAATCATCAAAAATAAAATATATCATCGAAATCTAAAACATCTCCAATAGTAAGATAAAAAAATATCATCAAAACACATAATATATGCAATCCTTATACCTTCAATACCAAGAAACGCTAATACTACAATCAAGTCAAGGTCAATCCAGGTGAAATACATATATTAGAAACAAAACGAACATGACACGTACATAGGAAACACAGCATAGCATATAAGACATAAAAATAAATATATATATTGCTGTAGTATTATTTGTGTCCGAGCCGTCCCTCTATTTTTCTTCGAAACGTTATATTACTTGGGAAGGGGTTGAGAACATCTCCAGGTAATCATTCCATTCCTTTGAAGTTCTGTTTACGTAGAAAATTACACCTCTTTTTATATGGCTCTGTAATTGTTTTACAGGAATGGTATTTTTTACCCAAAATAAATGTTGAACCGGTCAGTCCATTACGAATCTCCCAACAGTAAGGCTTATTTGTATAAGCCTGATGCAATCCTAAGATTACAATAGTTTTAACTTAATATTCTAATCACATTGGAAAAATAGAACAATGCACATCCAGAGAATATTTGAAATATCTTGGGTGATACTAATATTATCGATAATAAAACGTATCTTCAGGTGCCAACTTTAATTATACTTTGAAGAATATGTACAAAATATCACATGATCTTCATCTATATATAGTACAGTTGATCGCCTAATACTTTGAATTCCTCCCCCCGAACTTGGCAGATTATTCACTATATATCCATAGCCCTCAGAAATGTCTTGCCCTGTGCATACGCGTGAGAGGGAAGTAATTAAAAAGTCAGAGGGCGTGATCCTAAGAGAGGAGCTGCGTGAGGTGCCATAGGGAAAGCGTGCCCTTTGGTGATCCTCGGATGCCAGATAAAGCGGAGAAACAGCTGTTTCGTGGGATGCACGTCCATCTCCTGCAGCTTCCATCTCCGAACAATACGCGCAGCCTCCGTCTTATCCTGTCACCCCGGGAAAGAGATTGCCCTCTGCCTTATCTCCATCAGTACAGGCCTTCTTCCGTACTACACGCCGCTGCCCCTTTTACCCACTCAATGGAATTCCTATGGATAGGGCGGCGCTATACCGCGCGTATTGGATTAAACTTATTAAATTACACTCTGTTCAATATTGAATCTGGTACTAAAATAATCTACCATCCCTTTTTAAATTATCTATATTGAATTAATGAATGATGCTATCACGTTTAGTATGAAAACCACCAAGAAACGCCGGCTTAGTTGATAATATTGCAGGAAATAATACTGGATAACGGTTAAAACCATACATTTAATATATGTTATAATTATTGATTAAGTAATGATCTTAAAAGAAAATCAGCCCATGGTGAATATAGTCAATATGCCCCCTAAGATACTAGCAAAGCAACTATTTATACTAATCACATTAAAAAAGCAGTCAACTCAGTTCACGTAGAGAATATTCGAAAAACCTTGAGTGATTAAAATACAATCGAATACGAAACATACAGATGTATTTTCAGATAACAACATTCATTATACCGTGAAGAATATTTACAAAATATTGCATAATCTTGCAAGATGCAAAACTTATAATAAATTAAGTAAGTACCACAAGCCTCTAATGACCAAAACATTGTTTTATACCAAACAAAACTATATAAAAGTGATTATTACCAATAATAAATTCTCAAAATCTACGAGATTACACCAATATCAAATTTTTAATTATGTTACCCTAATTACTATGGCGTCTAGTTCCCAAATAAAGTAAAACTTTACTTGGAAAATCTTCAAACCGATTACTTTAGTAAAGTGTTTACCTTTTATATTTACTAAATGGAAGATTGGAATCCATGTTAATGTCAGATTTAACTCAGCTGTATCGCCTGTAGACATTTCCTTATTTTATATTCTTGCTTGCGAGACCAACGAACTTGTATTAACATACTAATTTCAAATTTAGGCAATGAGATTGATTTCTTCATTAATGGGCATGTGCATGCACTTCCATACATTCCTGATTGATCGAACTCAAGGGTTTTCGTGGGAAAGATATTCACAAATTCTGAATAATAAAATTTTGGAATTTCTTATTATTTTCTAGCTAGTTTTATTCCTTATTGGGATAGCCCATGCAAACCTCGAGAATATATTTCATGTTTATATCTATAATATTAGCGCTCCAAATCAGTAAAATACACAATAAATAATCGATATAAAATAAATAATATATTGAGAGAATCATAGTCAAAGTGAGGATAGAGAGAAAAGCCCCTCCAAAAAATTGTAAAAATAAATGAATATATATTAATTACAAATAATTATTTTCCTTATTCTAAAACTTACGAATCGAATCGAAACGAATCCGCCACGAATTGATATAGAGGTGAAAAAAGAACAAAAATTTCAATGGGATTTATTTCCCAATTATACTTGAGTTCAGAAGATAATTATTTTTAATTTAAAATTTCTGAAATAACAACTTAATCAAGTCAAATCCCTTAGTAAAGTTATAAAAGAATTAAGAAGTTTATTAGATCTACTAAATATTTCCCTCGATCGGAGAAAATCTAAATAAATGAATTACAAAGCTAAAAGAGAATGATTAATAGCTTCGATTTAGTGTTTGACTCAATTGTCAATTAAATTTAAGTCAATTTTCTTCTATCCTTAAACAGGAAATATTTATCTGACATCGTTCCAACCCAATTGCCCAATCACAAACCTAGCTCCCTTACTTTAGATTTTTTTAATGTTCTTGACATCTCACTAAGAAATGAGTTGAAGTAATTCTCTGTGAGAATAATTGCTTCATTATTAATTAGCTAAAACTCTTAAAACTTTTTCATTGTGACCTTATTTTTATTTGGAACGAAATTTTAAATGCCTGAAAGATACTTCGTATAGTAAACATGTATGTATGTTTTAGATGTAAGCCGTGTCTAAACGCGAATAGAGCATTGACGTAGACCTCCCAGCTCCTCCTAGAGAATCGCAAACTGTAAGGCGGGTTACACACTGGTGTCCCGCGACACGTGTCCCATGAGACATGTCGCGGGACACTCATGTCTCATCAGAACCAACCCGTGTATTCAAATTGGGACTTACACACTGCGTGAGACATCGGTAAGACGGGACATCCGTGTTCCATGAACATGTCCCATGAAACCGGTTGGTCGGTGTTTGGTGAGACATGTCGCGGGACAAGCCCATCTGGCGCATGCGCACTGGCGCACATCTTCGAGCAACGAGGTGTACTTAGGGTTGCCAACTCCTTAAAGGTCGATTCCGGGAGTTTTCCGTTCCAAGAGCAGGAAATTTCGGGAGATTCCGGCAGGTTAAGTTTAGAAATAATTCAGCTACCGTATAATGTACATATATTCATCATTTATGAACACAATAATTTTGCTACTTCATCTTACTTAAACTTTCTATTTATAAGCCTATGCCGTCGATGTCGTCTTCTGACTAGGGCAAGTAACAAAAATGCATCTTCTTCTGAGGACATCTTGCACGACCACAGCACATCAGGTAAATGGCAAGAGACATGAAACATGGGACATAAACACGAAACATGCATGTCGCATTCAATTTCATACGACACGACATGTTTCATGAGACACGTGTCGCGGGACACCAGTGTGTAACCCGCCTAACATTTCAAAGCGGATAAATGTTCTTTCCGAGGCAACGGAGCGCTGAAAATTTCGGTTGTTTTCCTCCTCCATTTTCACTCCCATCTTCACGTTCTATAAATAGGAGGAGAGGATGCAGAAAGACTTACGGCCGTGGATTTCATTAGACCCCCTCCCCCATGTTCCTCCTCTGTATTTTGCCTGACGTCGTGGTTTCAGAGTTGGGAAAACACGGCTGGATTTATTTGGAAGACTACTAGATTTAGGAGGCGGCGGTGCTGAGAGGAAAAAGGCTCTCTGGAGATGAGTCTTAGATGCTGCGCTGTCTTGTACGAGACGTTGCCTAAAATTTTGATGTACGTCTTTAGAGGGAAGGGTGGGAGTTGGTGGAGAGAGGATCCCTCAGCATGCATGCCTCTACTTTTGTTCTAACTACTTACTTAACCTTATCCATTATAAAAATGATCATTAAGAGGTTAACTTAGTTATGTAATAAAATACGTAAATTAAATTAAATTATTTCGTCTAAAAAAACAATGAATTGTAAAAGTCGATGGTGTTAAAAATACAAATTATTACAAGTTAAATCTCTTGCCCTAATAAAATCTAAAGATAAACTTTACATCCTCAGACAATGTTAACCCAACCTTAACCTAGTATTAAAAAACATCCTAAACGTTTACCTCCTACCATATGCAGAATGGAGGCTTGTGGGTATTGACGTATGCAAGACATCAAGTACTTTAGTTAGTAACGAAAAATAATAGAGCATCTATGTTTACCAATTAATTAAAGATGTTAGTTAAACATATTTAGCTGCTGATAATAAGTAAAGTAGTGTATAATTCACCGCTTTGTAAGTAGGTAATTTATGTTTACGCTTCTATTGATTTTTGCACACTTTAAGGGGTTGCTTCACTTTTTACAGTTTTAATTCTTGGCTTTTAAAATCAGCACAAATATAACACCAGCTTCTTCTTTTAATGTTGACAGGATTTAATACCTTCCAATAGATAAATCCTGATTGATTTTCAGAAGATAAACAATTTGAAACTCAGATAATCAGTATATCGCGGCCGCCGAATCTAATAAATCACATTTTTGTAATTGAGGAAACAAAATAAAATAATCACTTTGCCCTCAATCCGCCTATCGTTTAAATATGCCTTAATAATTTTATTGAAAATTATTGCCGGAGAAGAAGATTCAACGGCAGTATTTTTAAAGAATCCACCGAGTGGTAAAGATCTATTACGGTGCAACTGTTTCTGTTGATCTTGTTTATTGGCTCTTTATGGATCAAGGGAGGGCATTTCCTTATTTTCTGGATAGCTTACAATTTATCGAAACAGAAAAACAGTTTCTCGTAGAATATTGATATTGTAGAAATAAATCCTTGACACCTCCAGAGATTGTTAAAATATAACATTGATAAATTAACTGTTTCTAACTTGATTTACATCCTATTTCAGAAAAACTATTTGACCTTGACATATACTAACTTAATATCGCATTCATTTGTATTATCCTAAGCTTATTAAGTCTAGCAGGAGGTAGATCAATAAGTGTCAAGAATTATGTATCCTTCTCTACCTCCTCTTTCATTTGGCATCATTTTACATGTTAGATTCTAGCAAACCAAATATGTGATGAGTAGACATGTTGGAATATTTTGTAAGGGGTTTGGAGTAAATGAAATGATTTTATCTAAACTTTACTAAATCAAAATTGTATCTATATTTTTAATAAATCTAGAATCTGACACAGATTCAAGATCCCCTTTCCCATATGGAAATGGATGATGCCAACTTTGAATCCTCAGGAACTCCACTTACCGTAGACACATTTTTTGCGAATAACAGCACTGACGACGACAGAGAATCTGATGCAGGAGGAAAAATCGGAAGTTGCTCTTTGAAAGATTTTTCTGCAAGAAATTTTTGGAGGTTTTGGATTTTTTTTAGGAATACTTTGGAGCGATAGCTTTCTTTTCATTGAGAATAAATTATCAATTATAAACCCGACTGACGAAGGGTTTTCAAACAATGTGTGAACACTGCATTTATGGTAGGATCTTAAGAGAAACTTTCAAAGTGAAGGAGATTCAGGATTTTATTAGAAATGCCTATCTTAAATAACAGCATTCGTGCAATGGTTCTCTCCAATGATCAATTAAAATGGAGCTTGTCGCATCCAATACAAGTAAAGTAGAAATACATGACTACGATTACATTGTTCATCCTAATAACAATTTATCTGTTTTGCAAATCATATATGGGGTTTTAGCGTAAAATACAATACATGTAAAGTAAATATATATGATAATGATTACATTGTTCAACATAAAAACAATTTACCTGTTTTGCAAATCGTATACGGGGTCGAAACTTCCCCCTTAATTTACCAATTTTTCAAGTATCTAATAGAAATATTTACTGAATCAAGAAATGGTTTTGTACTTTCTCCACAACCGAATATTACCTAACACACGAATTAATGAGTGCAATTAGAGAGAATCTACTGGAAATTCATTCCCATATTCCAATCGACGAATTTCCACAAAAGTCGTCTTTTACTGTGCATTTGAAATGCTTGTATTTTCCCTTCTTATCCACTCGAAGGGGTTGAGGGAAAGACGTTCGTTCGTACGTTGGTGCGCGCAGCTCTCTCTGTTGACCATGTGTTCGTACCTTAATATAGAAAAAGTGGGGGAGAAGGGGCGGAGCGAATGTTACGCGCGATATCCTTATCTCCGCCATTACAGTCACCTAAAAGGCTATCTTCCGCCTCTTTACAATGACGCCGCTGTTCAGCTGTTTTGTCCACTTGGGGGCGGAATCAAGGCGGAGCGGAGAAGCGATTCCACTTCCCCCATTCCTCAGAGCATTTGCTGTTCACCTTGCGTCAATCCATCAGCCATTATGATTCAATCCAGGTGTATTCCATCCAGGCAGACGGTAATCAAAGGAAGCATAGGCCGCCGTAGATGAATATGGGAAAGTGCCTCTTAATTCATTTACAGTTATGCTTCAATTCTGTTCATTCATACATATCTAACTGTATAACATAAATGTAGCTCTTCCATCAATTTAATTTATTTATTCATACAAGGCGATAAGCACGATAAAAATGCATGTAACAAAATCAAGTAATTATTCAAACATTATCATCATTTCCTAAGCAGAACTTTTACACAAGATGTCACCTCATTACAAGAGTATCTCAGTACGTTAAATATTTCGCTTTGCATTAGTAATTTAACACACAATCATTATAAAACACAAACATTTAAGGAATTAGAAACAACAATATTACATTTTAATCTGGTTTATGATGTATATACAATCGTACACTTATTGAGATTATATTATACAACAAAAATACATTTTAATTGAAAGAAATCGGTTTTAATATGTGTTGATTACTATTAGCCAAAAGCATCATGTGATGAATTGAATTGTGAAATGAAATTTGTTCAAGCACATGATACATCAAAGAATAATTAAAATCTGGGCTCTTAAACGAAGTTAAGTTGAGCAAGTATTCAGAATTAATACTATTATTTATTAACTTCTTAAGAATTTTCAGCGCAATATAACTCACTATCTTCATTGCTGACTTTATAAACGTACGATTAAAATGAATAGAACTTAAAGACAGTTATGTAAAGCTTTGTTAGTTACTGCAGCCAATTGTCATCTCGTCGCCATAACTACAAATATCTAAGGGCAGCCTTACGTCTGAGGCATCAACCTTTGGACGCCACTTTCTTCTATCATTCGACCCTCAAATCTGTTGAAATCATCCTTAAAGTGTGAGTTATCAAAGTCACCGTGTAGTTAATAAGTGACTGTTTATGGATCTTGCATCATGGTTCTTGTATAGAGCTATATAAATTTCGAATCACATAGATTAAATATTTTGAAACCTGACATGGATCTGGCTCTTTCAAAAAAGGTTTTTATAACGAAGAAACCATAATAAATTTAAGTCATGGATGATTTTTACCATTAAAAAATTAATTTAGAGAGAAGGCCAGGAATGCTCGATTTAGAGTTTCTCGGAATTCTTAATTTTCCTAAAATTCTTGGCATTGTAAAAATAGAAATATGATCTCTTCATCGTATGGGTCACATTTAGAATTAGGTAACATTAAAAACTAGCTAGACTTGAAGTAATCAAGATGCACTTTGCCGGCATTCGAATAATGCAAAATCTAAATTTAACGAAGGAAAGCGTAATAAATCTCGAAGGAAACCTAAGTATAAAACATTTCCTTTTATTTCCACTTGAGAATAAACTGGTCTAGGAAATACAATCATTGAAATACGTGGATTAGTTCTAAGCTAATGGTAACAGGCATTTCATTCCAAGAGAGGCAGTATGTGGCCTAAAACCTTCAAGCCCCTCTTAAAAATTCAACTGGAAGATTGGTATATCTAGAAGGAGTTACATATTTAACAAAGTATATAGTTGGAAATATGGTCCTACTACAATATCAATTGAATTGAACATTATGGTCTTTTGGAATAGGATTGTGAAAATTTATCTATCATTTACTTTTGTCTCAGCCTTTGCAATGGCTGTGATATTATGAAAGTCATTGAGACATGGATGATGCTGAACATTTTTACTAATTAACGTCTTTCCTTGTGAAATTCCAAGAAAATTGTCACCCGTGGAGACATCGTCACTCAACTACGTGAAGTTTCGGTTTATAGCATTCGGGCTTGGTGAGGAATGGAAGGGCATACAACCCCACTCCCCATCTTGCCTAGTAAGCCTAATTTACCTATCTTAGTTCTTAGTGAAAGAGGTGAGGTTCCAACTGACCTCTGTTTAAATATTTTACTGACATATTTGATAGAATGGTTTCAGTTTTGCATGTTTGGGTTTTGGGAACAACACTCTTAGAAAAGGATGTAGCATTTTCAGAATGGCAATAACCCCTTTTAGATGTAAGGACCCAAACTGCAATCAGAAGGGAAGCGACTTTTTTCCATCTATTAGTAGATTCCCAGAGCGGCCTCTTTATTTCCCGAGCATAAGTTAACCCCAGTCCTTTTCCTAGATTTAATTTTCCCTTTTCGCTATTATATAAATGCCTTCCCTCGATTGGGGAATAAGATAAAAATAAGAGAAACACACCCACGCATAATGAAAAAAGCGAGGGATCCGAGAAATCGATTCCGAATACCCTTTTCGCCTAACCCCTTCTCTCCCCCTAAAAAAAGAGAAAACACAGAGCCCTAACAAAATAAAGAAAAAACATCCCATTGTCTGCTCAAGCGTTCTCCCCATTTTTTCCGCATATTTTTCCCTCGTACTCCGGCAGACGCATCCAGAAAGCCACGCGTGTGTGTGTGCGTGTGTGTGTGCGTTGGGGAAGAGTAAATGAAATTTTAAGCGTTCGATTCGCTAATAAGTCAGGGCCGGCTTTTCTCGCGCCAGATGCGTTCCCTCCCTCCTTACATTTCTCTCTTTATCACATTTCTCTTTGTTCTTATTCGCATTCTCTTCGTAAATGGTCAACTGGAAAAATCTACATCCATATGCTACTCACCAGAGAAGCCCGATCCTCAATTTAAATAACTGTATAACTTTTTTATAGGAGTAAAACATTTCATAAAGTAATTATAAGGATTGAAACATTTCTTATAAATATAATGCTCCGATAAATATTCTATAGCTTATGAATACATGCGTACTTAGTTTTAATGCCATGCATTTTTCTTTGTGTGGTATAGCGTAGAAGTTTGTTTCTATTTATCTTCATGCCATGCATTCATGTTTGATTATAAAAAAATATTTGCACTTCATCTTAAATTAAATTTTTAATATTCATTGTGTTTTTCATAATGTAAATTTTTATTTTTGTGTAAGGAAAAATGTTGATCATAAAGTTATTTTAAATTCTTTCAGCAATAATGCACAGTATAGAATTCATTATTAAGTAATAAAGTATTTTGATGCAAGGGTATTTATCTGGGAGTTGAATCACTCAGGTGCTGAGCCTTATACGTGATATTTTCAAGTGTCTCTACCCCCTGGGAAATCAGATAGTGCAGCGCTCTATGAAACACTAAAGATCTACCTCTTTCAAGGAGTGGATTTTCTTGCCTTTTAATTAGTATATGCTTTTGTGATTACATAGAGATGTGTAAGTATCATGAGTAACTGCTATACATGAAAGGAAATTTGAACAAAACCTACAAAGTTGTAATATGAAAAATTAATTTACAAGAGATGTTAACTACGGTAGGGTGCATGCACCATTCAACACGTTGCGCAAATAGCGTCACTTAATGTTCACAGAAAAAATAAATTTTCAACGCGATCTTTCTTAACATCTATTAACCTGATATTCACCGCAGATGTGACATTAACTGTGGTAATTGTTAATGCGCCTTCCAATCTCTAAATGTTTAAGCAATCTTCCTCTGAGCATTGCCTCGAAGGAACTCCAATATATGTAATCCTATGGAATCGCGATTCAGAGTTGACTTTCGGTGATAAAACTCACGGTTTTGCACTTCTATGAAAGAAAACAGTTTAACGAATAATATATTGCAATATATTAACAATCCTTAATGGAGGTGTAGAACAAACCATAAGCGATTTCTTTCGCTATGGTGCTCCACCAAAAAAGGATAAAACACACAGATTATATATAATGCCAATTTACTCGTAGAATATTTTCGCTTAAAACATAAGGAAGTCTCAATGTTCCGCAATTGACAATTTTATCGTTTGAGTATTCCTGTATCAGTAGATTTCTTTTGTTTCTATAGAAATTTAATTCTAATAATTTGCTCTATGGAGAAGCCGATAACTTATTAAAATGAATTCAATCAAGGAACTGGAAGTGTGTCTGTAAAATTATAAAATTAATTTAAAATATACTTATCTTGCAGTGTATAATTGGTTTTATTTTATTTTGTGGTATTTTTATAGCATTAACAGATTGATTATTAAATTTAAATGTATAACAAAACCTGTAATGGCAAAGAAACCTTTGAATTCTAGTTTAAAAAGGCGATCACTCGTTAATTATAGTTCGTGTTTACAAAAAAATTCAAGTAGTCAAAAATAGATTTGAAGATTCCCTTTGAACTTATAATTCATAATTCTGTAGTTAATTATGGTGTCATTAGGATTTCCTTTTTATGTAACAAGAGATCTAGACTTAGACTTAGTGCCTTATAGTCCTTTTCTTAAATGGGGATTCAATATTTATTTTCATTAGATGCTACTCACTGCTTACATTTAAGCATATCCTCATAAATAGAGAACAATATTAATTGCCAATTAATTAACAGTTAATGATATCTATATGAGAAAGCGTAACTTTGTGGAAAGCCATAATAATCATTAAAAATAGCAATAATCCTGTGGAATATCATAAAGCTATTTTTTAATTATTGAGTAGTGATAGTAAATCTTCTTGGGCACACATATACTGCTCAACGTAAGGTTTTTATGTGTTTATTTATTTATTTCATCTACTTTTAGTTAAGTTTTTAAATGACTTTTAAATGATTTCATTGATGTCAATGATATAACGGACAATTTTTGTTGAAGTATTGATAAACATAACAAGTTTTCGAGGGACCTTTAAAACTAAGACTACTACTGCAAATATACATTTATAATATAATCAAAATAGATTTATAATACTTCAAATTACCTGTGTTGTAGGAATCCTCCAATTTATAAATAGAAAAATTAAAACCAGCTGCCTTCTGAAGAATTCCTAAGTTAAATCAGTTCAAGTCATAGTTGGTGTCCATTAGTATCTAAAAAGCATGAGATAATGGATATGCTCCACGAATTCGTTTTGGGTAAAAGCGATCGAATGGCCGTCCATTTGCTGTGAAATGGAATTGGTCCTTTCGCAGACATTGACGGAATCGTCGTCCGAGCGAATGCGATATTTTAATCCCTTTTCTTCCTCTTGTCCCCGAAGGAATCCAGTTAATCACCGACGCTGCAGATGCGACCTGCAAAAGTGTCCCTCAGGTGACGGGCCTTTTTCAACGGCCCTTCCTTCGGCGTCATATCTACGCAATTTTGGGAAGTACATACTTCAGTCGGACGCGATGGTAACTCTAATTAAGAGGAGAAGAATTCGCTGATTTTTACAAATATTCATTCACGCATTAGCTATGAGACAATTTCTTGTCTATTATTCCTAAAGCAGCCAAATCTTTGGGAAATTTCATGCGGGACATTTTAAGATTTCTTTCTGGACAATTCGGAATTTGCGTGACGAACTATAAGGGCTCACTAATAGACTAACAGTATTAGGAGCAAGCGGTAGAGCTACTATCTCATTTAAATACTTATTAAAAGTAATTTTGGGTGAGAAAATTCATTACATATATCCAAAAAATTACAATGTAATTAAATCTAAGGTTCATATTAAATTAAATATGCAAAAATCATCGTTTTTGTGGAATTTGCATCTTTTACTTACACATATTTTATATGATCCTGTTTACAGAGTTCCACCAAGGCTTCTTCGATTGAATTTATTTAAAGAAATACGATATCCAGTACGAGTTTTGATGGTGCAAACGGCTCTAATGCATATCAGAGCCGTTTTCTTTCACTTTGTCCAGATCTCTTTGATGGATATTCATTTGGTCGGAATGATTTTGTTTATTTTTCTGTTTATTTCCAGTATTCTAGGTAGTATTTCATCATTGCTCTTTCTACCCTAGTGTACCTCCATATCGATTCCATAGCAGCAAAGCTCGACGCAAATATTTTAGAAACCCTTTTTGGATTGATTGATTTATACATTCTTTGATTTGTTACTAGGAATTTTAAGTAACAAATCTTTCATGCCACATCTCTCATACAACCTTTGATTTTCATTTGCCAATATTTACAAGTGCGTTCCGTTTATCTTTAGAAATTTAATTTTCGCGTTTAAAATATTCATGATAAGACGTAGATCTAGGTGAATTTTAAGGTAAGGACGATTCAGAACAATTTAAATCCCTACTTGTAACAGTTAAGGCGACTTGATCCTCGACTACATGTAATAGCAATGCTATTATTTCATTATACCTATTTATTTTATCACTTGCATACACAACTTGACACCAGGTTACTACTTGTTCTGTGTGTAATTCGTAGAAGTAGTATCATCTGTGGAATGAAGTTCATGTGCATTGTTCGTTGAACCATTTCTCTGACAGCTTTTCAATAAAACCGTAAACCGGATTAACCTAATCAAAACGTTATTCCAAAACGATCATCCAGAGTTTATCAAGTGATCGCCTCCACTTCCTCTAGTTAGTTACATTTGCAATAGATTGAGTTTTGATTCAGTTGCTGTTTTATTCCGCAGTCGGCAATCATGAGAACGATTTTCTAGATTTTCCCACTTAATTTCAGGAATAAGAAATTCTCAGACAGTTGAAGTTAGATTTCCGGAAATCTCATCGCAGTAGTCTCAATTTAAGAAATAAATTCCAAAATATTCTCCTGATAATTGAATTCCTACATATGCCAAAAAAAAGGAAGGACTTATTTACTAAAATTTTAATACACAATTTAAGAAATGAGTAAGGTAAATAGTTTCAGGAAAATAACTGTTTTTAAATAATATTATCCTGCCGGTGATATCCTGCAATCGAAATATGCCTAATAATTAAATATTGGAATCCATTAGTAGAAAAATGCTTAAAATGTGTTTTGTAAGTTTCTGAATATCATACTGGATTTTGGTTTTGGCCAGGACTGTACAATGAATTCAACATAACGACACAGAACTATTGATATAAACTCAATAAAGAGCATGGAAGATTGGTTTATGTAGTGAATCGTGGAACAACGTTAAGAATATGTTTTCAAATACTTGATAAACTCCAATTTTTTATATATTTCCGATCAGTTCAGGACTATCGCACGACCACGAAACTCGTAAGAACAAATATTGTTGAAACATCCCAATCCTTCGTAATCTTATTTTAGTTCAACGTGTCATTCAGTTCCAAAATCTAAATTGATACATCAGTTAAAGGATTAATAGAATAGGTTTGATTTTTTACAGAATTATTAGTAAAATATAATTTCTCTATGGTATCGCTTACGTGTTAATTCAAGCTTCTAATCAGACTATACCACATCTTAATTAATTTTAATTTAATCGTAAAAAACGGAAGATTATTTAAGAATGGAAAATCTTCAAAAAAACTGTTTCAAAGTCTCAATCACGAATACCCATAACCCAAATTTTTATGCAAAATAAATACACATATTTCAAAATTTGAAGAATGTTTTAGAGGTTAAAAATCTCTAATGGCCGTCTTTGTCGGCGTTCGTCGTTTCATTCACCGGTGTTCGGAGAAAACAAGAGAGGACACCGCACTTTAATACTTATTTCAAATGCGATGATTTCTTCTTCAAGAGTGAATAGGTACGTTTATAATCTATTATATATAGATGCTTCTCCGGATTCATTCATATATATAGCTATATAGGTATATAGATAGGATACAAATTCACAGGCTAAACCACAAGCGTCATTGACTTGAAATTTTTATGATATATTGGCCATAACGTGAAACCCCCAGGAAAAAAGCGACTTTGATCCTCAGTGTCTTAGGTTCGATTCCAGAGGGCCCCAAAGTCCCGATTTTTCCCGTTTAAATGCATTGCTTTGATTTTCGGGAATTTTTAAAAAATACTTGCTGGATAGGTAGGGACGTAAAACTCAAGGAGCCGATATATATGGTCATTATCTATCGAAAACATAAATGAGTTTTACTAAAAATATCCTGGGTTCGATGCTATGTCGAGTCAAAAATCGGCCGTTTAAAATGCATTGTGGCGATTTTTAAGATTTTTTTTGGACCCTTTTGCGATGGCATGGAAAATTGAAATTTTGCATGGAGTTGGGGATCAATAATAAATTTCAGGATCGAATTTTACATATTCGCTGATGGTCCTTGGTTCGATCCCAGAGGGCCATTTAAATTCCTCAATGCATTTCTTACGGAGATAACGGAAACAAATTATAGGTACTTCCCGGGACGATAAAGACTTCAAACTTTGGAGAAAAAAATATTAAGTGTATACAAATCAAACTGTGCATTCCCAGCTGTCAATGTGTCCTTGGTTCCACACCAGGTGTCTCTGCAATCAGAAGTTGATCCGATTTTTAGGAATTATTTTGATACTTTTGCCAATAATATAGAAACTTCAAATTCGGCGTATAGATAGAGATTATAAATAACTTTTAGAAACAATTTTTAGATTTCCAAGATCGTCCTTGGTTCGAATCCAGAGAGCCATTGAAATTCGTGAAAATTAGAACGTCTTTTGAGGCAATTGTAGCCCATATATCTGCTTAAATTTTCACACTTAGTTAGAGATGGTCATGTTCTATTGTCCTGCATAGTAAGTTCACAGTAAAGACCCGGGTTCGATGCCAGACGACGGAATTTCAGCGAATTTTAAGAAAAATTTCAATCCATTTTTTTCTTTTGATGGCCGTCCCGATATGATGCAGACATGAAAATAGTATTGTCGATCTGCTTGCAGTTTGCAAGCAACATTTTACTCGTATAAATAATATGTTCATACCTATATACTCATTGCACCTATACAAAGCATTACTTTCGAAATGCGCATTGATTGTTATTAAAGTGAGGTTTCCTCTCTTGTTTTCTATGAACACCGGTGAATGGGACGAAGGACGCCGACGAAGACGGCTATTGGAGATTTTTAACCTCTAATTCTTCAACAGACATGTTCCAAATTTTCTTTCTTTGGAGAATTTGTTATATTCGGAGATGTAGCATACCGAGAACTTAACAAAAGCATACCAAAGCGCTACGAAAAACACCGATGGGGTAGCGATGATAAACGGAACTCAGGTCATTCCCACCGCATCTACAAATACGAGCTTCTAGTATCAAAATACACTGAAAATTTTCTGGTAAGATTAGCCATTGAAAACCGTTGTAGGTAGCATTTAGTCGTATAACCCTCCTACGGATGAAGTCGGTTAATCCAGCCACGGATAATCGGAGCCTACAGCGATTCCTCCGTTCTCACGCAACCCTCTGACACGAAATATATTTTCGACCTCTCCTTTTCTAGAGAATCTATGGCAGTTGCTACGGGTTAAGTGGAGGCAACCAAGAAGAGGGTTTCATAAGCTCTTAGGATCTTCAAAAAAGGGAAGCATAAAAGGAAGGGAAGAGAGGAGGTGACATCCTGGAAAAAAGAAGACGTCCTTGTCCCCCGCTCCAATTCACGTCCTCTTTCTGCTCCAATGAAATGGTTTATTGGAAGTCCTTCCCTTCCTGGCATTATTGCTACAGTCGGGGACAAGATTTAATGTCATAGAAACGGATCCGAACCTTTTATTCTTTTCCTTTTGATTCTATTTCGCCGACGGCCTTTTTTAATCGTTTAAGCTGCCGCAGAGGAGAGAGCCATTGTTGAGGAAAAGTAATGTCTGAGATGAGGCAACAATAGTGGTCTATTTTGTTTGGGGCATTGTTATAATGTGATTGTTATACGCTTTTGTGAATCGTCTTTAAATTGCCAACACGGGTTATGAGCTTCTGATATTAAATTAGGGTAATTGAGGGCTATCTTTAAGTTTTTTCAATTACTTTGATGCCATAAAATATATTGGAATGCAGGATTTTAAATAAGAATATTTTTTATTTGTTTAACACAAAAATAATCCGAATATTGTTTTTACAAAAATACCGATTACAGAGGCGTAGCCATCTTTACACAATGATTGCCAATTTTAATTCAGTTGTCGATTTTGTCTGTTCTAGGATTACATTTGGACAATCTCAATCTATTCTGTTCAATCGAAAATGATTTTTTTCGACAATCTCAATCAATCAACAGTTATTATTTCGAAACCTTAAATTTATATCTGGATGGCAGCCAATATATTTAATATATTATAGCTCGAATGTTAACTACGTTAGTCGATTTAGAGAAAGGAAATCTTAGTCGATCGGCATTACTCTATAGTATTTGAAGAAATGATTTTGTATTCATTAATTCATTCATATCTACTTTAAGATTATTGTTGAATATGGGGAATACAGTTTAACTGATGCAATTAAGTTACGTGCAATTTTATTTTATGAAACGATTTGACGAAATATCACAGAAAATTAATTGCTAATAATATCTTATTTATTAGCGAATTTATCTTATGTAGAAAAATAATTGCTAATAATATTTATCAATTGCTCCTTAAAGAGTGTGACGGCAACCACATTCTCCTGTAAGCATTTCAGTGGCATAGCGATATTAGTTATTAGCTCTGAATCGATAGCAAAGAAATTCAATAAGCTTATTTTATCTCTTAATGCATAGTTTCTCGAAATACTGACTATAACTTGTACATTTTAATACTTGTTCCTGTTGATAGGAATGAATAGATTCATTGTGAAAGGTATGCCTCTGCTATCCGAAATCCATCCCACTTCGAACATAGTGAAACTAATTATTTCGTTTTAGTATTGCGATCAATTATAGGTAAAATTATCAGAAAAAGCATTCATAATGAATTATGAATAGTCATTATTTGATAATAGATGATGGCACTAGGTTGCTGATACATCCGGATAATTTAATGTAAAATTAAATACCAATGATTTCCTAGCGACAAATTATTAGGATTTATTTCGTGTTTTAGAAACATTCCACGTTTGAAGGTTGAATTTCGAATCATTTTACTTGGAATGAACAGTATTTTAGTTATTAAGAAGTTAGAAGAAAAGAAATATGGCTCAAACCTTTTAAGGAAAAGCCCTCGCTAGACATTTCTTGATATTGCGTCCTATTTCCGATACTTGTTTATTCTTTCATGTGTCACATCGTATATTCCCCTTTATTTTACGAAATAGGAGTGGCATTGAGAGAATATTGTGACGTAAGTGATGAACGCCTCATAATTGCATATTATTTCCCAACCATGAGGAATCGGAAACATTATATATAAGGTTAATATGAAAGGAAAGAATGTTTTGAATTTATATGAAAAAACCTAATGCCTAATTTGAAGTCATGTGAACGAATTCTGCATTTCTTGGAAGTCTAAGCAAGTTTATCACAAAAAAGCACGTGTTATCATTATAAATTGTGATTTTCGTAGAGCCAAACAGCGAATTTGTGGAGGCTATTGTAGAACAGTTTTTGGAAGGTTTTGCTACGGTTTCGGAACGTCTTGGAACGCGCTAAAAATAGATGAAAATGGACGAATTTCTTCTTTAATTTTTAGTCACCATAAACACGGACGGATTTTCACGTCTTGAATGATTTTCAAGTGTCTAGCAGAGAACTTGAAGTAGGCCAACGTTTACAATAAAGTTTTTAGTAAAAAATAAGACTATTATTGTTTAAAATAATTGTACCGGACCCTCGTACTGTTTCCTGCCTCTTGGTCATCAACCTACTCTTATTTATTGCCTCATAATAACTATGTTTAATGTTTAAATTGATTGTACTCTTTAGAGGATATTTATAATAGTTACGTTTTAAAATAGTTTTGATCTAGATCTGTGTAGATTCTACACCTGGCAAAGTTCACATTAGATTTAAAGACTATTAAATTTATACTTGAAATCTAATAATAGATAATATTTAATATATGTAAGAAATGAATTTAGCAAATCGTGAATGTTGGCGAAATATATTATTAAACTATACGCAACTCTGTTGAAAATTCATCCCACCCATACGGTCTCCACGAACCGCGCGTTTTGGCCAGCAGGTTTCCTTGGATCCTGTAACTATAAATATCGGTAATAATATATTAAATATATAAACCTTATATATGTGAATTTAAGATATTGAATAGAAGTAAGCATTTGGTTTCCCTCTCCTTATCTCTGAATGTTTGGAATAAAAAATATTATACTCACAAGTTGCATGAAGTAATTCTTCGGTAAATGGGGAAATTTGACTGTATTTATATTAATACGGCGCTGAATTAATGCTGAATAAAACCTCCGCAGCCTTGTTTTTCGTCACACAAAGATTAAGTTTGCGAAATTTGTTTGAAATCGGTGAAATGGTTTAAGAGTAAAGATCGATAAATGCTGATTACTAAGTACATTAACCATAATATTGAGATTTTTCTTTATTAACTGTATACTTTTTTGTGCTTTTATTCTTTTGCTAGTTTCATATGTTCACTTATGCTTATTATCTATTAAATTAGATCTGTTTCAATTTATCTTTTTATAGTATTTTATTTTATAGTATCATTTGTAAAATTACTTGTTTTACAACTAATGTTACTTCATTATATGCATCTGTTTTTTCTTTTTGTTTTCAATGTTTACTTACATATTTTATTGGAATTTTCCTGTATGTATCAATTATATCTCTATTAATTGCATATGTATGTAATAAGTTGTAAAATTGTGCTGTATTTATTGTAATTTTAATTTTCCCATTTTTTATGATTCTTAAACTGTAAATGGGGTTAAACCCGTAATAAACATTATTATAATCGGACAGAGAAACTACGCAAACTATATCTGCACTTACAGTCTGATGGGAATTTGCACATCCATCTTCCTCGTGATGAATTAATGCATTTCTTTCTCAGCAGCAATTCTTTTTGTTCACACCTCAGCAATAAATTAGCATCGAAGCCATTTTGACAGCGGGAAGCTATTATGAAACATCATGGGAGAATATCCTGTTAAGAGTCGAGAACTTGGCTTGTTTGTCCCTTTTATGACGCCTGCACAACATCCTCTGTTTGCCATTCCGTCTCTGTACATAAGCTTCCACGGTTTTACAACAGCACCCGCCATTGTAGTCCCTCGGAGCGCCTTGCGCAAGCACAGATTTGCTTGATTTCGGTTAAGGATGTTTGCAGACGAATACAGTAGCACTGTGGTTTTAATGGCAATAAACTGCGTGGAGAATGGGAGCGAAGATTCAATTCCGCCCGTCGGTGAATGTTTTGCGGATTCTGCTTAACATTTTATAGAAATTTTTCCGAAAGAGTGAAATAGCAATCACATTTTCCCACGAAATAACTGCCTCGATTTTTGCCGTTTTATCATTAATTATATACGAATTTGTGTTTAGTTAAGCTTTTTTCAACTCACGATTGATAATTACTATGGAAAAGTGAATAATTTTGTAGAAATGTACAACTGATTTTGCTGTAATGGGATTGATAATTCCTTAGAAATCATAGTACATTTACATAAAAAAGACACATTGTCTTCACATTATTTATTTATTTATTTAAGTTCACGTTGCAAGTTGGCCTTCAGGCCAGGTGGCAACGTTAGAAGGGTCTTAAACGTAGCATTATTTAACAAATGAATGGATTATAAACATTTCAGTACTTTAATTTTAGTAAGACTGATATTTGTTCTGCACATCACCTTGAAGAGAGCATAAAAAAGGTATACTCATGTATTTACTCCTGTTGCCATAGTGATATACTCTAAATAATAATAATACATTTATATTAGTTCGATTGAATTCAAACCTACTTCAAATCAAATCAACTTAACAGAAATTAAACTTTGATCTATTTGTAGATATTTATCGCCCCTTTTAAATGTTTTAGTCTCAAATTATAGCTCTAACTATTTTTCCCATGCTTTGTTTTATGTTTGTTGATGATTTTGTGATGTTTTAGATCAGGGTTTACCAAACTATGTTCCGCGGAACACCGGTGTTCCGCTAAACCTGAATATGTGTTCTGCGAACATTTGGAGTCTTAATGGAGAATTGGAGAATAAAAGTCATAAAATGCTTTATTTATTCATATTTGATGTTTAAATTATAATACTAAAGTTTTATATTTTAAAATAATTTGTGGCAATTCAATGATTTTTAAAATTTTACAAGTAGAATTACCTAACCTAAAAGTAAGCAAAGTGTTCCATTGCAAAAAAAGTTTGGTAAACCATGTTTTAGATAATTTTCATTTGGTTTTTGAGACAGAAATCCTTCCCACTCATAATCGGCAATTGTATACTCCCTTGTAATCTCGAGAAAATTACTCTCTGAAATCAAGACCATTCTCAAACTTGAAGTGCCTCCTTTTCAGAAATTTGATCATCTTCTTACCAATGACTCCATTCTTTCTTAAAATGTCTTCTCACGGTGTAATTCATTCACTTGGATTGAACAATCACGTTGATCACCAAGCGGACGCGTTGCTTAAAGCCTATCAATTTCACAAAAATATTGTTTATTTTACGAAAATTCTCATAATTCTGAATTAAAATGAAATTCAACGATAATATACGCTTTAAAACATCTCGATTCTCTGCCAGCTTAAAAGGCATCGCTTGGCTTAAAAATAGATTTCATAGAGAAGAAAAATCGCTGAGTAATTTTCAGCTCAATTAAACCGCTTTACGCTATAACCACCTCCAATTAAGATTTTGTGATAAATTTTCGAAATGCTCGCGAAAAGCCTAAATATATGGAAGATAGTACGTTAAGGAGGGAGTGAAAATAATTAATAGGGACATTTGGGACTTTTCCAGAAAGTCAAGATTCCAAGGGAATCCTCATTTTGAATCAACTTTTTCTTTCCTCACGTAAATAAGACTAATCAGAACGATTGGCTTTCGCCATTTCGTCTCTTTTAATCTAATCGTTTACCTTAAACTTGTTACTTATATTGAATGAAAATGCCACGAATCACTTGGGCTAAAATATTCTTGAGATTATAACTACGAGAATGAGAAATCAAAATGTTTTAATACACCTGAAGCTTGTAAGAACTGAAAGAAAGCTTGTAACATTGATATATCATCCCTTATTGCCTTTGAAGCGACGCTGAAGGACTCGGGCCACCCCAAAGATTAAACCAATTCTTTTCAACGAACTTGGGGCTCGAAGATCTCAAATGAATTTAACGAAAATATACCAAGTGAATCTACAGGATTCCATACCATAATATGATGAAAATCATTACCTTTTTAACTTTTATTTTAACATATCTAGCTTGTTATTAGTTATATTTTAAAATGAACACCCTACCCACCCTAAACATATAAGTCTCTCAAGCTATAAGTAAAACGAGCCCTTCGTAATATTAGTGTTCTACCTATCGAATGGTTCACAAATTCCTATTTTAACTTCATATTCTTCAACTTTGATAACTTAACCCTAACTTTATATCAATTAGCATCTCTTATATTTACCTTTCCTTGTATTTCAGCTTTCATTTTTTTTTTCAACGATCCAACTTTATTCTATAACTGACCTTTCCTTTAGTATTTGACCTATTTCAATTTATTAGATAAAGACCCTTTCCCACGTCCAATATTCATCCGGTTTTCTTGTCAATGTAATATACTTCTCTAATACACAGTCATTTTAAAAGCCCCTAATATTCTGATTTCCTTCTTTGAGGCCCACGTTTCACACCGTTACACCTAAACACTCCAGGCTATTTATTTCGCCAGTCCCCCCTGATTCATTTCCCAAAGTCCTTCGCAATCTCTCCTCACTTCGTGAAGGTACCCACAGTACCCAAGTGTGGGTACTGTGTTCGCCGCAAATCCCACGCATTACACTCAAGCGGTTTTATAAATATTTGTAAAAGCGTTTCAGTATCACATAGAACAGCTTTTCCTGCTATTCTTCTTCAATCTGCTCATATATTCTGAGGGATACGTTATTATCACATTAATGTCCGTTTCACAAAATTTCATGAAATTCTTATTCCATGCTGTATATAATATTTTAGTAACTTTCAAGTAATATATATACATGATAAATAGAAATGACACAATATCATTCAAATTTATCAATTTTTTGGCAAATGTACATAGTTTTTCAGCAGTGGTAGTCCGAAATTACGTTGCTTAAGAATCGAAGTAAAACCTTAAATAGACATTAGAACATCATAACCATTTCTAGTTCTTTAAATTTCCTTAGTCCTTCATTTTCATCCTTAAGTATATAGATGCATATGTTTCATAAATTACAGATACTCCGCCATTCCCTTGCCAATGAATTCCTTTATTCTAAAAATTCTCCAAAATTATTAACCTGGCTCTTCCCTTAATTAAATCCTCCCCTTCTGTTTTGGATGTTTAAATCAATGATAGTTTTTCTTTCTAATTCTGTTTTTCGATTCAACATACGATAATGCAAAATTACTTTTGCCGTCGAAGAATTAGTTAAACCAGTATTAATCGTACTTAAATACTTTCTCCCGGTCCTAGTAATCACCCAGTACAAATTCAATTCATTTTCATGTTCATCTGTAACTATTTCTTCCTCCCACTTTCCTTTTATAAAAAAAATAAGCTTTTAATATGAATTCTGTGTACTTGATCATGGTGTGTCCTAAGATTGATACGAAGGTCGTTTACAATAAACAATCTGCCGAAAATATCTATTATTTACTGTAATATATTACTGTACAATATCAATAGTCAGTGAAATTACATCTTAAATTTGGAGTGGAATCTCTTCCGTGATCTTCCTTATCTCGGCGTGACCCCTCTTCACTCCCTCACGCTACCGGAGGGAAGGCCTCTCCATGAAATATGGTCTCCAGGAATACGTGTGAGCGTTTGTTTTCTTTCGCTCCCGTCGCCCCGGCGACAACAACGTCACTATTTGCGTCCGATGTTTGAACTTTGGGTCTGTTGGGAGTGGTGACAACTTTTTCGCCGAAGAGCCTCCGACCATTCATCTGGAATCCAACTTCATTTGCATACGTCCATTTAATTTCGTTTCGAGTATCGTCTGATAACAAGTTCACTTGCTAATCTTACTAGACTAAATCTAGATGACTAATTCAAAGGATGAACTTACTAAATAAGTTCAGAGAAATTACGTTCTCAGAAGATGTAACCGATATAATGCGACCTCCCTGTTAAATAGGCCGTTCTGATACTGCGAACAAGATCAGGGAAATAAATACTAGAACGAATCTTTTCAAGAATTCATTTTTTCCGCGAACAATAAGAAAAAGCAATCGATTAGGAAAATAGAGTCAAGGTGCCTGCACCCCCTGCCACACGCCGAAAGATGGCTTGCAGGGTTCTTACAAATACATGGAAAAATCAGCGTTACTTAAGCCCATGTTGATATTGATATTATTTGCGAAGTTTCTGCAAACTGGACCATATCGCTTAATTTATATATAATATTGTGTAATCTTCACTTATTCGGATTTGCTTAATATTATTATTGTGTGGTATCGGTTTTTAGGGCAATATTCTTGATAAATGTCTTACAGAGTTATTGTTTCTTATTTTTTCATCATTTCTTATTTGGTCGTTTGTGTCGCTGGGCCTGTTGCCTTTCTAACAGCCGATTCACGAGCATAATCGAATGCCGTGTACCGGTGGATGTCAAGGATGTCTTCGTATCTACGTGGTATGTCGCAACAAATGGTAATTTTATTATAATTTGAATCGTAATTTTTTTCAGCATTGTTTATAGATATCCTGAAACCCCTTGAGAAAACCTAACAGTCCACAATTATTTTTATAATAACTAATTATCACACGTGAACTGAATATAATTCCCCTTACTTTATTGCTAAAAATGCCTTCTGACCTTAATCCATTCGCAGTGAGTGATTCTGATCTCCTTTCAAGAAATATAATGTTCTGATTGTGCTTCTGTTACTTATTGTCCTCTAATTTGCTTTGCAGTTGGGTTAAGAATATCGCTTTGAGCGTTTATTAAAGGGAGTTGCATAGATATAGCAGAATGTGGATGTAAATAAAATATTTAATGAAGGGAAGTTAACTATCCCATGCCATCATATCATTTACAATGATCAATATCATGAGCACATTGTGGAAATATATTGAATATAATTCAGCGATATTTGATGGAAGTTAATCATAGATGAATCTTTAGTGTCAACACTTGTATATTTAATATTGAAGTTATTCATCGTTTTTGTCTTTTATAAAATTATTTAAAGGTTTAAATTATCCTTCTCTTCTATACACATCGAAGTATACCATAGTAAACCTCAAACAATCTGTAATCTACATAAAACTGAAACATTTGATCATCATTGTTAAGGCATGCACGAAAAATTCATTGCATTAATAATCTGTATTTATTCTGCTACAGAATTTAAGAACACTTTTTCATTGAAGATTAATTTATAATACCTTATTTGTTGCTCTTTTTAAGCGTAAAATTATCAAGAGATATTTTTGATTCGTGAAATAAACTCAGAGGGATAAATATAAACCTCAATTCACTCAAGAATAAAATATCCATATAATTAACACCAACAAAAATTTAAAAATATATTTTTGAATGAACTATTGCTATTTATCGAAACAATTTGGCATTGAAATTCTCACGGAAAGTTTTTGTTAACCCAAAATTTTGATTTCTTCACAAATTCCCTCTCCTCTTTATTAATTAAACAAAGTTACGGTCGTCTCCGGGAATTTTGTATTATAATAATTGACCTTTCTTGTTTAAATATGAGATGAATTGGTCGCATTTAACGCCACAGAAAGCAACGTATCAGCCATAGGCTGAATATTTCTCATATTTATATCATAAACATATATCTTTAGTGATATTTATTTATTGAAATATTCTAAACTCTTTCGAGCATAAAGTCGCGTTCTTATTAGCGCAATAAACAAAGCCATTCGTCTCTATGCACTTTTGTTCCCGTTGGGCGTTACCCTGTGGCGTGAGGAATGGCACCCCCATTTCAGCTGTCTCACGAATTAAGAGATCGGTTAATCAAGCCACCCTTTTTCTTAGGGGCCTCCTTTAAGGGACCCCTGACTCCTGCCCCAGAAATTGCGTTCATTTCGGATTAAACTCTAAATAAACGTGGATTCCCCATTCGAATCGGATTATCGTATTTCACGCCGCGACTTTCATTAAAACGCCCCGTAACCTTCAATTGTCACGCCGCCATTGCTGTTTGTTCTATCGGTCAGGGAATTTCTGCTGAGAAATGGACATACAAACGCATTCTTATCTACGACCCCGAATCATGAAAATACATTCCGATCAATTGAAAGACAAGAAATAGAAGCATTTTACTTTTGTGGTCTAAAAGATTTCCGTAGCTTCTCGAGGTGCATCAACCATTCCTAACACTCTATTGTAGCCAAGGATACATCACGAAATAATAAAGCCAAGGTAATTAGGAAAGGGTAACATAGATAATTCACAAATGCCTTGTCTATTGTTACGGAATTCGATAATCTTATTAATTAATTTACTTATCTTATATAAAATATCTGCGGGTATTAGAAATTATACAATAAATAATGCTACACAAAGCTTTGACGTTGTTCCGATTTCTCGAAGAAAACAATCCCAAAGAGATTCAATAAAACATATGGTCAAAGACTTCAACTTTTCAGTTGGTCTTCTCCTTGGTCCGATTTTTTTCGGAAAAGAAGTGGGTGCAATTCCAAAGTCACTTTGCTGAATTTAGTTCCGCACAAACAGCCAGTTTAGGTATGTATAGTTTTTTTTGTTAATTGTTATAAGAGCTGATATTGAGGATTTTCTTAAAACTTTAATTCGTAATAATTTAACTTATTCATGAAAGTTCTATCTTCAAGGCACTCAGAATTTTGTTTATGAACAATTATGGCTCACTTTCAAACTTTTAAGAACTTCGAGGCAATCCCTTATTTTGGCTGGTTTACGGTATACCTTACCAGAAAAATTGAAATGTTCAGCTGTTATGAACTATTTATTTTATTCTGTATACATGCAGAATAGACTGCATAATAGAGCGAAGGACTCAGAATAGTATAGCGTACCGTACCGTACAATATGTAGCTAGCAAATGTTTAGATGGACAATTGCTTGGGTGAAAAATGTTTGTAAATCAATTGTTGGAGTGCAGTTTTTGTAAAGTAGCTGTTTGGAGAGCAGCTGTTACTCGGGAATTGTTAGAGGGCAATTGTTGTAAAGCATTGTCGAAAGGCTATCCTTTGATTCACTCAGTTAAATATTTAATCTGCAAATCATGTTCGAGTGTGGGAAAATTTTATAGCCAAAATATCAGAAGCATCTGCCGTCTGTATATATATATATATATATTAATTCTTTGTACGCATCCTTCAACTGTGTTTGCTCTCTAAAACACACATCGGCGCAGACAAATTGAAAAAATATCCGTTGAATGCAGCAGAATCAAATGGAGTGCGGGCACTAAAAATGTTAATTCTCGCGATTTCTAATTCTGGACTTCTTCCGTTCCTTATCTACATCACTATTCCCTTCGCCTCTCACAATTAATCTTCCACTCCGGAATTCTATTTCTTCTCCTTTTTCCGCAAACGGCTCCTCCTTTTATTTACTTTGGGACTCCATTTAAATGCATCTTGGGTCTTTCCCTAATAGCCTTCCCTCCGGATATTGCCACCAATCTGATTCTTTTAATCTTCAAAACCTATTACTTCGCAGCTGAGAATATACTCCTTCCGATTTCCTTATTTATGGGGCATTTTCCTTGATCCTTTGAGCGTATTTCATTTGGAAACTCAATCCGCCATAAATCCATCAGCACCTACTGACAGATTTCAATATTTATCTATTCCTCGAAGCAATTTGAGGGACTTTTAGCATGTTGTTTGCAGGCTATGTATGTGATTCGTTTTGACATTTCCGGAATATTTCCTTCTTATCATATGATATGATGGTCGTTGATCTTATTTAGAAATGATAACGTTGAGTACTGACATTTCGGAAAATTAAAATGCTTGAATTAGACGTATACTCATCACTATTTGAATTTAAATTATGATTAGCCATACTATTTTTGATAAAAGGAAACTTTGAATATTAAGTTTACAAGAAGCAATGAAATATGGCTAGGAAATATGATAGGGTAGAGGGAGCATGAAAATAGATAAAATTACAATTACAAGCAATTAATTACATGATTGTACATAATTACAATTTGATTAAAATTTATACAATTACAGTGAATAATATTGCAATATTTCGCGAATAATTTAAGGGCATGGTTTTAGTTCCAGTATTATATCTGAAGAAATGGTGTCATTAATTTTCATTTTCAGCTTCTGTTGTGTGGAAATGCAGCTGATAGTAAAGAATTTTTCAACACTATACGATAAAGCGAAATATTACCGATTCCTTATGGCGAATATAAACAGTTAATGCTGCTATCCTCTCTATCTATACTAATGAAGGTATTTAATTTATTCCATCAAATTCATTGGCTTGTTTATAGCATATTTTTATGTATCATTTACTCTGTTATATTAGTCAACTGGTTAACGTTTTTATGAAGCACGGTTCAGGCTAGTGAGTCTTTTATTTCATAAACTTAATTTATTTTTAAACTTCCGTTACTCTGCATGTAATTTTATCCAACATAAAATCTACGGAGGTTGACATGATGTTATGGAAATCCAAAATAGAAATAAAAGTATACATCTTCTTTATATTTTCCAACATATTATGTGCAATGGATTGTTTCAGCCTTCACTTCGTGGAACCGTCTAATATTATTCATGATGAACAAATTGAACGAAATATTCAGGTTTGCAGAAAAAGTTTTATTTCAGTTGTTGACAACGAGAATAGTTCATCCAATTTGTTCATCATGAACAACATATTTTACCTATCATCTGACTACCATTTATCTGTTATTTCAAAAATTGTTTTCCGCGTTATTCAACTCCTTTAATCTTATTTTCCCATCTATCATTTCCTATACTTCACGATTCCTCTTCATTTATTTTCCGAGGAGCGAACCAGAGGCACGACATAGCTGAAAGCTTTAGATAAACTCTTTGAAAACAAGGCGATGTTGCTCGGTTCTTGCGGGGTTTTCTTCTCCCTTCATCGCTCTTGTCCCAAAACCGTATACTGTGTTAGTCACCCTTCAGACCATCCTTCTTCCGCTCCCTCTTAATCTTCCTCCATTCGGGAATAGTTGAGCCGGAGCCAGAGGCTGCTAAATATGAAACGAACCCTTTAAAAAAAGGGATTTGGAATAGTTGAAGGTGGCATTGGAATAAAATTATTCAAAGACCTCCTCCTGCCAGGTATCTCATGCGAAAAGAATCCGTTCGAGATTTATTGGGATTTTTGAGCGTTGGAGGGCTCTTACGTCTTAAAGGAGATCCTCCGGTGGCAGTGCCAAATTTTCGCGCAGGTCGCTGGCCTGGAAAAATGCGAGCTTTCCGAGAGGAATCTTCCGAAATAAAAGCAAAACTATATTTGGAATCGAGTGGGCGGAATTCTTAAAAAATATATAGTTTTCGTCCCTTCCTCATGATTTATCCTACTTTTGTTCACTGGGGTCTCTGACTACCCCAGGGTTTTTGTTTCTGCCGTTATTCTCAGTCGTTAGCACTAAAGAAAGTTTTAATTTCGATATCCTCCTAATTATTTTCATAAAAAATACACTGTATATACTCGCGTATAATTTATGAGAACATTTTTGATATCGCGAAAGACCCCCTCTGAGTATACTAGAGCGAGGGTCCCACTTAGCTGTCCTCCGGTGGAAAAATTCTGCAGTAGCTGGAAAGCGGCATGCGAATTCCTCACTTGCTCAGTTAACAATATTTCAGTTAATGCCTTCGTTATTCAAAATCGATATTTGTTATCTTATTAGTATGTAAGTTTTGTAATTTAATTGGCATGTATTTCTATTTTGAAATTTACCAGTAGCAGCTACATATTCATCCTAAGCTTACACTAGGATGAATTAGCTTTCCCAATCAATTTTTACTTTCTCCCTATACGTAGAGTAGAGAAAGTATTGTATTCGCAAAAAAAATCGACCTCCATATTTCGACGGAAATAGATGTTTTGGGGCCCAAAGAGCTCGTTTTCGCTATCTTCCCGAACATGTCTGTGTGTGTGTGTGTGTGTGTGTGTGTGTGTGTGTCTGTGGTAAAAAAGTTTGTGGGCGCTCTATCTTAAAAAGTAATTATCCGATCATTTTCAAAATTCATATTTAGTTTTTCCCTAACAATGCCAAGAGTCGATTAGTTTTTGATGAATATCGCTGAACCGGAAGATACGGTTTAACCGGAACAAAATTTTCTTTCTTCAATATCTCTGTCAGAATGCAATTTAGGTACATACAATTAATAACAAAGGTTATAGATAATGTACTTAACTACAACGTTTGTATGAAACATTTCTTCGTAACACTGATTGTTTAGGAGTTATTCTTCAATAACGGTTAACCGGAAGTTTTTGTTTATCCAGAAATGGAAATTTTTCATACATATCTCTGTCAGAATGCAATGAAGGTATATACAATTATGTACCACAGTTATAGATAATGTATTTTACTACAACTTTTGTATGAAACATTTTCCTGTAACACTTATTGTTTAGGAGTTATTTATATATTTCCGGCTTAGGCTTCTGTTTTCAATAAATGTGTGTTGGCCACATCAGATCTTCTGTGATAAAATTAGGCACTTTGGCTTTAATTCAGATCATCCTACACTCAAGTATATTACAGTGCCCTTTAATATAGAACAGGCAAAGAACAGAAAGTCGGTTGTGGATAATAATTCATAAAATTTAAGCGGTAGCAACAGCATTAGCTTCAATTGTGCTGTTGTCATGACGAAGTGATAATGTGCTATCTTTTTTTTTTGCTCTTATAGGTACAGTTCTCTACAATGCTGATGTCGATCATTGTTGCAGTAATGCAGAAATAGCCGTAAGAATCATTTGATATTCATTATTTCATTTCAACCACCATCTATGCATGTTTTGGTTGTCAATGGCTCTAGAATATCACCATTTCGTTACCTTCAATTTATTTTACTAGAGACGTTTGTACTCTATTTATGCTATAATTTATATTCATTACATAGTTACTTATGTTCGTATCATTGACTATTAATGTAGGAACTACGAAATGCAAAAGAACAAACAGAGTTGTAAGTATTATGAAAAATTTGTTGAAAGAAGATAATACATATGAAACGGCCGCATTTCATGTTTTGATGAGACAATTTTCGTAACAAGGAATATTTTAATTACTATTAGACTTTAATAGCAGAGAAAGACAAAAATTGTTTAGAGTAAACATAATCCCTTACACAGTCTTGGTTTGCTCAAACTTTTCTAGTCTTTGATGATGCAGCGCAGTATTATTGGCAAATTTTAGAAGTATTTATGCAGTGGTGTCATCTGTTGATGGTTTTACGCAGTGCCCCCGTGTTTAGGTCGGTTTATGGAGTTTTTAAATAATCCGTTTTTCCGATATTTCCGGGTGTGAATCAAAATCCTGCTGGACATCCTTGTAAGTTTCAAATGAGGATACATTTTGCAAAAAGTTCATATTGGAGGCATCTCTAATTGAGATAATATTTCTCCATTACTTATTGTACACACATTAGTGTTAAAAAAATGTCTAAATAACAGTTATTTAGAGTTCTTATCTTCTTCCAAACATGAAAGCATAGCTACTGAATTATGTTTCGAGAATAATACGCCTACAATACCTCAGTCACGGTTTACCTCAATGGTTAGGCTACTTTCGCTCGACGGGTTGTTCGCAAACAACGGCTGTTTGTAGCTTTTTTAACTCTTAATGTTAATAACACAGGCTTGTTCCCTTAGTTGTTATTGTATACAGTCTGCTCTTGCATGACCTCAGTTTAATATTAAGAAAGGAATTTAAACCAAGACTTTAGAGAAGTGGGGCAGATGAAATGCCCACCAACGGCAGATGGACGGAATTCCAGAAAACCATTCCAAAGGATTCTGATTCGGAATGCAAATCCTTGTGAGGAGGGCGATCTGGCATGAACGATGAATGTCTAAAAGGTTACGCGTGGTTACTCCTGCTGTCGAGAGAGGGTGTAATACGAGACATTTTTCTTCGAGAGATTGGAAAAGGAAGACGCTGATGAACTAAACATGCTTTTATAATAAAACCTTCTACATAAACCTTTATAACTTTACCTTTTGCAGAATTTCAAATTGTTAGCTTTTCATTTTGCTGAGTTGAGCAGTTAAAAAATAATCTTTAGCTTAACTCTTGGTGAAGATGAAATTCACGGAGTACGCCGTAGCTTTTTAGAATTCCGACGTAACAAAACTTTTTTAAATAAAACAAAATAAAAAAGAACAACACAAAAGTAATTTTTACTTATCCGCGGAAGGTTTTTTGGCAACTAGTTCCGGCTAGTAATAGCCATTTTGAGGAGAAAGGAAGGCAAGGAAAGAAAGGTTTGTACAGGCAAAAAGGGAAATTAAAGAAATAAGAATTAATAGCAGAAACTAATCGCCGAAAAGAACTTATGCGGGTAAGTTAAAGTTACTTCTGAGTTGCTTTTGAAAAAACTTTGTTTCGTTAAACAATTTTTATTTAATAAAAAATACTTCATAAGCTATTAAAAATTATCCTGTTTTCCTCTAAATAAAATATTTTTTGGAACTAAATCCATAATAAGTATTAACTAAATAAGGCAATTAAAAAGAATATATTAAATTATGTGGGGAATCTCAGGAATTGATTTTTAAACAATTTCTCTTAGATTTCTAACGTAAATGTAAAAGAATTGCTAGAATTCCCACAACAAAGTATAGCAAAAAATGATTCTAATCCATTTCCACATCCATGGTTTTATTGGCCAATTGCTTTCTCATTTAAATTTGCAAAACGAATTAACTCAGCGGGATAAAAAATATAATTCACGAATCTCTTCTAAAAGACACCTGAACAACCTGACGTAAAATCTCGAACAAATTGAAAGATAAAATGCGCTTTGCTGAACGTAGAAATTCAATGGTTTTCAAAATCATATATTTGAAGAATCAGTTTATCTTAATTTTTAATGCAGTATACAGATAAAATTGAGATCAAATTTCTGCAAGGAATTTTTAGTATACTTAAGAGAAAGTATTAGTTAATTTGGTACTCTGTTTACAAACGTAAATGTCCTTCCCATGACCTTTCCTGGTAACTAAGGAGAAAAAAGAATGATGTACAATAGGTCCCGTTTGATGAATGCCGCTTTCACTATTTGGCTGGAGATATTCCTGAAGCCTTCTTAGCATGGTTGAATCTGGGATGTGCAGTGTCTCTGACCTCCGTCAACACCCTTCCGTATTGATGAGGCTATTGTTCGAAGCAGAATGAGGAAGTACGCACAAGAAATAGCCAATTAATCAATTTTTCCGTTGAAACAAACTCCGACACTCACAACGATTCGGTTCCTTTAAGAATTCTATAGGTTTCGCAATGAATTTGAATTTATCAATTCTATTTATTATTTTGTCCTCGAAGAACTAATTTAAAGCACTTTACCGCCATCGAAATTAACAAAGTGCAAAATATGGCTCGCAGGCTTAAGTCTTTGTACGTCCATGTTCTAAGTCATATTATTATTGACTATAAGGCCTTTATTAAGATTGAGACTAAAAGTCTCTTCTTCAATCTAACATTTCGGTAATGATATTAAAACATAAGTAATGTGTAGGTGAATCAAGATAGAGAGGAAAACTTTTGGAGTGGAAATAAAAAAATCCAAAGTTAATATCTTAGGAAAACACCCACAAAGAAGGGGTCTGAAAAACTTCCAATAATTATCACTTTTCAATACTGATATTGTTCCTGGTAAAATAACTTCCTGGCCTCTAACTGTATAAGTTACTTAAATGATTTATCAAGGAGAGATTGAAGCTGAAAAGTTTTTTCTTTCAGACTAGAAAAGTTCAGGAACGCAAGAGTAAAAAAAACAAGACTTAACGACATATTTCATGTCCTGAAAAACTTACTTACTAAAAAAAGACTAGACTAGGTATGTCCTGGATACAAGAGTATAAAAACACATTTATAAGTAGATCAAATGGAGCGCGAAATTCTTTTTTATTTTAACAACAAGTCGTAGATAGAACTGGATGACTCAACTAGAGTATTCTTAAAAATAGGAAAATGCCATCATTAGAATGGAATCTCGATTGTGAGGCAGATGAGCTAAGGAGATGGAAAATGTAATTAGAGCTCAAGGGGGGAAAAGGGCGAGTGTAAAAGAGCTCTTCGACAAGATTCCTTTCCGGGGAGGGCTCGAATTCCATTCTACCGCATTCCTCCATTTCCGTTACTATTCATCCCTTTTAATTACTGAGCATCGGAAAAATATCTCCAACTTACGGAGGTGCCGATATCACTTAATGAACTCTAAACAGACCATTAAAAGAACACATTTGAAATACTCAGTTCTCGAATAAGAGTGAAAATTGTACTATTTAAAACTATACAAATAACCATAGTGCAGCCTAACCATGCTAAGCCACACTTAACTCAAATCTTTTACGTCATAATGACACGTAAATGAGAGACTTTGTCTATAAAGCATTCAACTCTAAGGGCGGGCTTGAATATAAAAGCTACAGAATTAGGGTTTGAACCCTTTTTGAAAAAAGGGGGCTTTGTGAAACAAAATGAGGAGTATGGCAGTTTGCCTTAAATTTCTCCACCGAAACAAAATTACACACATTCAAAGGGTACATGTGAATTTACCACAGCATATCAATATTGAAATCCTATTTTCTATAATTCCAATTATATTTATGAGACACGTAAGATTTATAATTCATTATTTTATCGTATAGATGCAACATATTAAAAGGGCTTATCGTATACTTAAATTAAAATAATTTTCTTACCTCCCATTACTGCCAGTGAAATATAAGAACTTTCTTCTCAATTATAGGGACGGATCTTAAAAAAAAGTGATAGTGAAGTTCTATACGACAATCTTTGGCAATTATTCTTCGTGTATATTTAGAAAGAGAAGTGTATGCGTTTTGAAAAATTGAGTTAACCCTTTTAGCAACTCTTCCCATGAAATAGTGTAAAACTCAATACTAAACTTTTATTTCCATTTCTTGGTCATATTTCGTAGTTAAATATCGTTAGTGAAATGGAATACTGCGTTATAGATAATTTTTCCAGTTAATGGTTACACATTCTCAAGATACCGTTAATTTCCAATAACATGGATTAAATTTTATGATTTATTTGGAAGTGGCATTTTTTAAATGTGCATTATTAGCGCGTAAGTTCGTCTATTTGAAAGTACTGAGAATTATGAATATTGGTATCAAAACATTGGCGTAAGTAAGTGGATTAAATATTGAGATGGGAAAATTTATTATTGAAAATTATTGGAGAGAGAACGGAATGATGCAAAGGAAAACGTAGAAAGTCAACTTTTAAAGCTCCTTCAAATAAGGATTTCCAATAAAGTTTGATTTCGATCATATACCTATAGTAATGCATTATTTATTAATGCCTATATCTTACATATATAATGACGCTGAAACTACAGTTATACCAACAAAGATCAATAATATTGAGTATATAATTAAATCATTCTTAAATCTCGAGCCGAAATACAGCTTTTAGTTTTTCTTTAATCCAAATTTCTTTTTTTCTAAACCACACCCTCATTGCCTGTTTCATAGACCAAAATAGATCATTGTCGAATCAAATACCGTTCTATCAGAGGTTCCCATGGTTTCAATTTTCGTTATTTTCCTCGTTTCCACGGTGTAGCATTTTCCCTCCCTTGCGACTAAAGGAGTCGCGAGGGAAGTTATATTCGTTCCTTTGGCTTGACAGGGGCTTTAATTTCTATTTTCCTGCCGTCTTCCAGGCTTAATTTCAACACGGGATCTTTCCTCGTGCTAGCCTCAGACAGCGTTTTAATGAATTTCTACGTCCCTTCCGAATCCCTTCTCCTTATCCCACTTTCTTCCCATTTCCTTTTCTTTATTGTCTTTCCTAACGCAGCGCTACAATTACGCGCAGAATCTTTGATTTTCGCATCGTAAGATGTGCTGTTGGAGCATGGATTCTCCTATTATTACTGCCATATCTTACTGAATGTAATATATTCTTTTTTATTTTAGGATAGAGTTAAATGCATTAGAGTTCTGTAATAGTTTATGCGACGCCATTCTCGGATGATTCGCAGTTTTCCGTGGATACGGTTGTCTAGCGATACATAGATATAGATGTAGATAAATAACATCTATATTTCGGACGAAATCGAGAATTGAGACTTGAAAATATCCACTTCTGTTCAACCCGTTGACGGATTAGTTAATGATAAAAAGTTTTTTTCATGTTTAACTTCTGCTGCCCTTTATCGGTGAAGCCCCCCTAAGCTCTCATGAACTTGTCAGGAGGTGCTTCATCGATACAACAGCAAACAACGAACACACACAACCATCCCCTGGTCGGAAAAGTCCTATTGGTCGGGATTTGAACCCGGGATCTTGTGGTAGGAGCGATAACGTAGCTGGAATGCAGTCCACTCAGCTGCCAAGGCCGGTTAAAATTAAAGTTAAAATTGATGGTGAGTGAAAATAATTTAGATTTGGATAAAGAAAACCTAAGTGTGGCTTAGGAAAAAGAATAAACAGCAGGAAAACCCGCGCAAATAAGGGGGTAAAACCTGTACCCACTGAGGTTATTTACAAAAAGAGTAAGTAAATGTACCTTTTACACGAACTGAAAATGGCTCAAATTATAAAAAAATCAAATAATGTACGATAAATAAGTAATTGAAACGATTCAGCTCATTTCAATATTTTATTAAATGGCGTTCCACGGAGTACGGGCTAATTACATCGATCACCATGCACACTACGTATATTATACGCCACCAATAAAATTCACAGCATATAGAATAAACAATTTTTGTTCGTCGTAAGAATTCTAAAAAGTTTCAATAAAGATGCAGGCAAAATATGATGGCAATGTAATAAAAATATACTATGTGAGAAATTTTACTATAACCACCGTTTCTAGTCATTAAAATTCTCTTGAAAATCACTGACAAATAAATTCATAAATGTAAAGTATATGATTACAATTATTTAAAATACACAAGTCGCGTAGATATAATTAATTCAAAGAAAGAGACGAAATGAAGATGCGGATACGCAGTGGCTGTGGATCGAATACGGAAACGTATGCTCGTGAAGATCTCTTAAATGTTTCTTTCTTCTAATCTATTTTGTAGTTTAAATAATGGTCAACTGTGCCATTCATTTCAGTTAACCTTTATCAACTGCCGAAAAAATTGCGATGACATAATACATCAAACTAAATTGAATGTACGGTTTAATTATTTCTGTATATCTTCACCTATGTTCGACAAAACTTTTTATCCGCACATTTTCGATAACCGAAGAAAGCAAGGTCAAACTACTGCACTCCTCATTTTGTCTGTTAAACTGCCACTCTCTTCATCTTTCATTGCAGTCTTATTTCCTCTGAATAGCTTTTGGTAATTTATGTTGGATGGACAGAGGGCGAACAGTCACAGTACGGGAGTCATACAGTTATGACTAACCGATTGACTATTTGTTTTATTTTGACTAAATCAATCATAATCAATCTGAGCAAAAGTTATATTAGAAATCAGTAGTATTTTAAATGCAATCAATGTCATGTGGAAACCTTTCCTTTCCAGATACAAATCTCCAGTAATTGAACACATGTCCTACTTGTAATAGTGTCATTTCTGCATAAGCAAACCTATGTTTGAATTCTTATTTATGTACATACATATTTATAATGTTAGACATCTATGAGCGTGGGGCATGAGTATCCATAGGAAAGTTTTAATGTGGTAAAACGCAATAATTCGACCACTGCCAGTATATGTAAAATCAATGAAAATTTAATAAAGAAAATGGGAGAAATTTCGCACGCCCTAAGTAAGATGTAAATTTAGAAGACTTTCATGGGTACGAATGGGAACATTAAGCCGATGTGAAAAACACTTTCGGATTGGCAGAGGGCCGTGTGATGCATTTGCTGCTCAGATATTCATGGAAAAGTTATTCTTGGGAGTAACTTGTGCACCTGTGACCTCACTTCTCCTTACATCTCATTAACACATCCCAGTCTGCCTCTAAATATTGAAACGATCATTTGTTTACCTCGTAATACTACCGAGTTGCTGATACCGGTCCCAATTACAATTCTTAGGGGTTAATTACAAAGTATGTACATATTACATGCGTAAACTACCATTTTATGAAATAAGAAAAATACCGAGCGATTAGATAATTAAATGTATTTTTTGATTTTGTGTACTTACTGGAAAAATATCAGACGGCTCACTGACGTGCCGAAAATAAAGCGATCTTACAGTTTCGTTCACGCAAAACTATTACCTTTTATTAAACAAGTAACCAGAAAATATTTCAACTAATTTTATAATTTAATAAAATTTCGACCCGAGAGAATATTCAAAGCCTATAATGACAACCTATAATTTACATTTCTTATTTTGATGCATACCTTGATTTCATTTCATCTTTTATTTCAAACATCTCAAGGCAGTTTTATTTAAAGAAAACTGCAGAAATATAACTTGACGAACCGTACTTTTATTTTTCATGGATGCCTGGAGTTGAACCCAACCCTGTTAGTTGTTTGAAATTTGATACTTTTTCAGTACATAGAAGATTAATTACTTGAAATGTAATTGAGATTAATGGAACTGACACTTTATTAACTTATGGGACAAATATTCATAAGGAAAACTTTGAAAACCTTGATAGTAAAGTGTATAGATATTTATGCAATCATTCGTCGAAACGCTATGAGAAACATTAAATTTACATAGGAATCTGCTGCCACTGCAAAAATCATCTGTATTTAGCAATCATTCCAAAAAATTATTAAATCATTAAATATACAATAACAGAATATCATAATATAAACGACAGTTCTAATCAACTAGATAACACACAAACTGGAATGTGAAATAGTTGTTATATTATTATAGTTGTTTGTATAAGCGAAAATTAATTAGGTAAATATTATTGTGGGACTTCCCAAGAATTTTGACTTCCCTTTCTTAAGTGCATCAAAGCATTCGAAAGAGTTCGAGAACCCTTTTGGTTGAGGATGTAAACGTCGCGAATAACCTCCCGCAAAGGGGAGCCCGAATATCCTTATCAACGTTTCTGGAAATGCAGTTTCTCCTTCCTTTAATTCCGCGAATTCTAACCTCTCCCGAGACGTAATCGTCTGGACACGTCATTCAAAATCCCTTTACGTAGAGAACCTCTTCCGACTCCATTTCAGACATTATACTTTTATTCCCCATTTCAAATTATCCTTCGCTCGCAGTCACCCCAAACTGTCATCCGTTCTCATTTATTCAGAAGCACTAAGCACTCGCAGTGCTAAATTGAACCCCCGCTCCTCCGCGTAAATGCAATTTAAAAGGAAGAGGACGCAAAAAAGCGAAAATGTATTTTTCGCCCAAAAAAGGGAGATTCTTCGTTTGTATTCAGGAGAATTAAAATGCTAACTCTAAGAGTTCTAATTTACGAGCCGAGTTATCATCCTGTTATTTTACATTGTTATTCAGTGCCTCTCTCTCTTTACATCAGCGAGGGCTGGAAACGCTCTTTTAATTCCTTATTTGCTCTTTGATTTGACGGCTGCGAATTCTTTAAAAGTTTTGGTTGTGTATGCTGTTGCGGTGCAGTTTGGTTGACGATTTCGAAGTAAAACTATTGCATTATTAATTATTATCTTTCGTAAAGTGGAAGCACCCAAATTTAAACGATAAATGAAGAATAGTGTTTGGGACTCAAACCTAGGTCTCTCACTTTCAATGCAGATGTTCTAACCGCTATATTATATACCATGCCGCGTCCTTCTCACTTAGGTTAAAGGAATGCTTTATTAGAAATGATTTTATTTTTCAAGTATTTTATTTTCCCAAATTTGTGCTAAGTTAAACATTGCGGTTCCGTTAACACAGGCCTGCGAAATCGGGGTAGTTAAAAAAAACAAGACCAAGAAAATGTGTTTCTAGTGTATTTTGAGGCGCTGATTTCAAAAATAGCCTTTATTTTCTTGTATCACGTAAGGATTTTTTAAGGTTTCAATTTTTATGTTTGCAATATTATTCACTATTTAGAAATTGTAGTAAAATTAATTTTCAGCTTAATAACAATCTTAAACATTCAGATTTCTTTACATAATACATTATCTTTTTGTTGTGATTGCTTTTTGACAAAAAAAGAAATTTTTAAATGAAAAACAGGAAAGTAAAAGTGTGTAAAATCCCCTAAAATGCACAAAAAACGGAAAAAACCTTTAAAAGCATACTTATAGACTAATGCTTTTACAGACTTAGAGCTTACAGACTTTCACTCACTTTTTACTCATTTACTGCTACTTTTTCCTTTAAAATTTCTCCTAGCTGTTTGTTTTGTGTATTTACCTACGAAATCATCTCTGGTTAACATTCAACAGTAGTCTGCAAATATATTTTAATTCCATCTTCCTTGGTATTTGCGATCCATGTTTTTGAAATACTGATGGAACCATTCGACTTGTTCTTCGCTCATTGCGCCTAAGTTGTTTGGAAAGAAGTCTAAGAGGGAATGTAGAAAATGTATTTTTACACTCATGGAACAACCTAACTTCTCTAGCATGTTTTCAACAATCGCCTCGAAATTAGGATCCTTGTGAGCAGGGACCGATCCAGGGGGGTGGTCCTGGGGGTCCGGACCCCCACCGAAATATCACTTGTGCCTATTTTTCGAAAATGAAACTCAAATAACGCAAATAAACACACAATTTAATAAGCAATAACAAGCGAAAAAATTCGAGTTTGTCTAACAAAATTCTAGCGTCACGTTTTGTGAAAGCCGAAATATCTTTTATTTTTAAAATTTTCGATCGGACCCCCCCCCAAAATTTTTTTCTATATCCGTCCCTGCTTGTGAGTGCCCAGGAATTTATTTATGACTTCCTTAAATACAATATAGACCGCCATTTCAATCTGTGTCATGCTTCATTCGAACTCTGTATCCTTCATGACCTTTCAGATATCTGGGCCAGTGAAAACATCTTCTTTCAGTTTGGCATCCGACAGCGTTGAAAACTTTTTGCAAAGGTACTTAAAACAGTTGCCATCCTTCGGTAGTGCCTTTAAAAATTGCTTCATCAATCCTAACTTGATTTGCAAAGGAGGCAACAGCACGTATTTTGGATATGGTTAAACTGTTTCTGATCACATTTTTGGTCCCAGGTTCAAGAACTTGCCTTTTTGGCCAATCTTTTCTAACCCATTGCTCAGCTCTGTCACGAATATCCCACTCACGTAGAAAACAAGATACTTAGTGTATCCTCCTTGTTGCCCAAGAAGCATTGATATAACTTTCATATTGCTACAAAGATTCCAGTCATGGTCTGCATACTTTACTTTGTTGAGAATTAGTAAAAGATTTTCATAACGTTCTTTCAGATGCACAGAGCCATTGCACAGATTTGCACATATCACAGCCAATTGGCACAGATGCATATTGACTTCCGTGATGAAGGACAGCTTTAAGACTCCTTTAAGAAAAGTCTATGAGTAGCCTCCAATCTTTTTTATGATACGTGATTTTAAATTGGCCCATCAGTCCTGGAACGTCAGCATAATAAACCAGGTCATCTTTTTCCTCAAAGTATTTCAAGAATTCTTTTTCGCGGTTCCTGTACCAGTATAAAGAGACACCTTTGGATAATAAATTTTTTTCCTTCAACCTGGAACCAAACAATTCAGCTGCTTCTTTCGACATATCTAGATCTCGCGTCAGATCATTGAGTTCCGACTTAGTGAATGGTTGAGGTGCATCGCTGGTACTCGGAATCTGATTCCTGGGTTTCGGCTGTTTCTGAATCCGAGGACGAAAGTGTCAGTTCTTTTAGAGGAATAGGCACTGGAATGTCAGGTCCATGAGGCACACACATTATGGGGTGCTCATGATTTGTCTTGATCTCCTAGTTTGACACCAAAATATGCTAAATATAGTTATTTGAAGTGATTCGTAATATTTCTTTGTGCACCTTTGAGCATGTATTCGCCATACAAATAGAAAAAGTCGTCAGGCAAATTTACTCAGCCCCTTGAAGCTATGCTATTCGTGTGTTGAACGCGAATTATTGTAATTGAAAATTACAAGAAAACGTGATGTGATGGAATTTTTTCACTATTTTTTCTGAAATCAGCACATCAAAATACATAAGAATCAGTTTTTACTTTGCTTGTTTTTTTTTCATCGCAGGCCTGTGTAATTCATGTTTCAAAGCGGAGTGTTGTAGTACGTGATAGCTAATGGACACGAAATATTGTCAAAACGGCGAAAATGGTTGCATATAGAAGCATACCCCAACCGACCATGTTGTGTTGTAGAGAAAGTATGTCTGGTAGAAGTAAGTGTTTGAATTAACAGAATGTGCTGCGGTTTTTAGATAAGGTAATTAACGAAATCAGCAAAATCAATGGAAAATTAGATGACAGGTTGTTCAACAAGAAACAAATCCAATGCTAATAGACAACAGAACAACTCGGCTAAAGAAAGACTGTCCATTATGTGTCTTTTGTGGACGCCAATCTATATTGATGTACCTTTATTTTTCTTCCGTTTGTTATGAACGGTTTTAATCTAATACGGGACTTTTTTAGTTCCAATTTTCAATTAAGTGTTTCCATGTATGTATAGGTATATCCGTTTTGAATACTAGTTTACTCATGTTGAAAATAATAATTTCTCGTGTATCTTGCGGAACGAGTTTGTTCTCTCCAGCTATTTGACTCCTAATTTCTTACAGAGTGCAGTTGCAATTGATCAATTAAAAAAAGTTTTTTATCTATTCAATCCTGACGAGGAATGCATAGCATTCGAAATACGTATTGAGTACTCTCAAAAAGTGCGGTGTCCTGTCTTGTTTTCTCGGAATACCAGGGAATGAGAAGAGGAACGCCGACGAAAACGGCCATTGGAGATTTTAAACCTCTAATTCCTTAACAAGTACAAGTAATTCCGTGTTCCAACTTTCCTTTCTTTTCAATAGTATTAATTGTGTCCAAGCCTTCCCTCTATCTTTCGTCGAAAAGTTACAGTATTTGATTGTCTTAAATCGTAACACTATGACAAGGATCCGACCCTGGATTGGTCGTTTCTGACCACTTACTTGCCTTATTCGGTCTTTCATCCCTATAAATATACGCATGGCATGTTATATTAAAAGGGTACCATGTAAACAAGGCAGGATGAGTGTGCTAGATTCCTATCTTCACTGAGCCAGAATTCTCCGATATGTGCGTTTAAGTGAAGCACAATGACTCTACGAGTAACTTTTTTCATAGCATACCATAAGGAGAGACCTTAACTAATTCCACTATTTACAGTAATCATTCCTCAATAGCTTTCATGTCATCAGAGCCACGATCAATACTGTGACTAAAGTAAATATTAATTTTTCTCTACCCTTTGGCAAGGATATCATTGCGCATGAATCAAAATGTGACCATGGACCAACCGGTAGAGGGTGACACGTTCGTTCGTTTGTTGAAGTTGTACCAGGTTCGGTTCTTGACGGGGGTTTTCATTATTTGAGTTCTATGATGTAATGAATGCATTAATAATAATAATCGTCATTATTTGGGTGAGATGGAGACTAAAAGTCTCTTCTTCCGTCTAACCCATCGTCATTTATTATAGAATTATAATTAAATAAAAGAGAATAGTGTGAGAAATTATTAGAAGAATTGCAAAGATTTATCGGTGTTCACACAGGATGACCTTTGGACGCAATCTGAATCAAGAGGTCCCCTGAAATTCAGTCGCTAAATGATAACGTTGGTTCCAATGTGCTAACAGTGTTTCCCATTATAATTCTGTCAGAACGAAGGAATTATCTATTTAATATGTCATTAAAAAGATACCCCCAAGTGTAGCCAAATTGTTGGTTAAGGGTTCTATATGTAAAATACGTGCGCAGTATATCAAACTGTGCTGATTGGCGTGGCATTCTTGTGTAGGATGATGTGTACCCTAGGGTCATAAGTTATGAAGAGAAACTCAATTGTATCTGATTTTGTTTCCAAGGTGCTTAATGAGATATGCTGAAGTCTGTTTGAAGAAATACGATTTGGTTGGCTCCCGGATAGCCATGTGGACAGCGCGTTTGCCTTTGGTGAAAGCGGTCCCGGGTTCGATTCCCGGAGGAAGCCAATGTGCATAATGACCTAAGCTGTCGAAGCACTTTTAACGATACTACTACTACGATTTGGTTGAGCTTTGGTTGCCTTAGCTTGCTCAGCCAAATTTCACAAATATGTCATGTGAAGACGTAATAGATATCGTGTGTCTACCAAGTAACTGGCTCTTCAAATAATGCGTAAAACATCAGGTAAATGAAGCTAGGACCAGTCGATTCAGAGCTTAGTTCTTTGAGGACGATATACGGTAGCAGTAGACTAGTTGATTCGTTGGTAGAACGTTACACACACTCCCAGCTTCTTCTCGGAGAGAGACTAGTCGTATGTATGTAGATTCAAATGAGTTACATAAAATAAATAAATGTCTATAATCTATTTTACCAGCAGTTGATGATTATTCAGGATCTTATTCTTTTATTAGCAATACTTCAGTGGACACTACATAAAAGAGTCACATAGCATATGCTGCGAACGGCCGTAACATTTAATCGCCTTTCAAATATGTAGCGAGTACATTTTAAGAGCCCCGTTTACGTTAAGCTCTCTTAAGGGGCAACTCTCCTCGGACGAGGAATTTTAACGCGGGAATAAGGAGTCCAGTAAAAGTGAGCATTCGATGTAAAATGGAGGGAGACGTTTGAACGACGTTGGGGTGCGCCGATGAATTATGTGCCTATAAAAGAGCCCTCTATCGATTGGGAGAGTCCTTTTACCTGAAGATGGCACTTTGAATGAGATATGTGACGGAGTATGAATTCTTCGGATGGAGGACTAAATCATGTTTGATATTCCTCCCGTATAATTGTGTCGACCGTTCGTTTCTTTACCAGCTCGACTTCAAACTGCATACTTATGATCAGTGGTTTCTATAGAATCTTAAGGGATGATTCCATTGAATTGCTTAATGACTGCCGATTGTTGTCACTATAGTTTCGAATATTATTTTAAATATTACCTCGACGATTTCCATATAACATAAATTTTTCTGCTACAGGCATTTTTACGATAATGTTTTAAGACTTGATAAGCTATTATCAGCATAAATATAATTGACTTCTAGTTTTCTATAAATGGATTGTTCTTTCTAATATGTGGCCCATTGATATTATTATTCTAAAAATAATCATACTACGATATATTTCGTCTATTTGGCATTGCCACCAGACAGTTTATTCGGTATATTATGTTTTTCATTTTTTATCCTCACACGGTTGACAAACTGACGAATCACAATAGCAAACTTACTTGAGTAAACTCATCTATCCTAGTCAATTCTGCAAGAGGTTTACAATTGATCTCCCATGTTACAATCATCTTTACAACTAAATTTCTTAGTACATAACAACTCCCTTTATCTCAATCGAAAACTGCGTCGATGGAAACTATTGGTAATATATATATAACAATGGTATTTAGTACCAATATGGTTTTTTATTGTTCCTGCTACTAGGTCTTGATGGATGTAATGTTTCTCATATGTTCTTCTACAAGTTTGAAGTATATGTATCTTTCTTTGAGCGTTTCCTTGGGCTTGTTCATGGCTGTGATAATATGATAGTCGCTTAGGTGTGATTTTGAAAGTTGAATACATCCGGGTAAAGTCTTGAAAATTCTTGAAAGCTATCGAAAAAGTGATTAGTAGATTTTTTGTGTTCGATTGACATGAACTTGTACCTCTCATAGCATTCTGGCGAGGGGAAATTACCTCACTCCTCATCTTGTCCAGTCGCCTTATTGACTCCTGAAATATTGGTAGCTAATGGTGGACGGGTTGAAGACACACCCAGTCTTCGTGCTGATGACTTTATAGAGAAAAGTTTTTTTCGTACTCCTACATAGATGATCATACAATATCACCCTTAGATGTGGCAAAGAAAGGAAACTTGGATGGAGCACTGCTGCTAAGAAATTAGAGGTTAAACATCTCCAATGGCCCTTTTTGTCTTACCAGTATTCCGAGAAAAGAAGAAAGGACACCGCACTTTTTGAGAGCACTCAATACGTATTTCGAATGCGATGCATTCTTCTTCAGGAGTAAATGGATAGGTAGGCTATTGGAAAATTTGAACCTCTAAAATCATTTGATGTATAATTTTCTACTCCATGTGTTAGTCTTTATATTTAGCTTTTGTTTAATTTGAGTGTTTTGTATTGAATTAGGTAATAACAAAAACTCTGAAAATCTTTTTGACTTTCTTACCTTCCATATTCCAGTTTCAGATATTTCCAGAATCCTCCGTCGGGTAGTAATATGTCATAATTCGTGTCATGCATCATCGACTTTGGTTCCTCCATCTTGGCTAAAATACTTCTCATCTAAACCCTGTTATACGCAGTAAATGATTTCTTTCCTTTAACTATTATATTCCTTTTGCTTATGCTTTTCTTTTCGACGCACAAAATGCTTTTTCTGTCATTATGCATAACCATTCCTCATTTTGATGTAAATAGAAAACATTCAAGGTCTTATTTACTATTTTTCGTATTGTAATTCATATACTGATTTTGCTGTTATGCTTAAATATTATTAATAATTCATTAAATTTAGAAACTGGCGTGACCTCTAGTATTCTTCCAGAGCCTACTTATTTTTAAATATTTATGCGTGTAGAGTATTTTCCAGACTTTTATCATTCGATATCTTTGTTTTTACCTCACTGTTTCATTCTTTCGCTTCATTCCACTACTCATCAATAATAATTTAATGTATTTATATTCAATATTTTATTTCAGGTTCGTTCCCGAAACTATCATTTTTATTAATTTCTCCTTTATTAATCAATTTTAAATTTGTTATAACTAATAGTGCGTTCCGCAGGTTTTTCACACTTACCTTACCGTGTTTTCAAGTCCTAACTTAATTAGTTTTTTTTTGTAAACCCATATAATACTTCTCTCTTTTTTCTCTTCTTTTATATCATCCCTAGAAAACCCTTACTGAAATATTTAATAAAATGGGGTTGGATGTAAGACGAGACTTTTGAGTCCCAATTTCACTCTTCAATAAAATCTTTTATTGTTAATAACGGAATAATTGAAGTTCTTCAACACTTAGCGGGGGTTTCGGTGTAAATCCGGTTAAAAATTTAAATAGTCATCGCATGGAAGTGTGGAACGCATTACGCGGCACCTTTACGTTTGACAGTGCATTTAATGTACTTCCCTAAGCTCACAAAAGAGTGTTAATTAGAAAATGCGTTCCTCCGACATTATCTTAATTCTGAGCATCGCAATTCCTCTTAACCTCCGCGGAGACCTTTTAATGGATCTGAGGAAGTGCAGCGCTTAATCTAAAGCCCAAAGACAATAATCTTCGAATTCCTTTAAGCGCGGGAGATGTGTTTATTACAACAATCAGCCTTAGCAACCGAGTAAATGGATCCACCAAACACTTCCTTATAGAATTTTAGCCATTCGCGGGTTTTGATAGCTATGGATGCAGGTGTGGCGTTTACCGCGCAATTATGAATTGGATGAGTTAACGGAAGAAACAAGTTAGTTTCCGAAATAAGCTTCTTATAAGCCACGCTTCCATTTAATGGACTTAATTATTTCCTATACTCTTTTATATTCTGTGGAACATCCGAACTTTTGGGACCACGGTTGGAATTTCATTTGCGCATAATTATGAGAATCGTAAAAAAGCAATCGTTTGATGCATTTCTGGTCCACGAGATTCATATTTTTCACTCCTGATTTTGATTCGTAACTATACTTGTTCAGAGGAATTTTTAAATACCAGTATATGTTAAAATACTGATAATAATGATGTTTCATTATATTTGTTGACAATGAGAAATTAATACTTATTACAGTCTAAAGCATTCTCCACTGAATGTAAATAAAAATCATGCTGATTTTTTTAAAGAATATTTTTCTTGAATGAGTGGCGATTTACTTCAAAACACGAACTTAGAAAGAATAGGACTGGAAACAGCTGAAATATTTTGGTTCCCTTAATGTCCGCATCCGCGAGATGGCAGCACTGAAGTTCGCCCTTTGAAACCATAATCTTATGTGGAGTAAACGGTGAAAATGCACGATTATGATACATACGTAATAAAGAGTAATATTTACCAAAGATGAAATTAAGAGTAATTGTTTTATCCATCAATAGGTACTTGTGAATTGAATACAAAACATTTGAATAAGACGGACAAATTAGCAAATCCGAAGAATAGGTGCAAAACACAGGTAACTTTGTCGCCGTAAAAACATTATTCGTAAATCACTGAAATGCGATGAACCGTACCGTAGAATGGGGTGACTTTGGCCGTTTTTTAGATTTTTTTTAATATTTCTGTATTCAATTACATTCTCTATGCTTAGAAAAATTAAATTACTTGAAGGTAATTCTTATTCATGCAAATCTAAATATTTTTCTTAAGCAACGGAATTTGTTTAAAAAATAAAGAATAGCGACCGTAGGCACCCCAACCGATGGGGTGACTTCGGCCACTAAATATGTTTCCTAAATATAGCCTATAAAATTTACCATATGACTATTATTATGACCATTAATATATTTAAAATCTTTAAATTATTATTTTATTTATTCTTTGTTTAATAGGTACTGAGATAAGAAGTTATTGACTTATTATAACGTTTTTCCACTTTATTTATAAATTTTCAAAAGAAAAATACATTTTTTAGAAAATTTCTACTCAATGTCACTCGAACCCTCTTAAAAAATTTTTCAAGCCTTAGAGTCAGTATTTTGTTTTTACTAATAAATCTCCGAACCCAAAAAATTCCTGGATTTTTTTTCAAAGCACTGAACATTTACTTTTTACTGTTCAAATACGTTTGTACTAAAATTTGGATATCACGAATACTCATAATAAATCTAACAGCATTTCCACTAATTTAATCTCTTTTTCACGAAGAAGCACTGTTTGGCCTCCAATTGTCTTCAAATGTTTCCCATCTTGCTGAGTGTTACTGAGAGAAGTTAACAGACTGAGGTTTCGTAGACTTGTCTCGAGAATACACGATTTTCAATTTAGTTCCCAATGACATTTGTACTGTCAATGATGCAAGGAGCAAGACGGATTTGCAGGCGATATGTCAAGACAATCTAAATTCTAAGGGCAGGAAGAAATAGCCACTTTGCGAAATTTTAGATATTGTACTACAAATCTAAAATTTGTTGGTGCAACATGACCTTTGTTGTCAAGGCACCTTATAACCCTTAATACTACTACTACTTTAAAATTTGTGGAGCAGTGCACGCGTGGCCGAAGTCACCCCTTTCTGCGGTAACGTTGATATGAGTTGGAAAGTGCGACCACGTTGTGTGAATTGGAGATCTTCTTTGTCGTTACTGCGCTTGAAGACTTTTGATATATTTTAAGATATCCTTAATCTTAAAAATGCCTGGTCATCGTTGTATTGCACCAGATAAAGAAACACAGCAAGTGTGCTGTTTGCCAGGCAGCATTAATTCATCCGGGGGCATTCTCTTGCCATCCAGTAGCAAAGTTAACAAATATGAAAATTATGGGGGTTTGGTTCATCCTAATGTAAACCTTCATACTTTCATCCTCAAAGAGGAGGAACAATTTGTAAAGCACTGTGAGACAAATGATGTGCTTGAGTACATAATTACAGAGTTTCCGAAATCCAAAAGTATCAAATTTTAATGACGCCAGTCATTAAAATTTGATACTTTTGGATTTATGTATGTTTCATCAATATTTGACCGTTTACTCATATCCCGGAGAATACTTCTGGGAATTTCGATTTTTTCAGAAAATTTTCAGAAATATTCAGAAAACATGTCAGGAAATGTTGTAAAGTCGGAAACTTTCCAGACCACCCATGTGCATCCTGCATTCTAGTTTTAAAAGGCCTAGTTGAAATTAGATGTAACGTTGGTAATTTATTAAGGATCAATTACTTTCTGTGTATCCAAGCAGAACACTTCGCTGATCTACGAATAATGTTTTCACGAGTAACTTGTGGTGTGCCCTGAAGGCAACCTGCACTTATTCTTCGGATTTACAAATTTGCCCATTTTATTCAATTGTTTTAAGTAATTATAAATGGATAAATCACTAACTCTAGATTCCATCTTTGGTATATACTACTCCCGCAAAGAAAAAGAGGGAAAAAGTATCATAATCTTTTTCCATTTACTCCATATGAGATAATGGTTTCAAAGGGCGAGCTTTGGTGCTGCCATCTCGCGGCTGCGGACATTAAGGGCGTCAGCCGATTGCACAGTCAGCATAGGGGAGCTTCAGGGGTGTGCTTCGAAGCAAGAAAAATTACTTTAAAAATCATACTTCATTTACATCAAAGAGGCTTATCTTCTTCTGTTTCTATTATATCATCATCAGATAGCGATCAGTTTGCTACACACCCTAGTTAAATTCCAAAAAGTTGTGAAAATTATATTTTTCAAACCCATTTTCTCAACTCCGTCATTGCTGAAGTCTATAAATTTAATATTCTGCAATGGTGAATTCCATAGCTGTTTTTCAGATGATGTGACGTTAATTTCGAAAAAGCTTTACATGTTTCCTTCTTTGTGATTAAATTACCATGAACTTTAAGATCAGATCCAAATTTTACTCCAAGATATCTTGAGAATCCTAAATTTGCAAGGCTTTTTCGTTTTACTCGTCTCTCACATATGATAAATACCGGGCTATTTTCTTTCTCCGCAGCGTAGGGCAATACAGCGGTGACTGTTTCTTATCTGTAGTTAAGAAAATCAACAGCAAATCCGTTGGATTACATTTTATAGAAATTTTTTATTGATTTTCAATAAACCAAAAAGGTCATAGAAATGGGGTTAATAACAGGTTCAGCAAGAATGAAACGCTTTCAAGATCTAAGTTTTAAGTTCTTTTGTGGTAATCCATGGCCGACTCTTAAAATATATTCAAAAAAATACTAATACGATCTCTTTTTACTGCTTATTCGTTTAAAAAACTTTTACTAATACTGCGCAATTAGTATCTATGATTATAATATAAACGAAAAAGTATAGTTAAAAGGAACCTTTTTTCAGTATTGTAAAAATATTCTAATCAATGGTGTATAAATCTGTAATAATTGTCGTAGGTTGATTTAGTATGGTTTCTTGGGTTATTTCATAAATAACATCTCTCTTATTGAGGATTAGCTTATTTGCCGGTCATTATGTAAGCAACCCAAGATATGATAGATTCTAGATGTGATCGCATTGATTGATATACGGAGAAATAAGTGAACCTCGCTAAAATGAACTCATTTTAATTATTAGTGAGTATAAAATCTACTTGTAAATTATTCAGCCGGTTGGTGCCTCAAACTCTCTGACATGAGCTACTCACCAGAGCTTGTACGAGCTAGTTGAGGGGAATGAGTCTTGCTAGACAGTGTGAGGTATGAGGTAGTTTGCTTTCCGTGAACCGGAACCGGAATCGGAACATGTCCGCATTGGCGAAGCACAATGAATCCACAAGTAACACTTTTCTAGTCGGTCCATAAGGAGAGACATTGATCAGTGATATTATTCACTCAAACCTAAATTGCTTTCATTTCATCTCAGCCGTATTCAAGACTCTGATGAAAGTATATGAAAAAATATATTTTTCTCTTTTCTGTATCAAATGGCGAATGAAAGATATTCCATTCATCACAATATGATAGCAGTATTAAATAATAGGAAATACGTAATCCTTAAATCTCTCAGAGAAGTCAAGTCAACAGAAGCCTATACTCTTGTTAATTTTGAGTTTCTACAAGTTGGAAAATGTTGCTTCAGGTTACGAGACTTTAGAGGAGCGCTAAACTCGCTTGTTTAGCGCTTTTTCACCGAGTCCACTTTCATAGTGCCCATAGATCGGGCTCACGAAAGGCAATGAAGTAGACTCGGCCCTTATCAATGTCTAATGAGCTCTGCTAATCCGCGGTGATTCCTTGAGGAATGGTTCACCACGTGCGGCTCGTGACGGCTTCATTTTCTGGTGAAACGGATTGGGAATCAACCTAAGCATAAAAGTAATGGAGGAACTTGGTTCAAACACTACTTATTTTTAGAATTTCAACATAACGATTAAACTCAGTAGCAACATGAATCTATTTTCGAATCAGTACTACATTACATACTAAAGTATCGGACATAGGCTCATAGTATCATCGTAAATATATGCCACAAATTCACCCTATCTGCTTTATGCTTATCGGTATTGAGACCCTTCGGACTTCTATTGTATTAGTGTATTAGAAAAAGCTTTACGGAAGGCTGTTTGTTTTAAGAATAATTAAGAATTATAATTAAACAATCGGAAAGTCTTATTATTATTCTTATTCCCAGCAGATGGCAGCTTTTTAAGCAATGTTGTCCAACCGATAATCCAAGGGTATAATAAGGTAAGAAAGGTTTTTACTTGAATTTTCAATGCGATTTGTACGCCAAAAGTTAAGTTCTGAAGAATTTAAGAACCAGTTTAGTATATTTTTACAATAAAAAATAAATTCACTAATTATGGGGAAATTTACTCTCTCCGAATTACCATCTGATGAGACAGTATAACTAGTAGCCCAATGCAAATGCAGCATGTAACAACGTAAAAATTCAATTCCAATAAATGTTTTATCATAGTTTAAGAATTATTGTTAGAAAGAGGTCATGCAGTATTAAGTGAATTGCCATATGTTCATTGAACTTTGATGATAATAATCACTCGGACATTTTACATTGAAAATCGAACGAAGGGAACTATACCTTAAAAATGGATGATAGATGTATTATATTCATAAATGGTTCTTTAGATTACTTGTGTTAATTTTTCTGGTCCATGTTATCCCAATCTTGCAAGTAATTTTCGCAGATGCTCTAAGTTCAAGCGAGGATTCTTTATGCATATAATGTACTATAGTCAACATTTTATCATCGTCTCTTTTTCAACTATATCATGAATTGTTGTAGTAATAAAATCTAAGTTCTCTGGCCGTACTTCGTGGAACGACATCATAAATGATAAACAAACTTAGCTATTTAGCTGGAACCGGTCGTCGATTAAAGTTTTATTGTGATAATTACCAAGTTTGTTTATTATTTATGTTGTAGTATCTATGAAATTGGGTTTTGTTTGACTACTTTCATCAAATCTTTCCTAACATAAAGGTTTAATCATATAAACGATGCGTTATGTTCTTCAGTGTGCTCTTAAAATGAACTTTTCTTTTAATACAAATATCTATTTGACCAGTGAATCTGTTATGACAAACATCTTGGGTAAACGTGAATCAGTTGTATGTAATTAATTAGATTTTTTCCCCCTTCTCAACATCGTAATTAGATCTAGTATTTCCTAACAAAAATGTTTCCCTAGGTTCTCATTTGTTTAATACTATTTCCTTTCCTTAGTTAGCAAAGAGAAATACAGTTAATATATATATATATTGTCTATTTTATTGTAGAGCAAGTGATTTCCATAGAGCTGCAAGTTAGTTTCAGCCCTCTCTCATTGCATAGCAGTCTGCCTTTACCAGTATCTCGAGGGGGCCTCATTGGTCACAGGAAAAGGGTTGATTCTGAGTGAAGGTCGAGATCTGTTTGAGAGCAACGTGCCTTTCCAGCAGTAGATATAGACGTCGTTTCGTGGAGAGGTAATTGGAAACAGAACGTCTTTTTAACAAGGAGAAAGCCTTTGAATCGATATCTTCCCTGTAACGAGCTGGGATTTCTATTTCTCCGCAGCGAATTATCCTTTGAGCCCACTTTTGCTGACATATTTCGCCACTTCATTGCAAATAGACCTATATTTCTAATTCTGTAACTTGATAAATCTCATTGAGTTGGTATGGAATAACCGAAGTTATAATTAATATTTAGTAGATGTATTCAATGGTAAATAGACTGAAAAACAATATCCGTGTTATTATATTATTATCCTCTATATGTTAACACTAGATCGATAATTTGTAGTACATATATAATGAACTTCTTAAAAATTAAAATATCGAAATATGAAAAATGCATTCAGGCAAAAGATAATTTTCTTAGTTATAAGGGTAGGGGGAGATTTTAGAATATATTTTATACTAAACATAATAATGGGCTTTCGCAGCATTAGAATCTTTAAAATAAGAGTTCCGATAAATGCATTTTAAATTGTGATAAAAGTATTACTCCGTGCTATCCATAAAAATCAATTACATTTCACAGCTAGGAAAATGAGGAATGCAGAAAATGTTTAGAACAATATTTTTTACTAAACATAATTTGCTGCTATTTAACAATAGTTCAAATCTCCCTTTCTGATGATCATTGAAAAATTGGCGATAAAAGTATTTATTTATTTTCTGAAAGTGAAAAATATTGTTCCAAACAGTAACTTACCATGAGAATATTCACAGATTATCATTTAGTAATCTACGAATAGGAAGCAGCTCAGAAAATTATAAAATTAACTAACTATCGAAACAGTTTCGAGTTTATTTCGTTAAAGTTTTTTCTGAAGAATTATTACCTTAAAATAAAGTTTTCTCAACCTATGTATTGTTTCTTAAATTTTCCAAGTTTTATTATGCTAGATAATTTTGGGATGGAAAGAATATAACTGTTACGATTGGAAAAGTATAAATGATAATGCGGCTAGTTCACAGATTTTTTTCATTTATTGGTATTTAATTAAATAATCTTCGGTAAAATGTGGGTACTTGAGTATCGCATGTATTGCAATCTACGACAAAAAAGAAATCCTACCTATTAATTAATGATCACTTCTCTTGGATTTTCTTTCGTCTATGAATCCAGCGAGCATGTCCATAATCCTAAGAGACAATGCAGCCTGAGTCTTAAGGTGAGGAAGCCATCCTCTGCGATGCCGATTAAAAAAACCCCGCGCCCCATTACCTTCCCTCCTGCCTTCCACTGGTCGGTCCGCAATTAAAGGAGTCCCCGTCATTATTTTTCATTGGTCCGTCGTGTACTCCCGCACCGGTGGTGGAGGAGAGAATTAAGAAGGGACAGATTTTTTTGAGGCATTCTAAAGATGATAGCAGCACCCGGGAGTGGCGTCAGAATGAAGGTGGGCCGACGAGGAGACCGTGTGGGACTCGGGTGTTGTATGAAGGGCCGTTATTTACGACCCTCCGCCACAGCGATTCTTGTTTCTTTTGCTTTCTTTCCTGTCCTGGCCTTTCCTGTTACTCTTTCGGTCCTCCTCTCCATCCTCATTCACTCATATTTTATCTTTCATTCGACTGCCCAAGAATTCCCTCCTGGCTCTTTGATTTTTTTCATTTCACTTTCCATGCCTTTCAACTCGGAGCTTTCTAAACAGTGGTTGGATATATTCCATGCATATCTTACGCTTTTTCATGCGATGCTCCATTATTATAAGTAAAAATAGCTGAAATATGCTTGCTCTATGGGGCCGGAGAGGATGTTGTTATATAGTTGACTGAAAAAATAGTACCATAAAGAAAGGCCACGCATCCGTTATTCTTAGTTGTTTATTCTTTTATGAAAATCTTCCAAGCGTTGCTATTATGCGGGTAATTGATGGTTTAAAATCTGTAGGCGGTTTCATTAATATTGGCAACTTTGGTATTTTCAATTATTGAAAGCGAAAATTAAACTCTTAGCAGTAGCTAGTTGTGTACTAACTCTTAAAGCAGTAGTTGTTTACTTGATAATAGTCGTGATTTCAGTGACAATTTCATCCACTAATGAGTGATACGATTTGATTATCATGCTTTAAACTAAATGAATTCAGTGGATGACCTGATTAAAAAACATTCAAGTTACCGTGAGATAATAAAGTTTGAGGAGCTGAGATTTCTATCGAGTTTACGTGAAAATGTCGAAAAAAGAATGAAAATTTTAGTTAGTTCTAGTTCAACTGCTTCATTAAAAATCCTTTAACGAACAAGATTTTTAGATGAAATTTCTCCATAAATTTGGATAAAATGTTGATAGAATTTTGAAATTATCACAGACAACTTTGCTAGGATCAAATTCGTATCCCATTAAATTACTTTTCATCAAAGTTTTGCAAAGTTTACTTATACAGAAGGTCGAACTATTTAAAGCCTACATTTATAGATGAAAATGGTCACCGGTGACAGAAATTTCACGTTGGGAAAAGGAGCAAATGCGTGCTTTAAAATCGTTTAACCGTAGGAAAATTCGCTATCGATTCACAGCTTCCTCTTCTCGTCAAAACCTCTTTCCCCGGCACTTTCCTGTCCTTAGCCTTTCCCATTCACTCCCTTTAACCTTCCCTCTTCTTATCTCTCTTCCTTCTCGAAAAAAATTGCCCCCGGGTATATAGGAGGAGGCACGGTGGCTCGCCATGACGTCACGCCGGGACAGATTTATGGAGTCTCGTGATTTACGAGACGAGAGTTGGTGCTAAGAAGCGGGATGCAGGGGAAGATGATGAGGGAAGGTGGGAGAAAGAGAGGAAAGGTATGAGATGTCAGGAAAGATGCGGATGAAGAGGGATGAATGGGGAAGGATGCCCACATTTCAGGAAATTTTTAAGAATGTTTCCGAATTTCATTCCTCCAGTCTTACCAACTTTCCCGTTATTAATTTCTTCTCCGAACCGTTGCAAATGAGACGTTTGCATCGGAAGTGATGAACTGCGTTGAGAAGCCGTAATAATACTGAAATTTGTTCGCCGCGTGAAGCGGAGGAAAGAGACACTGGGATCACATTGTGCGCTGTCGTCGACAATATATTCGCATTTCTTCGTTGCTAAGGCGACTATTTTACGGGCCGCTTTCTTTATCATCCTTTATCACCCAAATTCAGAAATACATTGAAGTAATTAATTTCCAATTATTTGAGAGGTACCTACATCAGATTAAAATTGATGCAATGCCCTTTAAAAGTCATGTTGGGTTCATTTGACCAAAACTAAATTTTTTATGTGAATTTAATCTTACTTTAGGTTAAGTACCAAATCAAGAAATCATTCTATGAAACTGTATGCAACTTATTAAAGCACACGTTTTGATCCAACGCGACTTTTGCATCCTCAGAAATTTGCATTAAAAATATATATACATGAAATACAAAACAATTTATTGTAATCAAGTTTCTGAATATTATAGTAAAAGTGATTTGCTACAATAATTCTTTTTGTACGCTGGAATTCCACCAAGTATCATTTAAGCAACTCAATTATATGTTAATGAAAATCGCTCCTCTTGGTTCACTACAAATTTTTTAAATTGTATTGCCTTTCGTTGATTATAAAATCACTTATCAGAATAAGTGATTTGCAGTAACATATTGCAATTTATTTCACTGTTGCCTGTGTAGATGTAATTCTAATCTTTAACTATTTTTTTGTTTTACAGAATTATCATAAAGCTCTCTTTGCTGTAAAGCCTGACCACATATCTCGGGACAACTTTCTGGGCAAACTAATATTTTGATCTTACCATAGTTTTTTCACTGATGCCACGGCAGGAGGCTCCAATTTAGTCAAGTGATAGGTACATACGTTAGCTTTCGGTGAAAGAGGTCCCGGGTTCAATTCCCGGTTGGATGCTTGGTTGACACCCAGAATCGTGAACTAACTAGGAAGCAAGATGAGTTAATAAGTAGTTAGGATCCAGGAAAGTTGATTAGGGTCATAAGAGTTTATATTTTGATTACTCCATGGAGGAAGGCCTCTTGTCTATGCCATATCCTACTTAGGGATGGCGAGCAACGGATTTGACTATATTCATTATAAGTTGTGACTTTTCTTACTTTCTTGTTTGTCGAGTTCTTTCAGATTGACCCTTCGAGGAATTGTTTATTCAATTCATCAATCGCCTCCTTCTTTCTATTATTTGAGGTCCGACATTGCGATTCGACCGAAATCGCCGTCTCGAGACGAAAAGATGGGCAATTCCATTCCTGTCGCAGATTATTCATTCCTTTCTGCAGACACTCCTTAAATAAATTAATCTCTCGTTCAAAGAAAATCATTTACTACCTCTCATCGAACTGTCACGGCTTGAAATATCCCACGAGGAAACAGTTTGATTCACAATTAATTATTCCACAAATCAGTAGCCAAGTGTGACCAGAAATTCCGCACTCAAAGCCCTTTGGCTATAGAAAAAGAACCATCCACATCATCCAGCAGGTTCTGCGATCGAATTTTTCTCTATCTTTTCACTTGCTACCCATCTTACCTTATTTGACAATTCCTCCACTCCCTTAGGTTTGACGCACCCACTTTTCCCACCTTCATTTAATTCTTCAACCGACACCCTTCTCCCACCAGCTCATCCTCGTTTGTTATTGAGTCAATACAGCTTACTTCGACCATCCCTCGCCCTGTCCCATAATCTTCCAGCCTCTTAATGTCCTTTCTCCTACAGATCTATGTTTCACATCCATGCAACAAAGTAATGGACACAAAAGAGTCCGCCAGTACTTTCCTGATTATACCTGATATTCTCAAGATCCGTTGTCTTCTTTCCATGGTGAACAAATGCCATCTTATCCTGAGATTACTCAATAATTACATAGACCAATATGTTCTAATTTGTTATCATTCAAATAAATTATAAAATCGACTCTCCTATCTATCAGATTTAATTTTTATGTATAAATTGGTGAATGCTAAATTCGACTGTTAAAAATTACTATCATGCATTCAAATAAGAATTTCTAAACATATATCAAGGTCAAATGATACTTTTGTCTGTGAAAAATATGCAAGAAATTAATCCACTTAAAAAATTGCAATGATATATGATTATCTAATCCCTTGACGTAGTGAGTTCATGTGCAGAATTTGTATTTATTTTCAAGCTTTGCATTCATTAAAATATTTTAATGATGCATAGATATGTGTGACATATATATATTTTAATATCTACATTGATATTTTACGCTCTTTTCTTTTATGTATCCTACATGTATATGTATTTCTATCTATTCTAAGTATTTATTTATTTTGTGGTGTATAGATATTTTGTGATATTTTATTTTATCAATATAGAGATATTTTATGGCATATTTCCTTATGTATCCTATAAAATGTATGTATTTCTATGTATCCTACAGAAAGAGGGCATTTTAAGCACGCTTAATAAATCTAATTTAATTTCCCTCTCTTGCTGAATATAAATTTCCATTCCAAGATCCGTCGCCTTACAATTTGGCCCATTGACTAATAGTTAAAAACAACTTTTGGGATGATATCAAACAGCTTACTAGTAAAAATAATTGATAAATTTACGTTACTTCTAAAACCCACAGTTAAATTGTAAGATCGCTGTTTAGAGAGAGATTATGATCATTGAGTTATTTTGAATGTGATTAAGTTAGGTTGTAGGTGGAATATCTCTTAGAAATCTTGTGGGAGATGATCTGCTTAAATAAGCAACATAGAACTCGTGTAACTTTAATTATAATAGCATTATAGGTTTCATCTTAATCAATAATATGCAGAGAAAGAGCGTAAATAATTATGACGAGTGATGTTTTTGCAAGTAGATACAATCTAAAAATTGGTATAATATCGCTTCACGTCTGAAATATTTTCGGATATTTGTATTTATTACCACAGTAAGTAAGAGGAAATTAAAAACCTACATATTAGTTCTACAGGGTAATGAATACGTTTGTCTTAATCTGAGTCACAGTACACCGAAATTCTGTATATAAACTCTTGATATGACGGTGAATTGAAATACCAAATACTTCAGATATAAACTTTCCTAGACCATTTATTTTTTATGTGAAATAATTTGAGAAAATCTCCATTCGATTTAAATCATCATTTTAAACATTTCAGCAATTTAAGTCTTGCAGTAGATAAAAAGCATTTGCTCGAGTGTGCCGCGAGGTTAGATTTAACAGTTAAGTGTACCGCGGAGTAGAAAGAGGTTGGAGATCAGTTTTCTCATCCCCTATCTATTTCTGAGCTTCCGTCAAAGTTTTGTCGAAGCTTTCATAACCGCATATTTACGATCAGTACAAAAACTTTTCCGACATTGTATATATTTCAAACCCTCGGTAAACAAATTCTCGGCTGAATCCTATTCCGCATGTGGATTCCAAGTCTCTTTTCTTCCCGAAATTCGCCAGTGTGTGGAGAGAGGGTTTTTGTCGGGCGCATTTCCCTTCGCCGGAGTATATTTCACATCTCCAGACGGCTTGGTACTCACAATAGCCGCTCATGCATTACGAATTTCTCCGGCTCTTTCTCGGTCCGTTCCTTATTTACACCGCCAAAAAAGAGACTGCCAAGTGCGCGATTTTTCCTCTTCTCGTATGCATTGGATTGAATGTTTATCGGAATTTACATTTACATCGATACGCAGTCAAGCGACCCTCGCATGCTATCTTGGAGCATACATTTCCGCATAGGCGTTTTTTCAATCAAATCTCGATTCTAGAGAAGAAAGATAGGTTTTATTTCGATGATGGGAAATTGTTAGGTGATATCACCGTATTAAATTTTTAATTGCTTTATTTTGTTAGGAATGTTAGTGATATAAAATCCCCCGCCATAGTCTACTGTAGGGTTGCAGGGTGATTAGATAAATGTAAATTTCAAACTTGAATAGAACCCATATTATTTATTAGAAAATAGAGTAAAATGCAATAGAATTGTGAATTCCTCATGGACAAAAAAAGAAGCGAAATAACGTATCCATCTGCTTATGTTTAGTAAATAAACGTTTCAAATAATTCTAGTAGTTTCCATCTTTCATCCAACAATAAAAAAAAACGCTTTGATTCACAAATAAGGATTTCTCTTGTATTAAAACAAGACCCAGAAAAACTACAATTTATTTGATAATAGGAAATTGTCAAATGAAAATTTTTGTCGGGTTAAAGTTTTTATGACTACATTACAATCTAAGATAGAAAACTAAAGTTTTTTGAAACGGTAGATTACATAAAACTGGAGGTTTGAATTATCCATTTAATTTATTGATGATATTCATAGGCCATATCTGAAAGATAACGAATAAATTAGTCATCTGCAAATGTTCGAAAAACATTTCCTTCAAATAATTTTCGTAGTAACCATCTCTCCGATCATACCACCTTTAATTCAGAATCGTTTTACAAAATAGTAGTTTGTTATCTCGGATCTAATTAAGATCCAGAAAAACTGTAGATTTTCTTACTGATGTTGACACTAATTTATTTAGAATGTAGCATAAAATCACGTTAAAAAGTTGACGGCTGTTGATCAGTTACATAGAAATTAAAATCTAGAATATCACGTAATTTCATTTCCCTTTGATTATGGTTAAATATAGACCATATAAAAAATACTTTTTGTGTTTCAATCGTTCTCTTTGCCATCATTATATTATTAGCGTTTTTTTATATTTTCTCTTCCTTTTTTTCTTATGCTCTTATGCATGCATTTTATCTCCGTAACCTCTCCTGAAAATGCTGACGTCTATGAATTTCTTTTGTGAATTTATTTGGGTCTTTTTTTCTCTCACTTACAATAGCTCCTCTATTTTATGATAACTTCTTTGGTCCATGATATTTGATATTTTGAGCTCGGCAAAAAAGCCAACATTTCTTTTGGTACGTATCTCTTTTCCATTCCTATTTTATCTAGATACTCTCTTCTTTTCCATTGAATCTATTGCTATGCTTGGTAACTTAACATTCGAGGCGAAATTGTTTCCGATGATTCCGTAAATTTTGATGATCGCGAATTAGGATTTTACCCTTATTACAGATCTTTTGCTTCATATCATGCACTACCAGTTTCCTTCATCAAGGAGTTTTTACTCCCTGCCTGTTGGTATTTACTCATTTAATTTTAATTGACTCATTGTTACTTGCATGTGCGAATGAGGAAACAGTTGAATCATTTTGTGCTAAGATTAGGCAGAAATATTTTGGGTACAACATTGCTTCAAAAATGGCATGCATTCTGTTACTGGGATTGCATATCAACAATTTGTTATATTTTAAACTTATAACGTTAACCGCGAATGCTTAGATTTGTGAGCGATGAGTCGAGATGAGTGGAGATGAGCAGATGTTGAGGCAGCGGTGTAGCTCACCGCCAACTTCCCTTCGGATTCTCAATTACATTTCCCAATCTATTTCATATGCCTGCCCCAGAATTTTCCGTATCATTTAATTTTCATCTCTTCCTCTTTCTATCTGGTGTTCGCCATGTCCACTTTAATACCATTCCTTAATTCATTCCAACGTGGATTCCCCGATTAGAAGTAAGACCGCTGCACATTGGGTATAACGTTCTTTTAAGCGGAGATGGTGTAATTTATGCACGTGGACATCACTGCGCTCCCCGCCGAGTCCACCTGCTCTTGACCGCCGGCTGTTGCCTCCCATTTACTGCTCCCTTCTTTACTCCCCCGCGGCGTCGTACTTAATCCCCGCACCCACTTTCCCACGCCTCGTCACACCTTCCGCTCATCTAAAACGCTTCTTCCCTCGGCGAAATTAACGTTTTTAAAAGATAGCATACCTTTGCAATATCCATGCGTTGTATTCAAGTTGTTGATTGGTTACTTTTGCAGTATCGGTCTTCAAGTGTTAATCCAAGTTTAGTTTCGATCACACTATGATAGATATTACTGCAGATTTCCATCCGCGTTTTCCTTCGTTCACTTTCCGATTCGGAGGTTCGCAGTTACATTATTTATCCTCACGACTTACCAATGCCTCTTCCCTGAATTGTGTGAATTTTATCGAAAGCTTTATATGCTCAAATTGAACTCCGCAACACCGTTACTGGTTGATGAAGAATATTTTAGACAATCATTTTATAAACTCAAAGACTCACAGTTGCACATTGTATAGAAAAAATACTCAATTACAGAATCATATTATATATCCTTCTTACATAAAAATAGTGTTTCCCTAATAAACATGAATTTTATCGAAAAATCTTCCATATTCTCAAATGGAACTCCTGCAATATCATAATCGGCTGACTTATAAAACTTTAGACAACCATTTTATGTATTAAAAGACTCACATTTGCATATAGGTTAGAAATAGAGGTCTAAGGTCTTAAATGATCTCATTTGTTTTCACCTTTAATTTCGGCTACTTATAGATCACGTAAAATATCGTTTTCATGAGTTCCATTGTTTTTTGTTCATCTTGTTTATTTCACACCGCCTCTTGTCCATGAGCCGTGTCCAAGAGAAGATCGTTTGCCTTTGCATTGTCCTTGTCTGACTTAGCTTGATGCTACTTTTGGTTATATTATATTAGATTTTTATCTTCGATCTATTCAACCTTTGACTGCTTCATTCAGATACTCAGCTGTACGGTGGTGCTTTGAAGAAACAAAATCGATAAAATCAAGGAAAGAATATATCTAGTAATTTTTATTGAAGCTTTTGTAGCTCAGTATGTAGAAAATTAATTCCATGTTCCATTCCATCACATAGAAAATTAGCTCCGATTGCTGAATTTATGAATTTAATAACTTATTGAATGCACCTTATAAATGTTTATTCTTTGCAAAATTTATATGAGTATAAAGCGTTGATGAAAGATAATATTATTTTATATTAAAGCAAAAGATTTCATAAGTAATGATTACAGCTAATCTTAATGAAAGATTTCCTGTTATACTAAGCTCATTTTTAGCTCAGAGCACAACCCAGTCTCTTCTTTCTTAAAGATTTATAAAATTGGGGTTTCACGCGTGCAAAAGTAATCAAAAACTACGGCCTTTGCTGTGATTATATCTTAATTATCATAGGAACATGTTTATTCCATGATCTTGCGAGTATTAATGTAGATTGCATTTAATATATTTTTGCATCTTCTGCCGGTTTTACAACTTATTGCAACTCAGAAAAAGGCATCGAACATAGAGGTGAATAAACTTTAATGTAAAGAGCGTTATTTTCATAGAATTCGATTCCTTTGCCTTTCCTCTGTAAAATGCAACTATTTTTTATTTTACTGCCGATAATGTTATCTTTCGCGTTTCTTCCTTCTTTTGCCAAAAATCATTTTTCTCCATTTTATTATTTCCTCTGGCCAAAGCAGACAGTATTGTTGATATAAAATGCAAGAGATCTTATCACTGAGTAATATTTCACAAGGAGACTGATAAACAAAAACACATTTAAATTTCAACGAGTATCTCAAGATATGTTGTTCGTGACAACAAACAGTAGGTGGCAAAACCGGGTCTTACAATGACTGTCTTAGATGAAAGAGAATTGCATTCGGATAGTAACAGCTATCAGATGTGTAGAAGATATAGGGAAAATAGTCAATAATGAAGTCGTTCTGAATCTGTTTCTCTGTTTAATTATGGTGTATTTAAACTGTAACGTCTCTACAAGGAATTCTAGGATATTTGTATGAACGAAGACTCGCTATACTGAAAATTCTTATTTGAAGGATGGTTAAAGGCACTTTTAATTGTTCCCTCTGTATTCAGCTGTAAGGACAGTACTGACTTCAACCCCTTTGTCATAAGAAAACAGAAGCCCAGAAGAAGCAATGGAGCTACACGAGGAATATTTTTCCTTTACACTCACCCAGAGCTAGAATATTTTGAGCTCAATATTATATCTGAGACAATCTTTAGGTGGTTAAAACATTTTCATTGTGATTAAAAGCACTTATCACCCTTTTTTAAGTCACTTTTTATCCACTTTACACGAAATCCATAATCTTCATATATATGTTCTAACTTTCGGTAGGTTTGTTCCACTATTCGATATATAATATGCTTTCTTTCGTTTTTTGGTAACTTATCCCTTCCTTTACGTATGCTAAACTCTTCTAACTTTGTCTTTACCTGAGTATCCTACCTTCTTTCACTTTATTTAGTAATTCCGTCAATAATTGGATTCCTCTACCGTTACTAATTTACCTTCAGTTTCTTTATATTTCCATACAAAGTTTTTGCTCTTCATATCTGTACTCTTCTAGAATCTATTGTATTTACTTTGAAGACGAGGTCTGATCTCGAGGTTAGTGTGAAAAATCGCCTTTCATTTGGGACGCATGCTTCGTTCTGACTCTTTTTGTTTTAAAGGCCAATAAAAATAGCAATGTTGACATGAGCGGTATGACTCGTGATGGATGGTTCAACCCCAATATTCAAAGCCACTTCAGTATTACAATCAAGCTCTTACAAGAATTATACAGGTTTGGATAATGTAAAATAAACTAACTTAATCGGCAAAATAACAAATCCTAATAATGAATAAATATAATATGCAAAATAACTAACGCTAGGTACGAAAAATAACACAAAACAAATAAAAGTCTATCAGTAAAATATTCATCCCGAAGGCCGGTTGGTAGTACCTCACCCCCTCTGACATAAGCTACTAAGAGCTTGCAGAGAGGAATGATGTGTTCACTAGGCAGGATGAGGAGTGAGATAGTTTGCCTTTGCTTTCCTCAATGAATCAAAATACTCTAAGCAGAAAATGTCCATGCAAGTGAAGCACAATGACTCTTTGAGTAACTCTTTCCTTGTTAGTCCATAAGGAGAGACATAGATCGGAATTAATATATTCACTCATACCTCAGTAGCTTTCACAGCCATGATCAAGACTGGGACAAAAGAAAATGAAAGTTACATTTTTCTCTATATTGTACCAATTGAAAATATTTAGAGTAGCAGGAACGCAAGTAAAAGTAAGAGATGGATAAACATTACGGCTCTACATTCACTATGTGATTATTTTATCTTTGATATCAAATAGTTATGCGTCAGAAATTAAAATTCTATGGCTTTAAGTTGTAAGAAACAAATGAGATAAATTAAGTATATATTAAGAAAAGAATACAAGCATAGAATTAAGTATGTGAATGGAATTCCCTTATAAAGTTTCTCTATTTAAAAAGTTGTTTAATTTTCATCCTTGTTGCGGAGTTTCACACAGTGACGGCTTCAACCATCGATTTTATAAAACGTTAAGCGTAAAATATTTAGATCGTGGATAGCGTTGTGATTTTCCAGGTTTAACTTATAATTTATTCAATGCTGAATGTTTATAATATGTTGGGATCGCATGTGAAAGGATAAAGCGGATAAATAAGTTTAGAACGACATCTATCGGAATGCCTTTTGTGTTTGATCGAGGATCCATCACGGAATAGAACAACACTGCGCGTTCATAAGACAGGGACAGCAGCGGGTAAAATTCCATCACACAGCTCGTTTTTGCATCTCGCAGAAAGTGTGTGTTTTATAAGACGGAGTAGCATTGGGAGCGTTCCTTTTGTGCGCTGATTTACGATCCTTCCTCGGGATTCTTTTACGAGCACTGCATTCTCGCAGCCCCGGGGCTTCGGCCATTCTGATTGCCACGGTAACACGGCACCTTTAACGCGCACCCGTCTTGTTGCCATGTATCCTCACAGATGGAGCTACTGATTTTAAAAGAGGAACACCAATGGATTTTGAAATACGGCTTTCATATGTGGTTCTCGCTCGAAGACATTCTGCCCTGTCTCTCCGTATTCTAGTCTAGCGTAAGACTGTAACTTTCCTTGGCAAAGTAGGTTTCTTGACCTTCCGTAAAAAACTAAGTATTAATCCAACCCTGAAGTTGTCGCTTGATGCTACGTGTCTATTTATATAGGTTCATGTTGACCAGAAATAAAGAATTTATCTTATGAACAAATTATGAAATTTGCGCATTTCAGATTTGGGAAATGTCATATGTCTAGTGTGGCTAAATATATGAACGACACTGGTCATCAAATATCTTCGTATTTTTTAAATCTTTCAAAGTCTTCACAGACTCGTTTAAACGCCTTGGAAAATTTGTACATTTATAAAAATAAAGATATATTAATGAACCAGGATTTAGAAATTGACCAAACTCTCTTCAAATTAACTGACACATAGTCTTTCTACGATCTCATAATGACACATAGGTTCTCAACGTTCTCCTTTTGTGACACATTGTCTCTCTACGATCTGAATTTTGTTCCTTGCCGTCTCTTCTCCCGATTTCCTTGCATTTCTTTGCCGACCTCTGCCTGACGATGACTTCGTGGAAGTCGTAATCCGTATAGCCGCTTCGCAAGTTCCTTGACGTTTTTTTGGAATTTATTCTTTATATAAAACAAATTATGTTATTAAGGGTTATGACAGTATAATGTTCCCCTAGGTTAGTCAAAAACAAAACTTTATGTTCTATTCAAAGATTCGAGAAACTAGTATATCAAGATAAGATTCCGTTTATTAGCTGCATGGTTGCACTAAGATGCTACTATGCAGTTGCACTGAATGCAAATTAATTAGTGCTTATGGATGTCATAACAAAAGATAATAATAATGAATAGTGGAACACAAATTGGAGCCTGAATTGACGCAAGAATATTTATAAAACATACCAAGTTTCATTGATACATAAATGGATTTCCATGAAAACAAACATTCCTAGCGGGTCAAAACATCAGAATAATGCTCATTTATTCTCGTCAACTTAAAAAAATGAATTTCATCGAATTTGATACCACTTTCGTTGGCGAAGCACACATAGTGCTGTTCTTTAATAGAGTTATTATACATGATGTTTAGCTTGGGTTGTGACTTTTCCTCTTTCTACTATCTTACGATTGTTTTGCAATTTATTGTTGTTAATATAAATAGTTGGCATTATTGTATGACAAGTGGCACTGCCACCAGGCTCTTTGCCTATTTGCAGTGCTATTGTAATTATAATAAAAAATAATAATAATAAATATTTCTAGAGGCATTAATGAGTTTTAAAATTTCGGATTTCCAGAAAAGCAATGCTGAGTTTTTTTAAATTTTCGTTTCCTCTGAAAATTAACTGACCTAACGATAAATAAGCTAGGAAATTCGATGAAAAGGAGAGGAAATGCGACTTTATTTAAGTCTAGTATTATAGTATTCGCACAGGGAAAACAATCGACAGACATTTTTGGTCGTAAAAAGAAAACAATGAATTCGTGTAAATGGATATAAAAATGTTTCATGGAAAGTGAAATCGATGGAAGTTCTTAAAGTTTACAATGTTATATTAGACATCAATCGTATTTGATAGAAATATACTTTATTTTTAACATCGGTGGAATATACCGTATTTTTGTCATTGGCGGATCCTTAAAGGACTTGATAGTATTAGCAATTTGCACAGGATGTGAGAAAGAGCTTGAATTAGAACTTCATTGTGAAATTACTTCTTAACAGCCATACTTGTATTGCATTTATCACGAAGAAATTACATTTTTAAATTAGATGAGTGAAACAGGAAATTAATTCATATCTCCTCCCTTACAGTTTATAGCTTTTACAGTTTCTAGTTACTCTAGTCTCAACTATTCAGGAGGATGTAATGGAAAATGTTTCATTAAATGTTAAATCATCAGTCCAAGCGATGAATTGATCTTCAACTCCGCCAATATTAGCTACGAAAAGAGAAGGGGGTGGGGCGAATGGTCCTACGAATAACACTTTTTAAAATCAAAAAGTAGTCATCAAGATGAATGTCATTCTTCGGCATCACTCATACCTCAGGGGGCTTTCATACTACCACTGCCATTAATAGGATTGAGACAAAAGTAAATGAAAGATAAATTCCCTTTCATCCTATGCCCAAAGATAGAAGAGAGATATTCTTCCCATCGAGGTATGGCGGCAGGAACGGTAAGACCTTACTGAACGAAAATTTAAGCTTATCTATCTTGGGTTTAACCAATGAAAAAGGTTTGGATTAGTCTCTGATAGCCTTTGATTTTTACCATAAATACAATTTCATAATAACTGTATATTGAGTTTTCAAAGTATTCGACCCATAAATGCTAAAGTTTTTTATGGCAATAAATTAAAAGAGTCCACTAAAACTTGATTTAAAAAAATGATTTGATTCTAAAATAAATTTAATTATTATAATTTCGAGTTTGAATTTATCGCATGAATACCTATTATATTTCTTTGCACGCGACAAATTAAATAAATTTTTGTCATTCTTTTAGATTAAAGGGCTGTACCAATCCTGCTAGACATATTCATCGAAAACCCATTATACATTTTTGATTTTAAAGTTAGTCCATTAATATTTACAGCACTAAAATTAATGATTTGACATCATCTCCACAAATAGCAAACACGTCTGGGAGGTTTTGGGGGGTTTTCCTCCGACTAGGGTTAATATTATGTGATTTCCTCCCGGCACGATATGACTACCACCTGGCCTGGTGCCTATTTGTGGTTTTCTAAGATTAAATAAATAAATAAACACATTTCTGTACCTACTTACAGAAATCAGACATGTTTTAATTTTGGTTAACCTTTTTCTAAAGGAAACCTATAACAGTTCCTCGTAGACATGAAAATTGTAATTGATAATAATGCGACTGTTCATATCTTCTTTCAAATTAGCCAAGGCGATAGCTCAAACGTGCTCGTTGGGAATGCACGATATTGCTCACGAAAGCGACGGCATTTTTCCAGACTTCTCAAAATGGCAGATGTTTTTCGATCGACTGCTTTCGTGTGTCGACAGAAATTCCCCAAAACAGAGAAAAGTCTCCCCTTTGCCGATAAGGGCACGTTATGAAAAGGGGAGATCGTCTGGCGGATGTCACCGTGCCTTGTTCCTCACGTCCACCCACATAACTTCTTCCCTCGCGTGCGAACGTCTTTCCTATCTTAATTTACGGCATTACTTCCCTCTCTTTGCGCATGCGCACGGCAATGATCACGTGACACCTATACTTTCCTCTTCTCCTTCTCTTTGACTCCTTCTTTCTCCCATTTCATTTCTCAAACTCGCGATTCTGCGTAAGCCGAATCCAATTTGCGAGACTCCCACCAAATGCTGTCTTTGCTTCTGCGTTTTACAGGCTTTTGCGTCCGAATCTCTTAGTAAAAGAAACTCAAATGGAGTGAATCGAGATTCAGAAGAAAATCCTATGAAATTTCCAGTTTCTAAAATACAACATTTAAGAAAAATAAACCTCAGTCGATGGCCAACCTCTTCTGACGATAGTCCTGTGAAATATAAAATAAAGCTTTTGAGGAAATATTATTTTAACAATATTTTCTCCAAAAGAGCATTGATTCGATTCTTTTTTCCTACCTTTTGTCTTTGACTCCCTATTTGTAATTGAATCGTTCGTGTTATATCCCTTTTGGTTTTAATTTCATTAATGATGAAATATTTTCATTGTATTACGCCTATAAATATTTTCTTTGAAGCAAAGGTTCGAAATCTACCGTCCTTAAAGTCAAATTATGCTCTTAAATTTAAAATTCTATTGCTTCTATTATTAAACACTATTGCTGATGTTTTATCTGGATTCAGGGGATGGTTTTATAATTGTAAGTCAAATATAGCAAATTTCAGTTCGACTTTGCAATATTTTACTTCTTTAGATGCATTTATATCTAGTTGCAAGGAATTTATCACAGTTGAATTTTATATAAATCCACTCAAAACATTATTTGGTAATGTATTCCTTGTATATTTCTATCCAAAAAAATAATTCAAACCAAAATTATCAACTACCTACACTAAAAAGAATACAGAGTAAATCATAATGATCTTAGATGAATTCTTGCAAATAAACTGAGACTACATCATTCTTTTACGATTAATATAGCTGAAGCCTTATGTACAAGAAATGAAAAATGCAGGCAATTCACATTGTCGCAATCTTAATTTTAATGCAGCCCGTCAAATCGTAGATCTTTGTATCATTCTACTAGAATGAGTAACGTTTTCTATCACCCTTGACAAGATCGAGTTTTCCATTTGTCAGTTTTATCTTTCTATATTATCAATCCTCGCTAAAAACTTAAGTTTTGATGGAAAAGGATAGTTTTCAGTTTAAATTTCCAAGTAATGACATATTTTATAACTTACATCGAATTATTTTTATCTAGTACATGAAGTAAATCGGTGCAGTCATTACTTATCTATATCAGATAACTTATTAAAATCAGAATCAGAAGAGCAATGAAGCCCGTTTTATTAAATTATGAGTCCATGATCCAGAAGGAGCAATCACAGAAAAGTAATTATAAAAGGTTAATTTTGTTAATGTCCGCTGAGACAATTACTTAATGTTTTATTTGCGATGTTTGTCCTATTTAAAAAGAGGAAGTTAAATGAGAAGAAGCAGCAGCATTTACAAAGTTAAAATACTCATACACCACATGCAATTCCATTTGCTAAAAAATCAAGGCCAAATTATTAGATTCCAAAGATATTCATAAAATACTCATTACAAAACAGTCTTGGGGTAATTGGATTTACCATTGAGGTGTCATTTACCCTGGAATTATTCAGTTTTCAGCAGAAAAGGTACTTCCATATTATACTCTTCTTAAACTTAATTTGCGCACAACAACTGGTTAAAACTACCAACAGATTTCGTCATAAAACATTTCAGTTGGTGAGTTCTTTAAAATTTCGATGTGTTTTGCAAGAAGATGTGTATTTCTATTCATAAATTTAATTTACTAATCTGATGAAATTATTAGAATTAGTAAAAAGAGTACCTTACTGAACTCGAAGAAAATAGTCATTTCAATTTCAAACATTCAATTGTATGATGCCTTCATGTCACTTATATCTCCGACGTTTATTGCATCCAAAATTATTTTTTGCAGAGGTTACTTTTCTCTGACGATAGTTTCGTCCCTTTTCTTGAGGATAGCAATCCTAAGTCTATCACCTGAGCTACATGTACCTTTTTAATTAGAATATGTATGCAAAGAAGTGCATATCCAACTATCTTATAATTCAAAATGTATTTGTTTGCTTTTGAGATGAATGACTGTAGTTAATCCTCTTTTATGCCACAGTATATCTAAGTGTTTTGAAGAAAAGGCAGGTACAACTCCTTGGGTATCAAATAAATGATTCTATTTTGCAATAAGAACGTTCATAAGTTATCCGATTCTGAAGTCTTTAATTGTCTTCCGCTGTGTTAGGTCTTAATGGAGTTATCTAATAGAACCAAGAGAAAGTAGTGAATCTAATTTTATGTTTCCGATTGGAAAATTGATACAACCGTCTAGAAGGGAATATATTCTTTGTTTCAAAATGTCGTTTTTAGCAAAATGATATGTGGCTTAGAAAATAAACGATGAAAACTGACTATGTAACATAAACTGTATTTTCGAAATATCTGGAGTACATATGTTAGAGTGTGCGCCATGGAGATGCTGTATAATTTAAGGCTTGCTGTAGTATTCGCATGCGTTCTTACATCGTTTGCGAATACAGTAATGTAATTTAGATTTTTAAACCAGCAAGACGTTTTATAGGTTAAGGGATTGTGGAAGGTATTGGTGTTGTGAATGTTGTCAGTAAATTTGTTTAATTTTAGCTGCCACCTCACAAGTTAAACAGAAGTCTATACCATAATAATAAATAAATAACTAAATAATGGAAAGTTTCTAAAATACTTTATATATATGCCTTACCATGGTAACCACTTCATGGCGTATGGCAGAGTGTCTTATTTCCGTTGCCTTTAACAACTGCAATTTTTTGTGAAAACCAACACTCGCATCGACAAGGCCTATCTCCCCCTTGCCTAATTTCTTCACCCGATCTCTCGCTGTAGCGGGGCCATGTTTAAGGTGCAGCTCACCAACATTCTTTCATTGCAAACCCGATAGATTGCGCTTTAAATTCGGCCCTCAGTAATTGGCAATTTACATAATCTCTAAATCCAGCTGCAAGAAAAATAATCGCTCATCTAAATCTGGAGGCGAATTCTGCGGTGTCTGTGGCGTGTCTTCTTGCTCGCGAAATATCCGCCATAAAAAGCCCAGATCGTGATTTAAGTCAGCTAAATGTGGGAGTTGTCCGTATTTACTGCAATAGGGCCAAAAAGATTCTGTGGAAGTGCCCAAAATTGCGGACGTCGTAGTGCATCTCCTTCGTGTCCGTGGACACCCACTCCGGAGAGACCTTCCGATTTTATCGCTCTTCCCGAGAAAAATGTTAAAGCAGCCGATGGAAGGGAATACCTCGCATGTTTTTTCAAATGGTCTGCTCGTTGATTAATCTGCATTTATACTGTTTTACCTCTCTCTCTGGAAAGTTGGGGAAAGGGAGTTAAACCTAGTGCTTAAGTGTCGTAACTATCCTTCAGCAATATTTAAGTATCATTCCTGTCATAGAAACGTGAGCAAATAGTTATTTCCGTAGAAGTCGATGTATATAAATATCTCTTTTATCTAGAACCAGTTTAAGTTACGTGGTCACAATGAGACGATAATAACTTCTTTATTTGCAGGCGGCGAAGATAGTTAGTGCACTACATATTGAATGGGTTCTGTTAAAAATGAAACACAGGTTTAAAAGAACGCTTAAAAATCATTTTTGTCTGTCCACATAAATTTATGGCTGGCGGCTAGTTTATACCAGTGTCAAAATTCATCAAGTCAATTATATTTCATCATTTTAAATAATGAAATCAGTCATTTAATTTTTTTTGCTAGTGTGCTATCCTAGTAACATAGGCTTCGAAAAGTGGTTATTTGTATTTTTCGATTACGGCTGAAAGTGGTTAATTGGCAGAGAGGTTTTTCACAACCGAAATTCGCCTAAATAATTTTCGATTATTATTATTTGTCCCATAACAGTTGATTATTGATTTTTTCTTTCGACTCAAACCAAAATAGTTCAGGCGGCATTCGTTGTAGCTCTATAATTTTCCAACACTACTAATACTTTATACTTTAATTCAATAACTAATACTTTATAATTCAATGCATGAATACTCGCTCTAATATCTAAATCTACATTATTGATTAATATTCTTTGACCTATGAAAAACCCAAGTTCTGGAAGGTTTGCAAGGGAACAAATAATAGCGTATCAAAAGATGCTATGATGATTGCTTACGAAAAGGGGACTAATTGAATCATAGCTTTGAATTTTATAGTCACAGTGAGATAATTGCTTTACTGTACGCATTATAGATCGAGAATCTAAGATACACTAGAATTTTGGAAGTTTTACAAACAGAAAATAGGTAGTTTTTTAATCGATAAAAGCTGAATTTTACCTTTTGCAAAGTATTTCAACATCTACTAACTGCTAAGAATAATATACACATGTATGTCATCAATAATGATTGTCAGGGCTGTTTAAACTGTCTCATTCCTGGATCCATTGATAGTCAGACATTTTTGTTTTCTCAGTATTTACTTCTTTAAGCTATAGCATATTTTTTGGATACCTGATTACAAAATTTCAGGTAAACAGCATATTTTTGTCACATTACAAAATATACATTCTTGTTAGGAGTCTCACTTTAAAACATATCCTATAGAAGTGGAATTTGTCATTCTATAAGCTTACTTATTTACGTAATGATCATTATTAGGTGGTATAATCATACCTATATTTTTAATAATATTTTCTTTCATTTTTTTCTTTCTGTTAACATTGATTTCGAAACTTTTGACCATGATGGATGAAAATTCCAGTTGATACAAAAAACAATTTGGCATGGTTACTTTCGACTACATTTTATACAACTGCTGATGAAACGGGATTGTGTTGACCAAAAAAGGAAAACTGGACTTGTCCGTGATTCACGTTATCATGGTCGTGAATTAACGGAATTTAACTTGGGATGTCTAAGCATGGGAAAGATATGCAAATTTCATGTACTAGATGACCAACTTCGAGAATTGTATTGCATCAGATATGGAATGCAGTAAAGTTAAAACTATGCTCAAAATGATTAGATAACAAACACAAATTAACTAGCTAGGATTCTTATCTTTCTGTGATAGGACAAAAAGTCCTATAATTAATGGTTGATTGAAGAAAAAACGTCCTGTGTGACTCAAATGATACAATATTATTATAGGCATTGCTCTAGAGTAAAATAATACTGATACTCTCTGAAATAAATGAGACTTAAATACAGAAAGTCGTTATTCTGATTGATGGCATTCGTTCAGCTCCCTTTTTATTCATAAATATTTATGCCACCATTGACATATTTCATTATTATTTCCATTGCTGATTTGTCAGATGTATTTTTTGCTATACTGTATTTTTCTTAAAATTTCTCTCGTCTTTATTCATAGGTATTGCCTGTATGAACTTATATGGCCTAGTTCAGCTTTCATTACAAAAATATGACTATAATCTACGTTTGGTTTAATTACTTGCTATAGAATAATATCATCTGGACTTTCAGTTAGTATATTCTTCCAATTTTTCACAACCTCTTTCTGTGTGTTTCTGTAGTTGAATTCTTACTCTCTATTTCAACCTAAATATTCCAAACCTAAAAACGTGTTTTCCTCTATGTTTAATATAATTTTTCAATAACTATTTTTAAAATTACAAATCCTCAATCGGGTTAAATGAGAGACTTATTACTTCAGTACCTTTATAACATTATGTAGTATTGTCACCGCACAATATTAGCAAGTTGAATAGCACCTGCAAAAAGATGCTTGAATATGATCGGATTGTAAGGGAGGTTTACAGTGATGGGTACAATTATGGTGATTTTTCAAACCATTTAGGAGAGTCTAGATAAAGATTTAGTTAATGAATTACGTGATATATTTATAAACTATCCACCGTCATGAAAGCGCCATTTAAAATATATCCGCATACAATAGTTAAATTCATGCGCTGTTGCAGTATTTGCATGCAAATATGAAGTTTATCAAAATTATAAAACAATTATTTATTGTACATTACCACCGCAGTCAGCTACAGGTCATGTGGCGACGTATCTTATAAAACAGCAAAAAGTCAAATTCTATGTATCTTAACTATAATATCAGTAAATACCCAGTAAATAAATTCTTAAATGTAATATCATTACTACCAAGTAAAATAGATGCTGGAAATAAATATGCGCTTCACTTTAGGTTAGATAATACTCTAAATTTTTAAGAATAATTTCGAAATACTTTATATTTCGTAAATTTCGCAACATTGCTCGAGTTTCAATTTCATGTGGTATGAACCTTCATGACGGGGGACAGAATATATACTTCATGACGGGGGACAATACATGTGCGCCTTTAGTTGGTAAAATCATTACTTCACTATACTACTCCTAGACTTTCTCTTGTCAAGCGCTCCCTTTTCTTTCGTCTTCCTTCTCTGATGAACTCAATTCCTCCCAATTTCCTCAATTCCTATTGATCCTTTATCTAAACGGAAATTTTTGAACCTGAGCTTACCACTCACCAGATCCATATAATTGTAAGATATTCCTTTATGTTTGTTTTCTTTTCTCTATATTTTATGTCACTTTTTAACTATTTACGTTTATTATTTAACTATATGTATATTTTTATATTTCACTTTAAATTGGCATTGTTATGCTGTATGTGAGATTTGAATGAATAAAATAAAATAATAAATAAAAATAATTTTCAAAATTAATTGCAGCTTATTACTAATTTCATCCTTACAGAAAGAATTATTTTCGGTTTTATGAGTTTACCTCTTTGGAATTGTAGTAATGTTAGCATTTAGAATAAGCAATGGATACAGCGAGTCATTGTAGCCTCGGCCACTAGAGATGGTGACTTCTCTCTCTATAAGTCTCTAAAGCGCTTCCGTTTTCTTCCTACCGGAGAACGGTAGCCAGCAATAGACACCCTCCCAAATAATCCATCGATCTCGTCCCAGCACACATTTTCGCGTCGCAAATTAAGGCAACGGCTCCCGCAAATAAATCTCCCCCCGGATTCGCCAATGACCAGTTCATTCTTCGCCACTTTTTCTCAAACGGCCGCATTCTCAGGGTGCGTGGGCGCCGCATAATTGGCGGCAAGGTAATTAGTCTCTGGGCGCGAGATGCTGGAGGCACGACCCGTGTTCTCACGGAGAAAGGTTGGCCTCCTCATTAGTCCCCCGTCCGAGATCTAGATGGCGAATTGTGTGGGAGGATTCCCTTTCTGCACAGATAAGAGGTGACTCCCAATCTATCTCCGGGGGCGTGAAGAGCCGAATAGCACGACTATGGGGTTGTCTCCAAGGTGTCTCTCTAAGGGGGAGAATATAAGCGGGTTTGCGAAAAATATCGCCCGGCTTAATTGGCGAGCGTGGTTTTTGCGGGACGAAGAGAGGCGTGTATATAAGCCTTTTCCGATGGATTTTCCGAGTGGATAAAGTCGTTTTGAAACGAGAGTTTTATCGCCTCTCGGCGCCCATTTCATTCCACGAATGTTTTGGAGTTATTGAATGTTGATTTGAGGCGGGAGTTCTTATCCGGACTCAGTAATTCTCTACCGTTAATATTTTTATGGCTTGTTCGGAATTGAATAAAAATACACGAGATTTGAAATTAAAGCCATTATTGGTGTTTGCTAAGTGATTTCGACTTAGTTTTTATCTCGAGGGATTAACGAAAGCAGTTATATTTATTTTTCTCGTTGCTATGGTGATGGATAACCAAAATTTAATTTGCTGTGAAGCTATCACTGTCCAGACTTTCTGTATGTTCTTAACATTGTTTCCCTTAAATTTAACATTTAAGAAATATTTAAACCAGGTGAAACTATAATTCCTAGTTCTATGTATCCTCACGAAAGTGTCTAAATGTGTCCTTCGTGCCCTTGCATTGTCTGGGACAGTATCCAACCGATGCGGTACGTCGGAAAGCCGTTCCGAAAATATTAACACCCAATTATATTCAAAGCCATCTTGATCAGCATATTTAGTTCAGACTAGCTAATTGGTATTATTTAGTGGACGAGTGAACAAACACAATGTCAATCTATGTCCACACGCCTTTTTATGCCGACAACTTTGGTAGGGTAATAAAATAAAACCCAGTAACATTTTGAAATTCTCAAAATGCATTTCTATCGCAAAATATATGGTTTAAAATTCGTATGAACTAAATCAGCTTTATTGCATCAGTTTGGAAAACTTGGATTAGCGTCAAGAGATTGGCATTCTTCTCGCTCAGTGTACCGCAAAGTTTGTGTGAATATGCCGCGTCTGAAAATTGCGGATTACTGGTCCAATATATCGATTTAACACGCTTAAATTAATTTTCTCTTTCATAGTGGTTTTGGTGAATTGAATAGTAAATTGTGTATATGCTTTAAATTTCACAAACTGTAGGATTATCGTTAAACTGATGAAAACTGCGAAAACTGTGAATGAAAACGAATAAAATGTAGAAATTTGTACTTGTTAAACCAAAACACAAATCATTGAAAAATTATCAGGCTAAAAAATTATAATCATACTCAAAATAACGCAACGATCGACTTTTTTAGAAAGAGTGGATCCGTCATCAGTGTAAAACAACTTTGCAAATACCGTATGACTGGAAATGTAGAAAATAACAGATGACCAGTGTAAGCATGAAAATTATGTATATATGTTAGCTATAATGTTTGACTGACAGTTTGAGTCCATTGCCTCGGACGTAAAGGATCTGGATTTACTAGTAATGTTACGAACGAAGAATACAAAGTTTGTATAATAATAGGAAATATATCTGTCAGTAGTATCCTTTATTACGGATTGATTAATTATGTTAGCTGGTGTTCTGATAAAAATCTCTTCTTTAATGTTTGCATACTTTATTAATAGCAATTGAGGTAAAAGTAGATAGAAATATGGATGAAAATATTTGTTTATCTGTTTCTTTGAACTCTTGTCTTTTATTCTTAATATTATTAATGTTTTGCCAGCCTTCGTCCATTTAAAGCCCCCTTCATTTCACGAGAGACACAAAGGCTTAACAGCATTAGGAAATAGACATGCTTTTCTGGCAGAATCCGATAAGAGATGTTCCCTTCCAGCCGTCATTTATTAGTAGCAATGCATTCCTGACACTTTTAAAAAACAATTAAGCCTCTAGAAGGCGGAGGACGCCCTGAATTGTTGGCGGGCCACGTGTAGGGTGCACCTGGGGAGTGCAGATAATTTACGACATTGCGTCCGCATATACAGTCTTGATAGTACAGTGGTGCTTTTAAGCGTGGATATCGATTGGCTTTACATTTTGCCAAGTTTCGTTCGATAAACTCGTCAAGTGCACAATGCGGGGGTGCTGAAATTAGGAGGTGTCATCGGGAGTCGCTAAAAAGAGCGGAAAATGAAGAAAGTGCTTCGGCGGTTGGCGCCACCTGTTCTTTGGGATCTTCGTTGAGCTCACCTGGAGATGACCCCAATGAATGAACCCACACAATCTCGTTTAACTGCCCCTAAGGTCCTGCACCACGAGGAGCAGGTGGCGCGTTTTTCGCCGCTCTCCGGGTGCTGAGGGTGCCGGCGATTTAATTCCAGGACATGGCGACTTTAAACTGTTCTTGCCTACTTTGGGGAGTTTTTGGACCTCTCTTTAAAACTGCGTCGCTTTATTACTAGTTGTGACACCTTCCTCACGTCACTTTCTCAACATATTTAGGAATTGAAACACATCGAAAATTTTAAGCCCCGAAAATGCAATCATTATACATATCATTATACACATTATAAACAACTGCTTTATGATATCTACCTAGTAAAGGAAAGAATATTATCATAGAATAAGTAATGGTCTTTATTATAAAATTGGTTTTATTTAATTTGCGCTATTATTTTTTTATTTTAAACAAAATTCATAGATATAAGCATGAAAAATTTATAAATAATGATGCTTCAAATACATGATTTTGTTATTTTCTCTCGCTTAGCTAAGCCATGTTTAATCGCTTTCACAGGAAAGATTTACTTAATTAAAATATTTTAAACAAACTTTCACTTTGAGATTATGGATTTTTTTCTTTAATTTTAGGTTGTTTTCTTGTTTAATATATTTGTTTGTTTTTATCTGATCTAGTGATCAAATGTAATTCTCTTTGACCAGCTGTTTATAAATCTAAATGAATGAAAAACAATAATGTCACTTTTAAATTTTACCTTGCCTATCACAAAAAGGTAAACATTATTGAATGATAGCTAATCTCGTTAATTATTTTATACAATAACATGCTAACATTCCCAAGCTAATTCGAGGTATACTGAAGATAACTTCAAATGAAATATTTAAATATATTTTGAGGGGATAATATAACAGGGCGAGCTGCCCCAGAGTGTTATGTGCAAAGAGGTATTTTTAATTTTCTTTCAAAGATGGCGGAATAAAGCATCCCAAGATGCTGATACGCGGTCCACGACACAGCATCCCGTTCCAGTCCAACAAAAAAGAGCAAGATCGCTTCACAAACTTTCATCTCGTTGTATTTGGTCTTCCTGGATTCGAGCTCGGCTTTCCCAGAATCAACAAACGCACTCCTTTTGCAGTAAATCCACACCGATCCGAGACGCGTCCGATCGGAATAACTGATTTAAATCCCGCGCCCTTTGAACTGGGAGAACGAAGCTTGTTATGCCGTGAAAAATAATACGAACGGAAAGAGCGGTTTATAGCAGAGATAAAGATCGCTGCGGATCTCGTGTTCGAATGGCTTTTGAAAATCACTCCTTAAGTTACGTGTTCATAAACCAGTTCCTCGGTTTCAGAACCGCTTCACGGATCACGTTGTATCACGGTAAGGATACACGAGTTCCAGCGCTTAAAAAGGAATCCAACGACCGACGGCCATGAGGGGGGGGATTTTTTCTCGCAATCGTTTGATTTCTCGGCTTTTGCTTCTCCGGATGGAATTTTCAATGAGTTACGAGGACTCTTCTGGCCATTTTAATATTTCCTGCCTTATAAAGTTCCTCCGAGTGTTCCGAAGACTTAAATGCGTCGTGTATATTACGAATCGCTCCCTCTTTCAACGGCTTCCGAAATTTTATGATTAGCTCTCTCATCACGCGATCTATAATCGAAGGGAAATAAAAATTAGCAGGAGTGGGATTTTTTGTTGGCATTTTTAATCAAAGGAATTTTCTACCGTTACTTTGATTTGAGGATTACTTTTTGTCAGCTAACAGCTATTTTGTTTATAAGCAATCGTTTAATAAGACAGTTTTATATTTCTAGTTATTTGCACTTTTATTGTTACACACCTACTTTCACTTTTTGGATTGCTGCTACTTTTCACTGATTGAAGCTACTGTATTAATTATTAACTTTTTTGAGCCACGATTCAATTAGATACGATGATTACTTTTTGTTGGCAGTTGCATTTTAACAGCCATTTTGCTTTTTAGCAATAATTTAATTTATTGGCAATTTACAATTATTTACTTTTTTATCTGTAGTTAGTTCTTTTCGCCTATTGGATTGCTTGCTGTTATATTAATTACTATTTTTTCTAAAACAACCATTCATTTTCATTTTTGATTATATTTTGTCAGCAGTTATGTATAAACAGCTATTTGTTTATAAGCAGTCATATAATTTATTGGTGGTTTTCTGTTTCCAGATATTAAATTTATTTATTAGTAGCTACCTATTCTCACTTATTTTCTTGTTAGCTATTGTTTTAATTGCGATTCATTAGTTATTAAGTTTAAGAAATTCGCTTGGCAAAAGCATTCTCCAAGATAGTGTCTTCCAAACTTATTATCCTAAGTTTTGATTACCATCACATTAATAACTTGTTTTATCATATTCAATCATATCTAAAATACATCAAAATAATGAATGAAGTAAGCAGATATACGTAAGAACTTAAGAGTTAGAAAAGTCTTAATCCAAAGCAACGAGCTCTCTAAATTTTTATACTTAGTTTCAACTTATGACTCAACATTTAAAAATCTTAGGGGTACCACAGAAATGTTCGTGATTTTTTACGGAATGCTTAGTGAATTTACAAGAAACTTGATTTGGAAAAATCACGAAATTCACAAAATGGTGCATTTGCTTACCTCCAATCTTATTCACAGCGCCCACTCTGACTGAATTGCACTCATTGCAACTCCTCTTCAAAGTGGATTTCAATGCAATATTTAGAGAACTAGCAGTGGAATGTCGTCATCGTCAAATTCTTTGTTCATCATTGCTATTCAAAAACTTCAGTAATGCAAGTTATTATATAATTCATTATAATTATGGTTATCAATATTACATATAGACCCAATAACTAAATACTGAAAGCGATACATGGAAAAACTTACTCATTTATAATTCGAAATTTACGTGGAATCCATTTCTATTTAACGATTCTCTTTTTGATAACATTTACACTCACCTTTGTGTTGGTAGCAATGGACCAATTCATTTATTAATTAATTAGTTAAATCATCAGAGTAACTTCTAGGGATATTTAGTTTTCATATTGTTATGGGAAATTAATGGTATTATAATTATGCCATCAATGACCTATATCAAAACTTAGCAGTTTACAACGAAATACGGGTTGTTTCGTCGACAAATCGGATTTAAAAAATTAGATCCGTTTGTTAGTATATAATGAATATCGCATTCTTGGCTTAATGGTCCATGTCGCAGTATTCCGCCCACAGATGGCATTGGTAGTGGCTTTTAGATGTTGAGGAGAGCTCAATGGATCGTATGAGATGATTGTGTTCCTCGAGATTTTCGAAAATCTTTTTCTTTATTCTTTCTGATGAAATTATCACTCACATGATTTCCTTCCTTACTTTGAGTGTAAGTTGAGCTTTTTCAAGATAATTTAAAGATATATTCAAATTGTTCAGTCATTTTTCCTACAATTCATTCATTCTGTTTAATATTATATTTTATATTTTTTCGGCAAAAACTTCCATTCACGGAAAGTCTCATTATGGTGAGGGAATGCATAGAATAAGGTCGTTTTTGCTTATGTCTGAGTGTTGCATTATATTATTACGTTCTTATACTAACATCACAATACGTTTATGATAATCTCAAGGTTTCCATTAGTTATTATACTATTTTATCTGTGATGCATGATAGCAAGTATAAAATATACGCCAGTAATTGCCATAAAATAGTCTCCGCCATTGTCCGGCATAGGCACAAGTTTTCTTCTATTTGTTTTGAGTGGTTTTAAATGGCAGCAATGTTTAGATGATGCAAATTATGAATTTTTCTTCTGATTTTATTCGTGGTGCACGTGCCGAAAGAACACTCAACGGTACTAAATATGGTAAACCTTTCTTATGGAGCAAATTGGGCCAAACTTAAGACGATTCGGAAGAATAAAGATACCCTGTTTTTAGTATGAAGTGAATACTTGATGCATCGTAAATTTCAATGCTGTGCTAATAATAGTTTTCTAGCCTCAGAAAGACGTACTTGTGCGCATTGCATTTTAAACACGTAAAGATAACAGAATTTGATAGTAGATATTCATTATGCATAATAGGGAAATCGTTTTTACATGTATTGCAACTTACTTAAGTCGTAGTTCAGGTAGACGAGTGTTTTATTGTTTAGTAGAGATTGAAAAAAACACCATAGTATAATAATAAGCTCGATTAAATTGAAAGTAAATTCAGTAGTAGCTATTATATCTTATTGATAGTTCATGATACTATCTCCTTTGCTCGAAAGGTGTTCCAAGGTGCTTTTGACACTTGTTCCTTGATTGGACTTCTTGGTGTTTTTGCATCCTCAAAGAGTTCTCGAAACATAACTTTATTGGTAGTGCCCTTCTCTAGGAAAGATGTCCTCAAGTTTTCTTCCGTTCCCAGTATCAGTAGGTCGGTTAACGAATCATCCAATATGGTTTACACAATTTTTGCTTCCAACCCTGAACCATAATCCTACAGTTTTTCCTGTTCATAGTTTTGCTTGCATTTTTTAATCTGTATGTTTTTTCGTATTTCCTCTGTATTTTTAAACCTTTTTTGTTATAATAATAATAATATTTTATTTATCGCAAACAGGAAAAACCCAATCACATGCGATATAATATACAGTATAAATAAAACATACATAAAAATATATACATCAAAAGAAATTTAAAATAAATTTAAAAAATATTTGAGTAAATTTTCCGTTTAAAAGACGAAAGCGGGTCATAAAAAATAATATCAATATAAGGGATTTTACTTAAGACCTCTTTACTTAATTCTGGCCATTGGTTCATATCGGCATACATCCAAAGGAGTCCCTAAACAGCATGGTATGCGTCTCAGTGGTACATTGAGGTTCACAAGCGAAACAAGTTTACCAGAGTCGACGCAGCTTGCCATACTTTTAATTGCTTCCTTTCTGTTGCCTACAGTGCTTTTCTGTCTATTTTATTACAACTCATGTGATTGGGCCAACCTCTTTGGGCATAAGAAATTATTATTATTAAATTATTATAATTATCATTATTGACAGATTAAGAAGTAAAAGTGATAGTGCAATGCGATCTAGGAATGAAACATTCAGTCCTCAAAAATAACTTTTAGCCGAGGGACTTCAACGCATTGGATGTGGAAAAACATTTCCGCTGAAGTAATTCCCACGGAGGATCGGATGTATACGCAGGGGTGGAGGGATATTCTTAAGAAAGAGAGAGAGCAGGTGTTCGTGAGGAGATACCTTTCCCTTGAATGTCCACCTTAAAGGTTTGGGAAGGCATTTTCATATCAATGGATGACGCCATTTCAGCCACTCTTCCCTTCACTCAGACCGACATTCCAAAGAGGCCTCCCTCCATCTCCTGTCACAGTCGGGACATTCTCGAGCCGACCTTTGGAACTAACAAACCTCCTCAGAATTATAGCGTTAGATCCCTCGGAGTCAATCTTCCATTGCGTTTATCATCCGAACAATTTATGAATAAGATTTGGATTCACGGACTTCCTTCTAATGTGCCAAGTAACCGCCCTGTCGATGGTTTTACCGCGGACGTACTCGTTAAGGCGATAGTAATTGTTTGATGGACTTAGGTAAACGATTTGCCCTTCACCTTGGTTTTAAATGACACTCTAAATTCACCCGATGATTATGCTTGTCATCGAAACCCGGGTCGTGCTCTTATTGGCTTTTAAATCTATTGTGGCGAATAAATAAGTTGTCGCTTGTAAACTCGCCTTTTTTCTGAAATATCTTTATGCTAAGGTTTACTTAAAATGTGTATAGTTTCTGGTGTTATTTGGTGGAAGTATCAATTTAGTTAATTCCACATATACTTTGATAACACGACATCAGTTGCCTGATGATTTTGCACGGCAACGAAACCCGGGTCGTGTTATGGAAGTATGTGTGGAAGTAACATAGTGACTTTTATTTTTCTGATCATAGGGTGTACTTAATCTAAATGATATTTAAACGCCATGAAAATATATTATAGAAATTTTTCATTACGAATTATTTCACTGTGTTTTAAAGCAACCATTCATAAAGTTTTAGGTGGCAAAACCTGACAAGATACTGAAGCGATACATTTAAAAAAATTTGGATATCACATGATGATTGCCGGAAAAGGTTTTACATTCGAACAGTTTTTTCAATTATCCTCGTATTTTTGGCAGCTATTGAAAAATTCAGCAAATTTGGATTTATTTTCGCAAATTGTTATTGATGTTAATTACAATATAATTTTATATATGTTTAAATACCCTCGTAGTGCTGTAAGTTTAACACATCGTTTCCAAAGAAATTTTTTAGTGAGCGATCTTTGATATCAATGCATGAATTCTATGCTTCCACTGTACGAGCATCGATCTCGAGCATGCCAATTCATTCGCTAAGCTAACTCAGGTAGTTACAAAGTAAGTCAATAACTGAAATAAGTGTTTTACAGGATGAAATGTAATGCATATATAAAAAGCGACGCACAAAGGCATACATTTGTGATTATTAATAGACTAAGGAATCAAAATAGACCATTTACATAGATATCTATCGAAAATAAGGTTTGATTGGTTGCGTTATGCTTCATTGTGAATCTTCGAAGATTTAGTTTCATATTGCCCCAAAATATTCCTACATTCGTCTTCTCTGCTCATATTTGCACATTTATCAAGTAATGTATTACTTTCAGGCCAACACTAGCATCAAAAAACTTGGTATAGTCAGATTTAGCTTGGGAAGAACAATTGTCATCATTAGCCAAGTAAACCAACACTTCATAGCCGTTAAATATTTAGAGCTCTTTGCTAAAATTTATGAATTGAAATATTACCTCATTTTTCAGACAATCCTTTGATGTATAATCAGGTGACATGTGTTATTTCGATGACAACTTTTTTTAAAGTCAACCATCTGACGGAAAACTTTTTGGTACTCCATGACCTCGAAAAATTAAGTAGGAGCAATTTTTCGGACAAAAAATAGATCCTAATTAAAACAAAATGGGATTAAGTTTCGTCTGAAAAGTATTTACCGTTTCTTTTTTGGAAAATAATTTTATTTCCTAGTGATTTTTCGTTCATTGCTCGTTCATTTCCATTCAATACAATGGCAATCAAGGGAGAAACTAAATCTTTTAACGATAAAATAATACTTATAAATGTCTTCAGAAAAACTTCTCAGGGTACAATGAATTGCACATAACACAATTTTACCAAGTGTGAGGAATTTAAAATACTTAAAGATAACAGGTTTTAACTATCCTCTTCTCCTAAGCAGCCCAGTGGGATCCAACAATATGTTTACATTCCAAACTGAAGGATCCACGAAGATATGAACCCTTTGAACACAAAACCATAATGCTCTTATAATTAGAGGAAACGAACCGGTGTGCCCTGCAGACACGACTCCAGCACCCTCCAGCAACAGCGACAGATGCACCCTGCTGTACACAATGGTGACAAAAATCGGTGAGAACATAAAATGACGGGCCCTTGACCTGCGGTGCACCTTGTAAAGTCGCCCACTAGACGCTTCTTTGCGGACAGCGACCCGCGTCGCTACACCGTGTTCGGTGGTCGTGCCGCGTGTCCTACACGCGATATTTGCTCGGAATTATGTTACTGATGCTGACAGCATATAAATCGAAATTTCAGCGGAGAAAAATTATATGTGTGCCCTGTTATATGCTCAAGATTGGTGAGGGTTTCATATTCTGAATTAGGGGTGGGAAACCACTTTTACATAGCAAGGCCGCTTTTATTTACCATTAGGCCGCATGTGACGTCATCCGGCCGCACTTTAATGGCCTATTATCGACTTGTAAATAGTGTAAGATTGGTATTGTACGGATTAAATCAGATATTAGATGGGCCATGGTAAAATTATTTCGATTTCTTTTTAACAAGAAGTTATAGACAAGATCAAAACGTGTAAATTGTTTAAATAAGTGAACCATTTTTAGGTGAAGACTGTATTGAATGTCCAAACAATCCTCAAGTTCCCTCGTCTAAATTTCTGAGTCAGAACATTATGCTCGCACTATCCACGGCCGATGACTTCACTATTTTGGTGATATTCTGCAAATTTTGCTAAACTTTCGCATTGTGTAGTTTCTATCGTTAAAATTATTCATCATAAAAATTATCTGTTTTGGCTGAGAGTCTCATAAGGTTTGCAACGATGTGTATATTTTTCAGAGTGATGAAAATATGAGTATGTATGACAAAAGACTAGAAAGGGTCTGCAGGAAAGTAAAAGATGAAAACAGAACGAAAGGTGAAGAACGTAAGAGCAATAAAAACAGCATGTAAAAATGTCATGACTCATCATTAGTTTTTACCATATATTTTAAAATACAAATTTTTTATTCGCAATAATGGTACGTGAAAGTGGTAATTTAAAGTCTGAAAATACTTAGATCCTTTGAATAAAACTTGGAAGTAAAATGAACATGGAATCGGCCAACAACAACAACAATGCAATATTCTCATTAGCTACAATTGTTACTTAGTGATAATTTTCTGCGACAATAATCATTTATTAGTATCAGTAATCAGATATTTTCTTTCACTATGATAAAAGTTTATTGATTTAATATTTCCCTTAATACGAATTCAGTCAGCTACTTTTGATGGTTTAATAAAAAATCAACGGTGAATTTTCAAGTTCGCTTTCGTTTGAGTCTCTCGTTCCACTTTTCGGTTATAATGATATTGGTTTTGATTTAGCCCTTAGATATGACTGCTACGGTCAAATATGTTTGTCTCGTTCTAATTATCCGTGATTAGAATGATGAGCGAAATCTGGAATCATTGACCTTCTAAATTTTTAAGATCTGCAGAATTATTAATGGAACTATAAAATGTCTAATTTTTTCGAATAAATACTTAATATGTTACAGCCTCATCTTCTTTGCTGTAAGCCTTAGTTCAGAGGCAGCTAAGTGTTAAAACCTTACATCAATGCCTATAAATACTTCAGTGAATAGTATATTTACAATGAAATATATTTAAGATCAATCCTCTAAAGTGGCGCCCTGTGGAATCCGTTTACTTAATCATCTGAAATGGGATTGTCAATATCCTATTCTTGGTTCTAGAATACTTTGCAAAAATTGAGCGAGGAAATGTTTTATCACAATATAGATGCCCGAATGTTTTAGAAGCAAATAGCAAAAATTCCCAAATATGCGATTTCGTTGTTTATTTGAAGGATTTTGTACGCATTTCTAACCATACATAGAGGTGTTTTTTTTTAATAAGCGATAAAACCAACAAATAACGCGAAGTTTGGCCGATTTAGCGAAATAACGCTAATTTCGACAGTTTTAATAAGCAGCACGGATTTTGGTGATTTTCGCTTCATTCATCATTTGTAAGAGAGGAAAATTTAATTTTGATATGATTTACATAAATGTACAATATATTATATTGTATTATTTACGTATTTTTTGTCATATTTTTGATCACTCATGAGATCTTCGCTTAAGCGAATTCAACTTTGATCTTTTCCAATAAAAATTCACAAAACTCTCTTTCCATTATGGATTATCACAAAATCTCGCCTAATTCTATGAAGAAATATATTTTGTTTTTAATAACATCTATCGTGTCAATATGTGTTTAATGAAAATATCATGTTTTGTTGATCTGCAGCTGTGAAAGCATTTTCCTTAGGTGTAAACAGCACAGTTTTAAATAAACTTAATTTAAGATTTTATATAATTTTCAGTTAATAATATTTTCAATGCTTTTAATGTTTACGCTAAAGTGTGTCTAATATTCCTTTGCTTAAATGAGACTCTGTGAAAAAACTTCAAATTTAGGAAACATAATAAAAACACAAAACACCACAATTTGGTTTTCAAATCAACAAATTTCAGAAAAAATAAAAACATTTTCAAACACCTCTAACCATACATCATGCACCGACATTTGAAAACATGATACTTTTAATTCTTTCTTTAATGGATCTTGAGGAGTTTCCACAACCAATTAAAACTTAGCTTTCCTAAGGAGTAGCTTTGATAATGTCTCATTTTGACGAAAAGTCGCTCCGAAACGTAGATAGAGACCTTGAGATGATAAAAATGCCCTTTGACCCCAGACCGTAGTAATGAAAAAGGAGCAACAGTAAGACTCTTTGGGAAGAATCAGATGAAGGAGCTACTGCTTTGGCTGCTGATGCGTTTGTTGACCTGCGGCCATGGGAACGGAGGCATTGAAATGAAGGAGTTTTTGAGGAGTTCAAAGGAGGTGTAATTGGTGCTGGTGTTGCCTGGAGGGGAAGGCACCGTAAGGTGAAGCACCAAAGGGACGTCCGTCGCAGGAGGCACTTTGAAGATGAAAGGAAGAATGCGGGGGTCTATGCTCATCTGTTTGTCGGAATAATTAAAAAATGGAGAGATATCCTCTCTTGATGATCTTCTCCTTATTGGCGCTTGTTTGTCCAGTTTTCATTGTATGCCAGAGGTGTTTCCAGGAAAAGTCAGTGTATGTCCTGGGAAACCCCGGTTTGTTATATGTTCATATTGGGTCTATAATATTGCTTTTGGATAGGAATTACTGGTTCTAATTGAGGGTAGGATTCAGGGGGAAAAAAGAGGGAAAGACAGAGACAAAAGTTGTTGTATGACAGGGGTGGGGTTAAATGTAAGGAAATGGAGGTGATGGCGATTAATAGGGATTTTTGATTGTCCATGAACCTACCGAAAGGTAGAACACTCATGAATGAATAGGAATTACAAGCAACTACATATTAACTCTAGATAGTTGGGAGTTCTACTTAGAATACCTTCTCAATACTTATTTTATTGCTTCTTTTCTACTTGGAGGCCTTTAATTGTTTATTTTAGGCATATCATTATACTTATAAAAACATTAAATTACTATTTTTCCATCGATCGATACTTTTTATGAGATTTTTTGTTACAGCGAAGAGTTCGTTATTTTCGCTATTTATGGATTTGGATAATAATCATGCTCTACTCAAGTTCCTTTGAAACGTCATTTTTATGATTTATTAATGTGATAAATTATTCAAATATCTGCAGGAAAATATTAAAAAAGTGGAGGAAAAGGCAAATATTTGGCTTGAAAAGAGATTGTGGTAAAATGACCAGCGGCCGTCCCTCTATCTATAAAATGGTGTAAACATTACCACAATTGTTTTAGAAAAAGTTCAATTCGTCCATAGAAAATTTTTATTGTAACACATAAAGTCAAATATTTTGAAAAATTGAAAAAATTTTGATTTTTTTATAATAATTTTGTTTTTTTCATTAAATAGTATTTTTTCATAACAGCCGATCTAGAAGATTTTCTGTTTTGCGATATTTCAGACAGTGCAAATCTTAATGTCTCCCAGTTTCAGCAAATACTAACCACCTTTTTTTTGTAGAACTTTCAAGAAACCACCAAGGTAACCACCTTTTTTCTTGTAAGTTCTACAAAAAAAGGAAGTGTACTATATTGAAGTACTAATGTAGTTATTGATTCTGTTGTTAATCTTGGGTATATCACAGACGCTGTTACGGTTCTTACCAATTTCTTATTTCCCTATAATTTGTACGAAGTATTTTCCAGTTTTTCATTAGTTATAAGAGAATTTGTTTTTATCTACTAAAAATTAATGAATTTACTCATCTTTATTTGTTAGAAATAAAAAAAATGAATTTATTAGATAAGGTATCGGTCTATCCGAGAATAAAAGTATTTTGTACCATTTTTTGGCAGTTTAAGTCAGTATTATAATCTTAGGAAGTTTCTGAGATTGATAATTTTTTATCTCAGAATTCAAGGACTGTGAATTTTCCGGGAAACGATAATCACTGCGTGCCTGTGCTCTCCTGATCTGTGTGAAAAGCGTTTAGAAAAATACGATGTCGCCTCCAATGTGAAAAATGAATCGATCAACTAGTATCGAGCAGAAGATGGAAACATATTACGGGCATTGTATGTACTTTTCCACATTATACAGGTAAACCGACCACGAGAAAGATTCAAGAAAGGTCACAAACTCTAAAATGTTTAGGAAAAATTATCATATCTTGAAGAATCATGTTTAGCTATCTAAATGGGTAAAGTTCATTCGATACTATAATTGTGAAAAAATAGCATAATCATCCGAAGATACCCTTTTTCGCTCACCAAAAATGCATTAAGCGATAACGGCAAGGATTTAAGAATCTGCGTAATATGGTATATATCTCTATTTTTTTAATTATATACATTTACTGATATTTAAAAAGAGGTTTTGTTTTGTACTTATTAAAACATCGTAAAACTACCCGGATTGTTGTTCCTTTTTTAAAATGATTGATTTTGATAACAATCCTGGTTGCACAATTCTAGACTTTCTTTGGATGATTTTGGCCAGATAACTTTATCATATAGTCGAACAGTCAAGCTTCATTTCAGTGAAATAAGAGCAAACATTTAGCCTCTGCGGAATGTACGATTTTTTGCTTCAGGTGATTCCTCTGTCCGTAATTCCCTTCTTCGATGTACTGAAAATATAAATAGCGTCGACTTCTGCTCTAAAGCACTCAGGAGCTTTTTAGGAGGACGATGCGGGACATTTGAAGATTTAGCAATCCGGGGCATGCGGGCGGGGTAAGCCTTTTTGGCTGCGCAATATTGTGTTAATTCCGCCAAAACGAATTTTACGGTATTCTGAGAACTTTCTGAATTTCAGTGTTAAGTTTCTTATGCACCTTTATTAATTTTCTGATAGGAATTCTTCAATCTAAAATGTGTACTTGGTTCTGCCTGCTAACTAAGGGAAATTTAGAAGTTGTAATTTACATTCCTTCTTATCAATCACGGAGGATGGATCTCTAAGCGCTCTTAGCAGTTATCATTTCGCCCAAATAGAGGTAAGTATACATGCAGAATACATACATATGTTTTTGCAAGTTATATAGTAGGCAACTTGGTAAAAATCAGGTATATGATCGGGCTACCATATGTCGCAGAACTTTAAATTCAGCCCAGAAGCTTTTTAAGTACGTTATAGGAGTAACTTCACTAAAAAGCTCGACACATTTTTGTTGTGGAAATTGTTAGTTTATCTGCTGATATCCAATACGTGTTTGAGTATGGTAAATATATGAGAATTAAATGATTTACTTTCAAATATTGTTGTAAAGATTTCGACAGCCCCACATTCAGAATGGCAAGGCCAGTTGATCCTGGAGGTAATTAGATCCTCAATTCCCCCGCAACTGTTAATCCACTTGGAATACCTTTTCGAGACAGATAAATCCTAGTGCAAATTCGGTCTGGATTCGCAATTCTTTCTCCGTCCGAGGCGTGGGTGGGCTCGGGTCGACGTATGACCATTTAAGGCGTCACAACAGCGGCAGGACAAGGTCTTGGATGACCATCTCAAGCGTGGAGATGGGCGCTTCCCAAGGAATTGCCACCAAGTGGACTGCTGTGGTTTCCAAGCAATGCCACATGTAACCGAGGCGACGTATAGACCGCGTTCTTGAGGCTCATTCGAAACTGTTTTACTCAGTCGCTGTGGATGTCCAAGAAGTTAGCTTTTCCATTATAAAACACTTCTCTTGAGCGACGAAATAAGTTGCCATAGCAATTAAAATATTAACCTTGCTCCTTTGATCCTCCCTAATAGAACTTCAATGCATTTTTATCAGCAAATAATAAGTATTTATGGGTAAAATAAAATTGAAGCATTCTAAGTAAACGTAGTATCGGTGACATAAAACTGATTCCTCACTCATGGGTCTGTAATCCCTTTTATCTTCTAGAGAACTAATAAGAGAAAATCAGATATAGTTTTATAACATTAGTAGTGAACAGTACTGTATAAAAATAATAACAATATTTATCACTTACAAATAAATAGTAATTTATTTTTGAGATTGAATGCATCATCTTAAAATGCCGATTTATTTCAAAGTTATTGATTTTGAAGACATTTCAGGCATTTATTATATCACTTTTTAAACATTAGTCTCCCGAAGTTGTAAACGATTCTTCTATTGAATAAACAATATATATTAACGTGTTTTTTTGCGTTGATGCTTACCTTATCTATTTGCATACGACGACTTATGCTAGGAGACCCTAACTTGATTTACACATAATCCTCATATACATTCAGTACCATGTGATATGAAAATGAGTTAACTACAATTGGAATGAAGCGGCACACTTTCGTGCTTTTGGTCAACTATTGTTTTTCCGCATGAACAAGGAAAACCATGCGATTTTTGAATTGTATGTGTACTTCATAATCTGAGATATTTTATCGTTAAAGAGATTTCGTTACGAAAAAATTTTTTAGTATACATATTATAAATTAATACGAAGCATTGAAGAAAGTACTATATCCTTCGTTATTTCATATTTTTTTACCGAGGATGAAAAATAGATACTTTAGAAGTCCCTGTACCTTTAGGTAATGGAGGAAGAAAAAGTTGGATGCTGAATTTAAATCGGATGAATCCAAGAAGTAGATTTAGGTAAACGCTCAGGAGCGATAGACAATTGACCGCATCTGAGAAGATGATGGGTCGAAAAGGGTGCACCCAGATCTCATTTCTGGAGAGAGAAACGAAAAAAGTGTCTGCAATCGGAGGAGTCCTTAGTTCAGATTTCCGACCATAGATGACGCAGAAGTTCCCAAATCGGAGCTTTTGGAGACTGGACCATCGCCATCAACTTCAAGGGAGGCCCTCCGACTGATCTTGAAAATAGGATTTGGTTAACAGCGATCTGAAGGAAAAAGGAATTAAATCGGAGGAATAAGGCAAAAGGAAGCAGAAAAATTCATCCAAAAGTTGAAATGTGGCCAGAGCAAAACAATGGGTTGAACGGATAAAAGACTGCATTAAAATGTGTATTTATTACTAAAATTTGCTATTAAGTGATACCGGACTGATGTTCTTATCCTACATCTACCATTTACTTACATTTTTAAAGCCTACATTTAAAAGAGTAAAATTAACTGGTAAAATCAATCAAAAAGCATGAGAAGGCATAAATGTGCCATGAATTTCATGAGACGCGAAAGATTTAAGCAACAAGAAATTAATTAGGAGTATGTTTATAATTATGTGCGTAATATGAATATATATATAATTTATGTCATTTAAATGATAACTTGTGAAGAAAAAGTTTGCGTAACAACACAACGAATCAAATTATTTTACACTTAAATATGTTCTTACTACTTATAAATATACATGCATACTAATCCGCCCAAAACTACATTTTCAAAATTTAGAACTTATGAAACAAGATGAAAATACGCACAGAATATTATCTATTAATCACATCGAAGTTTCTATTTTGCAAACCAATGTCATACATTTTTTCATTTGATATTTCTTTTCTATCTGCATTGGTAGAAGCACAAATGTTAACCGTTATCAATGATAATTGTTGAGTTCCGAAAAGAAAAATTCGGTAATCTACTTCTTTTAGAGATGGAGTTTTATTTAACATTAGATTCGAAGCTTATTTAAAAAAATACGTCAAATATTTTTCGCATTTTTGACGTTAGAATGGAGGTAGTGGAAAAAATGCTTACGAAAAACTAGACGCATCCAAATAAACACTTAAATTAACTCACTAGTAGAGAATACATGTATTAATCACGTTGTTAATTTCACTTCCAAGTTAAATTAGTGTGAATTTCATCGTCATTACCTTTAAATGATATTTTACACTTGTATGTAAATAAAAACCATTTAAAATATTCTATAAGTAAAACGTTTGATACAAGAACAATGGCAAAGTAATACAGACAAATATTTAATTAATTTAACTTTGGTCTTGCAAAGTCCTACTTCGAACTGGTGTGCAAAAGCCTACTTATTTCTTCAAAGGTTCGAATTATTTATAATTACAATTATTATAATTGTATATTATTATTTTGTTCATTCTTATTGTACACATGTTCTTTATTTAGAAGTGGTAATTTTTTTGATAAATTCACATAATTTTATTGAAGAGTCGGTAACTTCAATCAGGTGCCTTAGGGTGTTCTTTGATTATAATGGTTTCCTTCATTAAAATAAGAAAATAGTAAAAGAATAAATTAACTAAGTCTATATTCCACAGCAATACTATAAAATTATAAAAAAATATTGCTGCGGAATATAGACTTAGTTAATTTAATCTTTTATTATTTTACTATGGAATTCCACGGAGTGAAGGCTGATTGAATTTGGTTCCCTTCATTTGTAACACACAATGGGATGATAAGGAAAATAAAACGTTATAGTTGTTACATATTACAAGAGATCTTTGGCAAATCGATCGTGAAGCGCTTTTCTAATGCTTACTCAGTTTTATATTTTCTTCGATGTAAATCTTACTTTCCTCCTACGGGACACCCCCAGCGATCGGCAGTCGTTCAAACATTTCGTTTACCTTCCTCCAACACCCAGCTTATAGATCTTCCCAAAAAAAAGTCTTCGAATTGGAATGAATTTTCCCCTCGGATGTGTTTCAACAAGCTTATCGCCGACCAGAGAGAGGATTCCTTGTCTTCCCTTATCTCATAAGATTCTTAACTACTATCCTTCCTCATTCTGTCACTCTTGATTTTATCCTCCGACGGCATTCCTCAAAGAAACATACTCTTGACCGATTGATCCCGCAGCGGCGCTGTCAGGAAGGGTTTAACAAAGGGAAAAAAAGGGTCGAAGGTTGAGGGAATGATGGAATGGTTGGTGACGAGTTGTAAGATTAATACGATGTGGAGGATTGGAGAAATCGGCGGTGTAGAGATGAAGAACTCTGCTGGAGAGATAGGTATGAGATTAAGATATGAGGTTTAGATTCACCAAGTCGAGGATGATGGAGGACTCTGGGACGGTTTCTTTTCCTCCGCGTTGTTCCTCCCGACGCCGCCGGCTCTTTGCAGACAAATCCGCTATCGACTCTTTTTCAGACTTTCTCGCGAGATAAACCCAATCGAGGAAAAGTTTTGGGTTCTTTTTTTCACGAAAGAGGTCGTGTTTTTCTCGAAGGCGTTCGTCGATGTCCTTCCAAAAGTTTCCACAAGTTGCCAGGGGAGAGTTACTCACTCTAAACACACAGGAAGTTCTGGGCCGAGAAAAAGACGAAATTCTCATTGGGTTAAGTGATTCATTTAGATAATACTCTGAAGTTTTTATTTTCCAGAATGTTTCCCATAGTTTTTTGAAAATATGATCAAACGAAATACATTAATCCAATCTAAGATGCCTTAACTTGGTGGAAGAAGACTGCTGATGAAGCCAGTTAATAGGATACTTATTACCTAAAATCATCCTTTTTTCAGGTTGTGTGAGCTCTTAATATTTCTTTCTTTGAGATAGACAATTAAGCTGCCTCCCAGAATAGTTTTTCGTGTTTATCTCTCCTTCTATTCCTTCCACTATCATTTTCATTAGTTTTTTCTGTGACTCTTCCTTCTCCCATTTAAATATAATCAATTTATGTTAGATTATTTATATTCCTATGCATCCTCATAATTATATATATGAATAGTATAATGAGTAACATTATCGGTTTTCTAACCTGTAAAAGGTAATCAATGTCACACCTTTAATTGTTGACTAATTCGTTATCAACGAGTTTTGGTAATATAATAACACGATTTTGCTCTTTGTATGCCGTTGCAGCAATTTTTGACTAGAATTTAATTAATTGTTTTCTCTTTTGTCCCGCACATAATTAATCTCGGCGTCGATAATTGTTTTTTAGTGCCCTATAAATTGTAACAATCACTTTTCAGTAGTTATCTTAACCCTAATAGTGAGCCATTAACAATATTTATCTTAATTACTTCTTTGATTGCTACATTTAACATACCCTGTCATTAGCATGCGCTTAAGTCATAGGATATAATTTATTGTTTGCGTCAATGTTACAACTTTCTAATCTACAATCACTGGTTACAGCTATATATATATATAACTACCCTTAGGTATTTCAAGCCAACCTCTTGCTTCAAAGTACTTTGGTACTCGAAGTATCATTACATCATTATCGTGAGTGGCGTAACGTAATACTCGATGCTTGCGAAGAAATGCGGAGATCGGTTTGTGTGCCGAAGATCAATTTAATCCACTTAAACCCGATCTCGTTCCTCCGTTTCTAACAAGTTAAAACGGCCCTTTAAACATGTGCAGCATCTTTCTTCTCGACTCTGCAGCAGTCGGCATAGAAACTCCCATTAATTGGCCACAAATTAACATCGACCGGACATAATTTTATCTCGTCGTACGAAAGTATTCCGGCAAAACAGTCGCATACCGCTAAGGCGAGTTATAGATGGCGGCGGCTTTTTTTTATTTGCCGTGGGCCATTCATCAGCTCTCCTTTGTTTATATTCGGGGGGCCCAACTCAGCAGCACAGGTCAATTACGCACACCAATTCCCGGGGAGGGCCCGATAAACTCAGCCTTGAGGAAATTTACTGCGGTGGAAGGACAAATTTTCGCACATAATGTCTTTGGCGACCCTGGCCATTACTTTAACCCATCCGCAATCACCCTTAGAGGCCATAGCTCTTCTTTAGCCGACCGCAATGACGTGCCAAGATCTCCCCGTGCCTAATTCCTCAAAAGTGCCACGCACTGCCTGCGACCAACTTTTTACGAATAAGAGAGAATTCGAGAGGATTTGCGACAAACTTCCCCTTTTTCATTTTTTCCTTTTCCACCAGATTCATTTCTGGCCGAGGGTAACTTTCTACGCTTTTCGGATGAAAATGAATCGGTTTTTCTCTTAATGTCACCCTAGTCAGCTGTGTCTGATCTGTGATATTGGTGCCCGGTGAAGTTGGATTAAACTTTTCCGATTCTAGCTGTTCTCGAAAATCACGTGCAGATAGAAAGGTTTTGGTAACTCCTTGGAATGTAGATTCATAAAAAAGAATCCTTTAATGGATCCGGTTGAGCAACTCTTAAAACCACAAAATTTTCGGGAACTGAAATTAACCGAGACTTATCATAAATAATAATTTGGAATTTAAAAGGCATATGCATTACTAAAACACTATATTATATTTTAAATTATTTTATACATTATATTATTCACATTTTCTTTACATCGATTACCTTATTCTATCTTCAGGTTTGCGCAGTGTTTTCACCCCCCCATTTTTGTGGGTGTTTTCCCGGTGTGGATATTTTCTTCTGAAATATTATCCTACTTTCATTAAAAACCACTCCTACTAATTTTTTACTCTCTATTTCCATTATATATTGTGTATGTTTTACATTAAAATCATTGACGACATTTTAGACGGAAGAAGAAACTTTCTTAATCTCGCCTCAATAAATACATAGACATTATATTATTAAAACAGATCAAAGTTATTTACAAGGAAATTGTTAGAACATGAGTTATATAAATTTTACTATCGTTTTTAATTTTAGATGTCTAAAATTAAACAGGAAAGTCACTACTGAGTTATAAATGTGGCATACTCCATCATACATCTCACTCGGCAATATCATGTTTAAACATAATATTTCATTTTCATACCATACCGATTTTCGTATACAGAAGGGGTCTGTTTGAATGAGTCCCATATCGGGAACAAAAATATCTCAGATAACTCTTGCCAGTGATAATATGAACAACATTTTTCAATGAGTTTAATAAGTATTGGCCTACATTAAAAACGTATTGAGCATCATTCATACCTTGGTGTATCTTATATGAAAAGTTCTCATGACCTCCCCAAGAAAGAATGTTTCTGAATGCGATACTGATTATGGTTAACCGCAACCTATTCTGAAAACCTACATTCGCCTATGTATAAATAAGCATATATAGATATAGAGCATAGAAGATCGATTTTAGGGTAAACGACATGTGTACAGCGACGTATCTCGGGGCGGAAATTAATATAATACCCCTGGACCATCCATCGCAGTGCACCCCGCGTCTAATCTCATCCAGAAGAGTCTCTCTAATAAACACGGGGAACACTTCACATCCATCGTAATTCCCATCTCGTCCTCTCATCACTTAAAACCAGCCGAAATTCAGAAAGCGGCGGGTGCCTCAGAATTTCGAATCATCCACCTGCCTGCGAAACAAACGACTTCCGAATCGCGCACTGTCACATCTGCGAAAGGATAAAAAATAACGAGGCCCTCGTGGTGATTATCTCTCTAACCCGTTAAGACCATGGGCCTCAATCCACCGCGGCTATAAGAGTCATAAAATATGCAGCGCCTCCCGGCTTAATACCCCCCGTGGATGCCAAGGCGAAGATAATAGTGTGCTACACAGCAGCTATCTCTCACGCCCCGCCATTTCTATCACCAGAGGGAGTTGCAAATCCACCCCATCGAGGAAAGGATGATAGCGTCGGGGTTCTACAGAAGAGTTTTTTCCTTCATCGTCGGTGAGAGCGATTTAGGTGAGGGTGAAGTGAGTTGTGATGGTCCTGCAGGGGAGAGACATTGTCGCCGTGACTTTGAGAATGACACACCTGGGGTTGCCATAGTCACCTGCTCTTCTCTCCTACACATTTTTCTATAAATATATATCTCCCCCGCGGTGGATTTGGAATCTTTCGCATCTTGCAGACACCCTGTGGGAAAGGAGCGGATTCCTGGGGGTTGGAGAAATTCCGATAACTTCGCTTCGGTCAATTTCAATCAGCCTCAACCATGATTCATTCATAATTTTTAGTCTGCGTTAGGTTTCTTGACAATTTCTTCATTCATTATAAATTCCTTATCGACGTAAATATTGAACTTTTAATCACTAAATAATGATGGTTGGGTAAGCAGGAATATATTATTATCAATTCAAGACATGAATAAGGCACTTCGTAATTTCCACACTATTTTATTTATTTAAAAACGACCGGTTTAGACTAACGCCATCCTCAGGTATTCGGCTAACGCCATCCTTAGACCTGAGGATGGCGTTAGCCGAAACCGGTCGTTTTTAAATAAATAAAACAGTGTGGAAATTACGAAGTGCCTTATTCATTTCTTATTATGGCTTTCCACGAAGTCCGGCCCAATACTATAGAACTTATTATCAATTCAGTGCCTCTATATTTTGTTATTTAGAAAGTTTTTTGGAAAGAAAGATTTATTATTTCCGTTTAAAAATATATTAAGCTCTTGAGTTGATTTTGATCAAATTTTCAAGAAATATGAGTATTTTTTATGTACAAGAAAATTTTTTGCTAAATAAATGGACATTAAATTAATGATTACACATTTAAAAGAAAAAATTAAAAAGCCCTCATATTTTCACTTCTCGTAGTTCTTTTCATCAAAATTCTAATAGAATGAGAGAGAAACCAACTTCTTCCTTCAAATGAATCCAATTTTGTCACGGTATTTCTAATTCTTAAGAAAAAATATTTGCAAAACCCTGATTTTCTTGCTTCTCGTCGTTCTTTCTTGTCATTGTTCTTTCTCGCATTCTAAAAGAATGTTTTCTTCCTCTCTCGTGTAAACTCCAGTAAAACTCAGACAAAATTCGTGTTAAACACGAGAAAAACTCGGACTATATTGAAAAAAAAATCGTGAAAAGTGGATTAATTTGAAAGAGAAGTTGTTTTCTCTCGCATTTTATAAGAATTTTGACGGAAAGAACGATGGAAAGAGAGAAAATGAGGGTTTTTCTAAAATGGCTTTTCTTTCTTAGAGAAAAAATTAAAAACCATCATCTTCTCGCTTCTTATATTTTTCATCCAAAAATCTTTCGAATGTGAGAGAAAACCACTTTTTCCTTAAAATAAATCAAATTATGGCTTTTTCCAATTTTTAACTGTATCTATAAAATCTATACGATACGTAGCACCCCATCCCAACTTATTGTTCTGTCTTTCCTAATAATTTTGGAATTGTTCTATTGCAGTACACTCCCATAAAATTAAGCCAGACAGCTTTCTGTAGGGTTACTGGCGTACTGGCCCTGAAAACCAGATAGAATAACTTTTTTATCGAATGCGTTAACCCGAAACTAATAACATCGAAAACAATAACACCAATTGTTCAATTTTTTTGCAATAAAACATTTCATTTCGCAATTATTATCAGTTGCATGACTGCTTTAATAGTTGCTATCCTTCTGCTTATTTCGTATCGGCTCCTCACAGCTACGTAAGGGCAATATCTATAGCGTACCTAATTAGAGAAAATAAAGTTTTCTTTAATAGTTGTACTTCTTTTTTTGATTTAATCTAACTTTCATCTTTAAAACTTCGATGTTTTTGAAAATCGGATGCTTATCATTGGTGGAAATCTAACCTTCCGCTTTATCTGAATTAGCCTCGGGTCAATTCCATTTATATTTTTCGTTCCTTCATTCTCGGCTGACAGCTTCGCTTATCAATTATTTCACCGCTACTCTTCGCGGATGAAACCTTCGCTAAGCAGAGATCAGATTTATCTATCTAGGCTCCATTAGAACTTTATTTCTCTGAAAGTATCTAGGAAATATCATTTACATTTACGTTTATATTTGTTTATGAATAAATATAAATGTCATGATGTAATCCATGTACAGAGATTAATAAATGTAAATATAATGATGTTATTTTATATACAGCAATTGCCAAATTTGACCTAGGGAACGTTGATATCTCAAGAATGATTATAAAATTTTTTTGTCTTGTTTGATCACCAATGATGGATAAATTTGGACCATTTATATAAGAAACTCATTAATTTTCAATTAGATTTTTCTATCACTCAAAATTTTAATCTAATTTGCATGCACTGTTTATTACTTATATCTACCGAAACGACAATATAATGTATGGGATCCGTTGAAACCACAAAATAGGCGAAAAGTTGAGTCCATCAGTATTTCAGTCTGAGCAATGCAGCTATTCAGTAATTCACTTTCTGAGAAATCATATTTCTGCAAGAAATTAACACCCAAGAAACTTATGGTGACAAATTAAAAAGGGGTTAGTTTTTTACTAACCAAGATAGAGAGGTCACGAGGTACCAGGGAGATAATATTTTTGATAAATATTGTGTGTCATCAAGGCGCAATGAAATGAAATATATGTAAAGAGAATGCTAAAAAGGCTATTACTAAATTGTCTTCATTCAAGCAAGATTGAGAATTTAAGTTCCCTTCTTCATTCTAATTCGTTTTCATCATATTAGTTGAAGCATCGTTACCACTGGTAAATCTAAGGTATTATAAATAAAATATTTTGTTTGATAAAACATATAAGTTCAGTCATTATGTATCCCGTCAATCACACTAATAGGAAAAACTGCAATTACAGGAAATAGATAAGAGAGATTAAATATAGAATTCTTCACAGCCAAATGAAACCAAACCAACACACTTTCATCAAGACACATGAAATCCTACGGAATTTCTATGATTCTCCTTAGTAACTAATTAATTTAATTAAGATAGCCAATTTCAAGGGTCTTATTTTTTCTTTGAATAAATCATAGTACACCTCGCAGAAAAGGAATTGTTTTGACGCCTTGGGTGTATGCAAAACACCACGCCACTAGGATCCAAATGCGTACTTTTCGTAAGTAATTACTAATATTAATAACTTTCGGTGAGAGATCTATAGTACACGAGATTTGTGTAAACTGTAACTATTAAATACAGAGAGATTTCCTCCTCATAGCTCTGGAAGTAATGATGTTGGATTTTCCTATTTTCAGCCGACGAAGAAACTTCATGAACTGAAGGAATGCATTCAACTTTAACGGTTACTGAAATATAATTTTCGAGATAATTCACGATGAATTTAAATTAATCGTCTTATGGATTAATTCTCCTCAGCATCAGGGGCTCAGTACAGTAAATCAATGAAGCAAACAATATACTTTTTTTACAGTACGATGGCTTTGGCAGGAAATGTATAATAGGAAATTTCTGAAATCAGGTTGTCTGATAGAAGAAATAATTGTCTCTTATATTTCTAGTTTAATCGCATTTTGAAATAGTAATTATCTTCCTTTAAAGTTTCTTGCCTTTTTCGCTACATTCACTATGTAACCTCTCGGGGAGCATCTTTTGAAGACGGCATCTTCTGCGTCTGTCTTTTGCCATCTCCTTGAAGTCTGTACTCTCTTCTAATTTAATTCTTTTACAAATTAAGCAAGATGCGGTTTGGTATACTTTGAGAAATGTAATAGCAAAATGTAGAAGTAAGAAGCAAGGATCTTTATGAGTAGGTTTACACATATCATTCAACCAGTAGGCAAGAGTATCGCTGAGGAATAAACGTTTAATATTTCGCCTGCTTGACTGGCAAATCTTAGGTCACGGGTTGAAACCATTAGGGAATTGTCCGAGCCAGATTCAGTTGCCTGGGCAACGTGAGATAGCATTCACTGTTACTTCAGTTGTTGACATTTTTCTTATAACAGAGTTTCCCAAACTATGTTCCGCAGAACACCGGTGTTCCGCTGAACCTGAATAGGTGTTCCGCGACAATTTGGAGTGTCAATGGAGAATTGGAGAATAAAAGACATTAAATGCATTATTGATTCATATTTTAAGATTTTATTACAATATTATAGTTTTATATTTAAAAATAATTACCAAATAAATAATTTGTTGTAATTCAATGATTTTTTTAATTTTACAAGTAGAATTACCTAACCTAAATATTAGCTTAGTGTTCCGTTAAACTTTCCAGGTTTGCGAAGTGTTCCATTGCAAAAAAAGTTTAGGAAACCCTGTCTTATATGATTCTGTTTATCGAAACACCATTGGCTTACATATTATTGCTATAATAATCGATTATTGTTCGATATTTACTCATTTCGAGTCCAATATTATGTATAGATATCTCGAAATCCTATTACCCATAAAGTAATTCAGCGTATGGTCATTCATATACAACCTATTATTTATACATTTTAATTTACTATTTTTCTTTATTTTGAATTTATTTTTGGACATTATAATTGCTATTTTTATTTTATCATTTATTTCGGTAATATCTGTGCAATAACAACAAATTATTTTTTCTCCAAATATTAGAAGTGGATAAGCTAATTTTTTATTACAAATGTTACAGCATATCTGAGAATTCTATTTTATAGAATTAAAATTTTACTGTATTGTTTAGTCTCAGACATCTTGTCAAAGAATTCCATTTGACTAATATTAATATTCTAAGAGATTAATTGAATTATATTTGGCTCAAGTAACATAACATAGCATCTCCTGATGAACTACAAGCTGGCTCAAAGAGGACTTTAAAAGTAAATTTGCGATACTTGCAATTATTAAACCAATATTTTGGGAAATATTAAAATCTCATCATATGTGATAATAGCATAGCATTATTGTTTGCATCGTTATTTTTATATCCACATTGTCTATTGTATTGGTATTATTAGTAACTGTCCCAACATGTCTAACTTACTATGTATAACGCACGCCCCTGAAGCTCCCCTATGCTGACAGTGCAATCGGCTGAAGCCCTTAATGTCCGCAGCCGCGAGATGGCAGCACTGAAGCTCGCCCTTTGAAACCATAATCTCATATGGAGTAAATCGAAAAAGATTATGATACTTTTTCCCTCTTTTTCTTTGCGGTATATACCAAAGATGGAATTCAGAGTTAGTGAGAGTATCCATTTATAAGTACTTGAAACAATTGAATAAAATGGGCAAATTAGTAAATCCGAAGAATAAGTGCAGTTTGCCTTCAGGGCACACCTCAAGTGACTTGTGAAAACATTATTCGTAGATCAACGAAGTGCAATGTATTCTGCTTGGATACACAGAAAATAATTGATCCTTAATAAATTACCAACGTTACATCTAATTTCAACTAGGCCTCAATACCTATTAAATAAAATTACAATTTAAAGATTTAAAAATATATTAATGATCGTAATATTAGTCATATAGTTAATTTTATAGGCGATATTTAGGAAACATATTTAGTGGCCGAAGTCACCCCATCGGTTGGGGTGCCTAAGGCCGCTATTCTTTGTTTTTTAAACGAATTCCGTTGTTTAAGAAAATGTTTTATATTCTATTTGCATGAATAAGAATTACCTTCATGTCATTTAAATTTTATGAGCATAGAGAATGTAATTGAATACAGAAATATTTTTTTAATCTAAAAAACGGCCAAAGTCTACGGTACGGTTCGTCGCCTTTCAATGATTTACGGAGAATGTTTTTACGGAGACAAAGTTACCTGTACTATTCTGACATTATTTTCATCACACTCACTATGTTTATTTGACCTCTTCGCTGTTACACCTAATCAAAGTTACCTGTGTATAAGGCAAGCACCTATTCTTCGGATTTGCTAATTTGTCCGTCTTATTCAAACGGTTTGTATTCAATTCAAAAGTACCTATTGATGGATAAAACAATTACTCTTAATTCCATCTTTGGTAAATATTAATCTTTATTACAAATGTATCCTAATCGTGCTTTTTCATCGTGTACTCCATATAAGATTATGGTTTCGAAGGGCGAACTTCAGTGCTGCCATCTCGCGGCTGCGGACATTAAGGGAGCCAAAAAATTTCAGCAGTTTCCAGTCCTATACTTTTTAAGTTCGTGGTCTAACGTGAAGAAAGAAATCAAATAATATTTGCTTCAAAACTTTTGTACTTAATTTTGAGAAACATATAGCAGATCCCTTATGTATGTACATACTATGATATATGTCAAAATTGTATTGAGTTGATTTTGTATATTTATTGCTCTTACTATGGATGCTAATGATTGTATCTAAGTTTATATCTGCTGTTGCAATTTGTGATTTCATATATAATGCTTTCTATAGTCTTGTGTATTACATACTTGGTATATGCTCCACGCATATAACAAATATATTAATGGAGTTGTGAATCATTATATAATTTGCTGAATTTGTTATTGATTTTCATTTTATAATTAGTGCAATAGTCAAGTAGATGCAGTATTTACAATTGTGTAATATTAAGTGTTTTTTTGTGATTGTTTTTGTAAACTTAATATTAATTTTGTTAGAAAAATTTGAAATTGTTTTTTAATTTTCATCATTAATCTAAAAAATACTCCAAACTTTAAATAATTTGTAATCTTAGGCTTGCGGTTATTTAACTTCTGGCACCTCCTGATGAGCCTACATCCTGGCTCAGGAGGACCAAAGAGATGAATATTTACAATCCTGTTTCTTGATCTTAAATGTCATGTAAATTAATTTGTAAGCCGTTCACAGGCTGGGCATATTATTTACAGTGCATTATTGTATTTTCGAATTTTCTTAATAAATTACTTTTAAAAAATCTGTACTAGAATGCATCGCAATAACATTACTTTCTATTGCATAATAAAGCTTTCTATAACAAGAAAAAGAAATCTTTAGTTCACGTACGTTCGTATGACTTACAATTAGATATGACTCCCATATACTCACGCCCTACGATATTTTAAACATGTTGAATCTCTACAAATGATGCAAAGAAAGATTTACCTTTAACTTTAACTTTACACATGAAAGTGTGCGGCTCTTGGAGACTGGAGGCTGATCTGGGAGGTTGAATTCGGTTATCAGTGTGCTAAGGGAAAAAGGAATGAAATCGGAGAAATGAGGGAAAAGGAAGCAGAAAAAGTCACCCGAAAGATGTTATTTGACTAGAGTAAAACAATGAGCTGAACGGATAAAAGATTGAATTATAATGTGAACCAGCAACTCCTAAAACCAGCCGATAATACGATATCGAAGTTATTGGCTGCCCCTAGATCTACCCTTAACTTATACCTGTAAATCCGAATACTGAGCCTACTCTTTCTCACCTCTCTAAATACCTCTAACAGAGGTGAGGAGGATGTGGATCAGTAGTTCAAAGGTTAGAATACATGCCCGGAAAGTGGTAGACCTAGGTTCTAGTCCCATTCAAGTCACTATTTTTCACATCTGTATAATTTAATGTTTCATCTCACTCTTACTGCCCTTTCCTCTCTTATTCACTGAAGCATACGTTGAAAATGGTATCCTCAAATTAAAATACGGTAACTATTATTATTATTATTTTCAAACTCAATTTAATACTGGTAAACTGTCGTATTTTATTTCCATTTAGAATTAATAATTGCAGATGGGAGAAACTATATCCTGAGACTCATAATAAAAAGAACTCACAAAACCGTGTGCTTGATCGGCCACATATTGAAAATTTCCAGCTGGTCACGTGACCGACCGGAATCCCCCCACCCCCTTCCCTTTTCCCCGAGTAATTGCCCGAGATAACAACAAGCAACCTCGCAGTGCAAATTCATTAATAACATCCCAGTCACTTCTGTGATTAATGGAACTTTCGCGGCGTTACGCAATCCACATGTCCCGCGGCGATCCGGTCGCCCATTTCCCGATAAACAAGAGAACATCGCGGAAAGAACAATCGGAAGAATGCACGCGCGCGATGGCGCTCACGGGACCGCGAAATTTCGCCGCCGGTGACGCGCGGCATTATGGGAGTGACGTGAGCATTTTCTCAGCGGTGACAAGTGAGTGAGGAAATGCGGTTCAATTGGAAGACGCCGTTGAGGAATGCGCGTGGAAATTGCGGGGTCAAGGGTTTTTGCCATGACGGGACATTCCTCGCCTTCCGATGGCGGATTCGCGAATTTCAACCGTAATTTTACGCAAATTTGCGATTAAAGCTGCGGTTCCTATCTTCGTGGTGGTCCATATGAGGCCTCTTTCTCCTTTCCCATTGAATTTTGAAAATGTATGTAACAGGTATTCCGTGTATTTATTTATTCATTCAACGGGATGAACCCTTATTCAAAAAAGAATGTCACAACACAATATCACATAGCAGAATTTAAAAGTATAAAATACAATAAACAATAGGATTTTATAAGTATAAGATATCACAAATATGTACATTCATATCACAAGTTATTCGAATTTTAGCATAAATAATAAAATTTAAATATAGGATGTTACAAGTAATAAACATAAACAGCATTTGCGAAGAGAATAATTATTAAAAGCTTTTATGAAAGATAATAGAAACAGAATGCCAAATAAATGTTTACATATATGATATAAAATATTTAAAAAATGCATATGAATGATACAATAACATACTTTATGTATCATTTACAGTGAGTGATTAATAATTCCTTTTAAAATTATGTTTAGTATTCAATGGGGCTTACATTTTTAATTGTATGTAAATTAGTGTGGAATATGTCTATATTTTTAAGGTGAGTATTTGCTAATCGATGTAGCCTATTGAGAGGTGCATTAAAAGAGTAATTAGTTTTCGAAACAGGTATGGCGAATAGGTCTTGACCTCTAGGTGTAAATTAGAAAATGTGTACAAAACTACGTTCACTATTTCACGATGTGTTTCATTCTACGAATGATGAATTAACCATTAAGTAAGACAGTAATTTATTGCACCAATAGTGTATGATATAGTGAAAATATTTTGAAAATCCTTAACTTTTTTGATTTACGACTTTGGTTTTACCTCTATGCCTTTGTTAGGTAAGTCTCTGCGCTATTTTATTTTCCCTTTCATGATGAGAATCACAAAAACTACCCTCAAACATTAATATCTTGAATATAGTAAATAATATATAAAAAAATGTGTTTTACCAGTACGATTTCCCTCCATAATTACATAATTTATACCTAATGATATCCTAGCAAATGAATTTATCTACTAACCAAAATTTTGTTGGTGTAGAAATAGCCCGTATGATTTGAAATATACGGGCATCATAATGAAATGTCTTGCAACATTTTCAGGAATTCTGTCTCGTATCTGAATCCTCCTACCATTAATTCCGAAACTTGCAAAATTTCTTGACATGTGAAGTCGGAGGAAATAAATTTTCATGTAATAAAAACAATCGTATTGGTAACTGGGGCCGCTGTATACTATTTTCTTCGTTGAATCAAGAAGAATAGAAGTATTGTAATAACCTCTTCGTATTCTTTAGAATACACTAAACTTATAGCACGCGCATTTACGTTTATGATACAAAATTCCAGAAAAATAAAAACATTCTTTCAAGTCTTCTTGGTGAGACATCGACGTTTTAGCTGCCCGAGAAGCATCATTCGCGAAATTCGCCCGGAAGGCACTTGGACCTCCTTTCAACTCACGAATAGTCAATATATTGACGATTGTCACATCTCATAAGAGTACTTAAAAAAGAGTCATTTGTTAATCGTTTTCTCATATATATGGAAGAGTGATCGGTGCATTTCATTTATCTCAACGTAAATTACCATCTGAACATACATTCTCTATGCGGCTATATTTCTGTTACATTAGTGTGAGACATTAAAATAAATTTTCGATGTTAACACCAATGAACATAACTGTAATTACTGCGCCAAGACCTCGCTAACTATCTGCAGCTGGTCCTGTCTGCTCAACACCATAAGCAATAACTAAAGCGTGTAAAGTTTATTATACTATTTATTTATTATTATAATTTAAGATTACATTGTAAGTTGGCCAGAAGGCAACGTTTAAGGGGAACATAAAAATGATTTTAGGCCTGGCAATTACCCAAAGACAGGAGGGAAACCCCTTCAAAAACCTTTTTACATATTTATTTATTTATATATAGCTACAAATATTTTATTCGCTTTTTACCGTTCGCTGTGAAGTTAAGAACAAAATTATTCCGCTTCGCACTGAGATGAGCAATCCTCAATGTTCCTCGGATTTCTTTCAAAGAGGCATAGTTAACGTTGTACGAAATCGCCTTATAAGTAACCTCAACTAACAATACTCTCGTTTCCACGGCGACTTTCCCTCTCTCTGGTCCATCGGTGTATCATTCTTGGGCCACTCCTTCGTTCATTTTGATACGGCTCCCCTTTTGTCATACAAATCTCCTCTTGCTCCATTGTGTGGGTGGAAAGAATTCTACTTTCAAAAGCTTTGTGTCCGACTGTCCGTGGAATGTATCCTTTATCCCTTCCGGACATTATCCACACTCTGAGCCTACATTCATTCCCCTCTCCTTTGTCCCGCCTATCCCTTCTTCTACCCTTCGCTGCCGTTTTTTTATATATTTTGCGTATGAAATAAACATGGGACGTCCGTACGACTCAGGTGAATGGAGTTCCACGTCCACTGTTTTCTTTCCAACGGAGAAATTTCCACCACCGAAGGAATTATGGGAAGGTTTTTTTTTTGGATCCTTGAGGGTGTTATTTATCACAAGGAACTCTTTTTTGGAATTTTTAAAATATTAATTTTACAGCAATTACAGTATGAAGTGTGACGTACAATACGATTACTATGAAGTTAAAGTGAGTTCAACATGAAATATTCGCGATAAAATTTTCTTGTACCTAACAATAATACGACGTAAAATGGTCAAATTCATTATCTATCGCTTTGCATAGAATGAGGTAATAGAACGTATATTTAAATTCCTTATATCCGATGGATGAAACCTTAAAGAATTTAGGAGAAGGAAGCAGTTTACTTCTTGTGCAGACTTAATTAGTTTATAAAGTACAGTAGGACCCCGGTTATCCGGACACTCGCTAATCCGGAACCCTCGGTAATCCGGACGATCCATTGGGAGTTATGCAAACCCGCAACTTCTTCTTGTGAACATATAAACACGCATATTAGTAACAAGAAACGAGAGGTGGACAGACTATTTGATAAATTTCTCCATTGGCTGCAATGATGGGATGGAGAGCGAATTATTTCGTTTATTGTGACAACACATCTAAGTTGAGATACTTTTTTAAACAGCATTTTTCCATTAGAGAAATGCTTAATATGTGCAAGACTAAACAATTTCGAAAGACAATAAATTTTCAGTTGCAGCAGGGTATCACTTCTGAAAACATCACGTTCATTAAAAAGCTATGAGAGAAGAGGCGTAAGAAACAATCCTTCCCTTTGATAGAAGTCCAATGAGGATGACCATGCATGGGCTATAGAGTTGGTGTTTATAAGCGAGAAAAGCTAAACAATTTTAAGTTACTGCAAGTAATCAATGAGAAAGTAATTAAAGCGAGGATTAAATTTATGCCGTATGCAAATGTGACTGGCAAACATAAGCTTCCTTTGTTTACTCTCGGAACAGCCATAAAACCCCGTGCATTCAAGTCAGTCACGCTACCTGTGTGCTATCTAGGGCAAAAAAACGCTTGGGTCACACGAGAATTATTTTTGGATTAGTTTAAAACAGAATTCGTTCCAGCAGTTCGACAACATATGAAATCCGTCAATTTACCGCAACGTGCTTTATTATTGCTTGATAATTGTCCTGGCCATCCTTCTGCAGAAGAATTGTGCACCGATGACGGTGAAATTTCCGCAATGTTTTTACCCCCTAACACGACTGCGCTGGTCCAACCCATGGATCTGAATGTTATTCAAAGCATTAGGTTAGGATATCGTAAGTTGCTTCTTACAAATATTCTGAATGATCCTGTGAACAATGAAAATTTGGAAAATGCACTGAAAAAGGTAAATTTAAAAGATGTCGTGTTCAATCTAGGGCATCTTCTCTTGGGCATCTGTGTCTAAATTATTGATCATTAAGTCGTGGAAAAATTTGCTCCCAAATTTTATTGGTTCGGAAGTTTTAGAAAATGTGCAAACTGAAGAAATTCAGCTTGCGCCACTCATTAGTCAGTTACAAAATTCGAACCCAATATCTAACCCTGTATCTCTCCAGTGGGTTGCTGAGAATGTCGACAGATTGGCTCGAAACCCTCGAAACGAAGCTTTAACAGATGACGAAATTATCAGAACAGTAACGACAGAAGATGATGATGATGACGACGACCACCACCCTGTAGACTCCGTCAAAATTTCTCATTCTGAGGCTTTAGCGGCGCTCAATACATCATTAAAGTTGGCCGAGGAGCAAAATGTGTTGTTGTAATACCTTATGTAATATACACATGCATTATCTATACAATATAATGTTTGAGAAAATAGGTTTTTTACGTTATTTTTTTAAAACCTCGCTAATCCGGAAACCCCGCTAATCCGGACGCCTATGTGCCTGAATTCGTCCGGATTACCGGGGTTCTACTGTATTGAAGTAATGTCCTCCAATTAGAATAATTCTTGTCCGTCTCGTTGGTGTAGAGAAGCGGTTTTAGCAAGGGTCACTTTGAGGTCACTGATTCGAATCCTGTTTTTACAGTGATTTTTAAGTACATCTTCTTAAGGACCAATTTTAAGAGTAGTCATTAAGGATATAATTTTCCGTATATGATTTAGATTGCTATCATTACTATTTTGTGTCTAAAACCTAAAATATTTCTTATTGTGAGGAATATTTTCGACTGTAACAAGAAACTGTTGATTAATTCCTATAAAACTAATAAAAGTATTGAAAATGTAAAGATAATATATGAGTTCATATTTGCATTAAAGAATTATTTTATTTAAGAAATTATTGATCATAATATTTCATATTTTTTAACCTTCATCCGGGCGCGTGGACGGTAGTTTACCGTCACATTCATAAAAGCGCGCGCAATTTTTGCCTGGAGGTGTGCGGCGCGCCCGGATTAGGGTTAATATCTACTCGGTTTAGTAAGTCGATATAATTGTAAACGCAGATTTTATAAGAGCTTGAAACCAAGCTTACCTTCCTCAAAGATGGTTGTTGGAGATAGCATGTGCCTAAAATTGAATGTCGATAAAAGTGAAAAAATTGCCCTTCTTTACTTTTTTAGATCTTACGTTAACCGCTAGTTACCTCTCTTTTGTACTGTCTCAGTCTGGCAGACGTTCTTCTAGTTTTCAGTTGTCAAAATATTTTCTAACACTGTCTTTGTGCTTGTGAAATATCATTCGCAATCATACTTTTCTACTTCAACTCTTATATTAATTGCGAATGCTTTTCATTGATTGCTGAGGTGTGCACAGTGATTTCCTATATTTAATCCTATATACTTAACGTTAGAAGCCATTTGCACGAGTTAATTCGCGCCATTTCTTTATTATCCGCGGAATCTTTATGATCATACATTTCTCAACGGCTCTTTTCTACTTTTAATTGCTTTTGCGAGGATGTAATTTTGTCAGATTATTATCACTGATTCCTTTTGAATTTCTATCTGTAGCCCCTCTGTTAGACTCCGATGCATGGGTAATCTTTCCCCAAAGATTCCATCCAGAGGTTCTTCTTCAACACGAGGACTGAGTGAAATGCAGAAGGACCTATTGCAAGGAATGGCTCTTGAAGTCTTGGTTGCAATTCGACCGGAGGTGCTTCAACGGCGGGCTTCCTCTTCGCAGCCAGAAAGCGTCTTCAAGGACAAGCCATCGCTTGTGGTGACCGTTGAGAGGCAAAATGAGGCTTCTTCAGTTGGGTGTTTCTTGAGTGTGGAACTCAGAAAATGAGTTACATGAAATGTGTGAAGTATTCAGTGTTGCGTGTGGGAATGACAGTGCCAAGATATATTAAAGACAGCTTTAAATTCTACTTTTAAGGTATGTTCATTTTATTTCTTTCTTTATTAATATTTCATCTTAGTTGCCTTCATTGTCCTTCCTAGGAGTAGCACTTGTTACTCAGACATCCACATAAATTGTGCCCCCATATCTTCCTTTAGGCACCAATAGTTAGAGATTATATATTCAGGGCATCCACAACTCTTATTTCCTTCGATGATTTGCTTGACGTGCCTACTGCCTATTGCTTTTCACTTTCATTCGATGTTGTGTGGTTTCTTTCGATGTGGTGATCTTTTGAATCCTCTTCTAATGAGTGGGTTCAATTAGGAAAATAATCAAGAGAGAAAACGTCTGCCTTAGCTGGGAATGCCAGGTCACATACGGAGGTGATATTAACGGCTGTCAGTCATTTAAATATATCAAAACTCAACAATGTTATGTCAGACCATCATTATAGATACTTATGTTTTAACATAATATTCAGCAATTTTTATGGCATCTTTTAAGTAATGTTAGAACTATTCAGCAGCCTTGCTTTTTTGTTTTTGAAAAGCATTTCATTTGTTAATTTGACCCTCGATCTTAAAAAAAGGATTTCATTGTTTTGGTTTAGCCGTGCTTAGAGTTTAATACAAAATTAGAGCTGAAATCTGAAGGTGCTGTGAAAGGCAAACACGAATAAATCATGAAGCTCTCCATTACATATATAGGATAAAGTTTTATTGGAAAAAAGAATAATGATTGACTGAAAAAGTTGTCGAGACACAACTGCAAACAAAATTCTGAGGTGTGTTTGTTCTCAGGTTTGAGAAATTGAGCAACCCAATTAAAATACTTAATACAACCGTATTAAGAGTCACGAGCACATTACATTTGACCAGTACATCCCGACCGGTATGCCTCTCAGGTAGCCGAGTGGTATCCGGAGTGGTATCCGGCCGAGTGGAAGGATAACGCGTTTTTCTAACTTCTATTCTTTTGTATTTTCATATTGCTCGTTGTCCGAATCCTTTGTAACCCATCCCTTTGAGTTCCGTTGGCAGTAGCATGTACCGTCTCTGGTTTGAAAAAGCATCGTAAATTTACATTTATTAACTAAATAAACGTTTTTTAACAACAAAACGACTTAATTTCAGGGCGATTTTGAGGATTACAATTCTTTTCATAATCTAATCCTAAATAGCGAACTCAAAAAATTTTGATAAATTGATGTAAAACTCATGAACAAAATGCAAATCCTCATTAAGGTATGAAATCATTAACATTTATCATAGAAAATTCATTTTCATGCTGATTGAAATCACTCCTCAAAGGTAGTTTTGTATTTTGAAGAATTTAGTGGCAATATTTTCCCTTCGGTTCAGAAACATTCGCATTAAGCGACTATATTTTGAGAATTGAATGACCAATACCGGCCTCTGCAATTCTAATAAATTTTATTCCCCTTTTCTTTACTAACGATGTTTCTTGAATTGTATCAGAAACTTACAGATATGTTAATTAGTGTCCCGCAAAGAGTAATCGAATGTGTGTGCCGAGGTCGGTAAAAGGCCGACAAGCGCTGTATCGAGTTGAATCACGTGGGAAGATGATTTAGCTCGCTATCGCTATGGTTTTTGGGGTGGGTTTTTTCTCCCCTTTTCCCCGCTGAGTAAATCCGTGTCCAGCATCCTTTGAAGTATCCGGCATCTCCCAGAGGGCGTCTTCGCGGCTGTCACTCCGCCCGAGCGTGGAACACCCTCGCTTGAGATAGCACGGCCATTATGCTAAGCAGGCATTCCTCCGATCCGTCGGCGTCTTTTGTTTGATTGGTCGTCAAGCTCTTCCGGGAGAAAACTGTACCGAGAGCATTGTGCGCCGAGTTACGGTGCGTTAATTCCGCGTCTTCTCTCGAAGTAGGGGGAGGAACAATGGCTCACGCAAACTGACTTACACTCATAAGATATTCAATTTTGGAAGTAAAATGTCTCTATGAATGGATTTTACTGTGATATTATAGGAAAGTTGGGGTAAAATCCTTGTATATGTGTGTTTTTCTGAATAAATGTGAAAGTTTGGCATAAATAGAGTATTGGAAGTCAGAAAATCTGTCAGTGCGGTAAGTAACTCCCAGTGCCATCCGCAGTGTCGTAAGAATGCTTTTAGGGTACCGTTATATCCGGGATTATCTGAAGCTCGTCATTTTAAGTCATTTGAGTTCCTTATTTTTTCATATTATATCACTTATTGCTATTTGTTGGTAAAGAGTTAACATCCAGCTCTATCTGCAATATTCTATTTATTATCAACATAAGCTTGCCCTTGCTATGGAAATAATTGTTTAGCGAAAGAGAATATGAAGTTTTATTGTACTCGAGGTAAATTAATATTTCCGCAGTTCTATAAATATATCATTGGTAGGGTAATATACTTATAATAAACTGTTATTACAGGCAGTACGTTTTGTACTAATTTAAATTATTTTATATGGCGTAAAATGCGTAGTTTTTGATATCTGAGGAAGTGGGTAAGGTATTAAAAGGGTAAGAGATAGGGACAAGACTGAGAGAAGTACGAAGTCAATAGTGATTACCTTACATAAAAGGTGAATATTAATTCGACTGATATTTTTCTAAATCATGCGCGTCTGGATGCATAATCTTATGCTTTCGAGTTCATATGAGCAAGAGAATATATTTATTCATATATTCTCGTGCTCATAACACAACGTACAAGTGCTCCTAAATATCTATGACGTAGTACGGCATATATTCTAATTCCATTTCTGTTCATAAAATAATTGAACCTGTAATTTTCTGAATCAACAATTCTTCGCAGATTCATAAGCCTATTACGTGCGGGTGAAATCAAACCGCGGAATTTAAAATATAGAAGAAAGTCAAAATGGAACAAAATGTGACTTGAAAATAAGCTTAGCTTCGTAAGCCGCGAATAGCAAAGGTAGACGAAAGATACCGCATGACTCATTTTTATGTCTGCAAATATTTCTTTCTATTCTTTCTGGTTTTTCATGGTTTCTATTTCTTTCTTAAAGCCTTTCTTCAATTCCGGGATACGATTGGGAATCAAAATGAGCCTCGCGTTTAAAACAGTACGTGTTATAAACCTACTTATACCAATCTTCAAAACGCTGCAATGTATGTGACATATTTACAAAAATTCGCAACAGAACTATGTACGAGTTCATGTATTCGATCTTGCATTCCCTAACAGACAATTCCTCCCCAAGTCATACTGGAACAGTTTCTTCCCTTCTTCTCACTCTCCCCGTTCCGCGGCGTAGTTCATATCGAAATTGAATATATTCCGAGAACCCTTTCCTCCCGCAAGTGCTGGGGTTGCAGAGAGAAAGATGGAGCGCGGACTCTCCTAATTTAATTTCCAGCGGTTTACTTCTCCCGGAAGTTCATAAAAATGACTCCCATTAGAAGCGGGGAGGGTGCCAGAGGGAAGATACGGGGTGGCTTTGCGGGGCGTCACTCTTGCTAATTATTCCGCCAGAAACCTCTACGGAAGTCGGCTGAGGAAAGGAGGGAAGTTTCCACGGCCTGACGTTGACGGTAGTTGTGTCGGTGGAAGGAAGGTTACGTCAGCAAGTTTCTCTCCTCTCACGGTCGGTTGGGGTCTCGCCCCGCGATGCTCTGCTGTCTGTTAAGTCTTTTCTGTCCGTCTGCGGCCAAATTCCTCTTCCCGCTACGCTATCTCATTCTCCCGTCAAGGGAGAGGTTCACATCTCGAGTTTTTGCCCTCCCCACAAGGCATCTTCCCAAAGCCTCAGAAGTGTGGCCCTCGGCGGGATTATATGGTATTAGATAAAGTGGAGGGAGTGGGAGAGGGCACTCCTGAAAGATCCACTCTTTAGGCTAAACCGGAGGAATTCCCCCTAGGAAAGGGCAACGCGGCAATTTCTGTTCAACTGACTCGAGTAACCGACGCTACCCGAGTGTGAAATAAAATTGAAATTTCCGTGTAAATGGCTCATCTCCCAGAGCAATCTTAAAATGGCTTCAAAGTAAGTCGACCTCATCGTGGCATTTGTTCTCAAAACCAGGGCTCCCATCGGTGCACCGCGGCACACTGATGTACCGTCTGTATATACCTAATATATATTAACCCTTAAAGGTCCAACCTTTTTTGGTTATTCCGTGGACCAAGGGAGGGTCAAAAATTGTCCACTATTGTTTTTTTCAATAAAATAATAATGAAACACAATATCTCTTAAGAAATTGCCTTCATGGATTTTTAAAAACTTCTTACAATGATTTTCGTTGCTAAAAATTGTACTACTGCGATAAAAATAATCAAATTTTATTTTTAAAAAACTCATCAAAGACGAGGATATGATAAAGCTTCTTCTCATTGGTACCGGCTTTAAAGCTCTAATTCGGAAAATAAGTTTGCAAATCACAGTTCGTTATGCTTTTAAATCAACAACAAGGTATTATAAAAAAAAATAAATTAAATTATTAGAATTAATTAAAAACTATTTTTCAAAATATATGATTCCATTTGGTTCAAAAATATGTTGGACCAAGGGAGGGTCATTTTGTGTCCACCGCCTATCTCCACTCTCATTACATTGCTCAAAAAACGTACAAAATGCATCAACATATAGTCTTTAACAACCTATATTTGACAATGTAATGAAGTTATAAGAGTGTAAATCACGATTGAGGTCTTAAAATATTGAAAAAGATAAGTGGTGGACATTTTTTAGCCCTCCCTTGGTCCTTTAAGGGTTAAGTTACGTCGGAGAGTGACATATTCTTGGAATTTCACATTACAGCTACCAATAACTTTGTGAGATTATAAGTTATTTAATTGGTAGCCGTTAAGTTTTATAGTTGCCATTTTTCTACCCTACATATTACACTCTTTTTTAAAAACTTAAAAAAACTAAAACTCGTTTTAATATGTTTGTCGGTATATTAAAGTTAATTCGCTAGAGAGCCGCGAAAGAATCTTGGTAAGGAAATTTTGGCCAATGTCTTAGCTTTGAAAAATGTTATCTTTATTTTGTAATTTTTTAACGAAATTTTAACTAATTGAACCAGTAAGTTATACTTGGCAACCAAAGTCAGAATCTTATGTATTTTTATTTTATTTTACTTTCCTCAATAACGACATCAATGAATTACTACTATTTTATGAGAGAAATGCATTTATTTATTTGTTTTTACTTGTAAAAATAATAAATTTTATCATGGAAATGAACTTCCACTCAGTCAAGCCTGAAAATGTTGAGTTTATAAGAAATAAACCCAGAAACGAACAGAACAGAACGAACTAAAAACAAACTTTTTACCAACATTTCCAATGAATGAGTCTTTAAATGATGCGGTGTCGAATTTGGAGAGAAAAATAAAATAATGCATATCCTTTGTTGAAATTTCATATTTACTTTCGCTAAATGTTTTGAATCTGAAATTTGAATTCGAAACGTTTGAAATTCCATTATTCATTTTCCTTTCAAGACCTATACAATCAAATTCAAATCTGTTATTCTATCTTCTGAAATAATGTTGCTGTTTTGATTCCATATCCTAGAACAAATTGAATATTTGAAACATCATTCCTATACTTATTGTATTGAATTTCCACATTCCCTTAATCTTTTCATTTAATATACGATGGCTTAAATTGGTATTAGTATTTAGGCAATTACATGCGAGTATTTGTAAATCGGATTAGAATAACATAGTAATAACAGATTGAAGATATTTATAAATAAAATAAAAAAGTATATTATCATACTAACGTTATTTACCACACTTCATTCTGTTCACAATCATACTTAAAAAAAACACGAAAGAAATTTGAGTATAAAATATTACCCAAAGTACATTTTATAATAATGCTATTGGTTTTTACTTTCTCCCTATACGTAGTATGGAGATAGATGTTTTGGAGCCCATAGAGCTCGTTTTCGCATTTTCCCGAACATGTCTATCTGTGTGTGTGTGTGTGTCTGTCTGTGGTAAGAAAGTTTGTGGGCGCTCTATTTTAAAAAGTGATTATCCGATCATTTCCAAAATTCATATTTAGTATTTTCCTAACAATGCCAAGAGTTGATTAGTTTTTGGTGAATATCGCTTAACCGGAACAAAACTTTGTTTCTTTGATATCTCTGTCAGAATGCAATGTAGGTATGTACTATTATTTACAAAAGTTATAGATAATGTACTTTACTACAACTTTTGTATGAAATATTTTTTCTTAATACTGATTGTTTAGGAGTTATTCTTCAGTAATGGTTAACCGGAAGTTGTTTATCCTGAAATGGAAGATTTTCATACATATCTCTGTCAAAATGTAATGTAGGTATACACAATTATGTACAAAAGTTATAGATAATGTATTTTACTACAACTTTTGTTTGAAACATTTTCATGCAACACTTATTTTTTTTTAATTAATTATATATTACCGGCATAGGCTTCTGTTTTCAATAAATATGGAGAAAGTCATGTGTTGGCCACATCAGATTTTTTTACGATATTATTTACCATTTTATTCAGTAGTGATGGATAGTATATATAATAATAAATAATACCCTAATATAATGCGTAGTAATTAGTATTAAATGCACTGAAGAAGTCATTAGTATTCTCAGATCAGGAAATTTAGTTTGATTAATTCACAATGAATTGTTTATGCGGCGTATGTAGCCGTAAAGCAGCTGCATAACCGAAGGCATTATCAAAGGGTTTGAATTTACAAGGTAATCGTGGAAGGTAAAAGGGTCCCGTACACCTGGTGGTAATACCTCCTTCTTCCCATTCTCAAATCTACTTTCCAAAGTGTATAAGCAATCAACGGTAGCTTGTTCAGGAGGCTCGATATCATCTGATACCGTCCATAAAATTAATCTCAATCCGCGTGTAAAAATCGTAAGAGTGACGCCAGGATGCAGACGGTGGATTGGAAAGCGCATCTCTTTTTCGGAGATCTGCAACGTTAGGAGTCCTGTCCTTGCATAAGGTGCATAACATACAGCAGCGGGGTTACATTTGTGGCTTGGCGTGGTTCCGAAGGATTATTTTGGTTTATGTGGTGTTACGAAGTTTGGAAGAGAGCGACGCCGGGTTTTAGGTTCGCATTCTCTGTGATTTATGTGGATTTATCCGTTGGACTTATTCCGCCTGTATGGGCTTTTGATGCAACACCTGTTTCATTAAGCGTCTGAATGCGCCCTTGTAACGTGTCAAAACGAACTTAGGAAGTCGTAATTGAGTGCCACGCGCCTCGAACATTTTATAGCTTTCCGAAACTCAAATCCTAGCGCCTCTTATCGCTTGTAATTATTATTACAAGGTACATTCAGAGATACGCGAAGGGCGAATTACTTTTTTTAATAATCTCCGTCGTTCCAGTAAATGAAGGAAAGAAAAGCGCGTGGAATTACCCGTTAAATAAGAGTTTTTCAAAGCATATTTAACATTTGGAATTACAAATTCATTTGAAAAATACAAATTCATTTGAAAAAGATACCATTTCCACAAGATCTTGCATTGAAAATATACTATTTAGAGATATAGAAAGTGTAGAGCTATTAATATCAATTGAATCAGGCGTAACTTTGTGGTATTTAATAGGGTAACCTTAATGTGGTACAGTTAGAAGTTTTTGTTTTATTTTCACCGTTTTGTAGAGCTATTATTACATGCGCGGAGTATATCGAATAGTATTTTCCCTAGTCATTTTCTGCCAACCTATATAACGTGAGCGATTTTTATTTTATTTTAATTATTGATTCATTATTTTTAGAAAATTTCGGCTTTCTAACTTTTCCCAAGAAGGATAAGTGTCACAAGGGAATTCTGAATAGTTCTGAGGAAGCGAAAGTAGAAAAACGTATGGCTTACAACCCATTAAATACTGTTAAAACATCGTAAGTTAGTTAATTTTACGAATTCCAATATTAGAACATCGATTCCATTCATCCAACTTTAGTTTTTCTCTAAATTTATCGTTTTATTCCATAATTTCCTCCTTCCATAAAAAATGAACAATCTAGTACAACGTACTCTATGAAGTTAAGTTATTTTTGGAAATTATTATCTAGGAAAAATGGACGCAGAGCGTTGGAATCTTCTTGATTTCTCTTCACAAGCAGTATTAGATTTAAATATGCTCACAATTCTAATCCATCGAAATAAAAGGAAGAGTATAATGATTTTTATTAAAACACTTAACATCATTAGTAAAGCATATTCTGAAAGTCACCGGACAATTTCAAAATGAATAGATATATTTTATATATTTCAATCAGGTGCCCATTGCTCATTAATTTGTTTTTCCTCATGTTATGAACTTAATATATAATGGCATTACAGTTTCTTCATTCCTAAATTTTATATTGTAGTTTATTTTTTGTCTACATTCTTATCAGTGATGTTTTTTACATTTTGTGTGTAGAATTCTTTAATACCTTTCGGATGTCGGAAAATTAAAAAAATTGATTTCCAGAAATTGCAAAATAACTAGTGGGTGATATTTTTCGGTGATAATATATTCTCAAACTATTTAATTTAAAATTTCTTACGTATTCTACGTAAAATTTCAGCCAATAATACACTCATCCAATTCTAATTGATATATTATCTAGAATTATTACCATCTAGCGCACAAATGATGAATATCCTCTTTTTGCATAGCTCATACCATAAAAGTAGACCCTTTTCTTATACATATAATCCAAAATTATTATCGTGATTTCAATATTCACGACGTGTTTGCTGAACGTGCCCCTCTTCGACAACGGAGGAATAGGGTGGCCCTATCAGAATATCACATTTTCAAATGACTCTCTGTCATAGAATCAGAAAGCAAAAAATATCATTTTTCAATGAGATTAGTTTTTTGAGGAAATACAAGCTAGCCAAACAAAATTTTTTCAGCAAATATATCAGCAGCCTCATAATTTTTATTAAAAAATAGAATTGTTATAAAATATTTACATGACACTAATAACGGAAGAATTCAATTTTAAATATTGGTTGTCAAGCGTAGCTATTACTTGTAAATGACTTGAGCGCAATGGTCTCATCTATATAACGCGAGATATTTGAAAACGCGCTGCAGGAATTCAATTACTGCGGGTTTTTCGTTCCGAATCCCATTACAATATCACAAAAACTCCCGCCTCATCTTTAATGCGAAAGCATCGCAGATTCGGAGGCTAAAACTTATTAAATTTCTGACGCTCCGGAGTTTCCAAACTTTTGAAGAAGATTAAACTTCATCCCTTCTCCCGCTATAGTTTCATCGCTCGGAAAGTTTGACGCGTATTAAACTATAAAGAATGTCCGATTCAATTATATTCGCAAGATTTAGGGCTTCCTTTCACGAGCACACCTTCCATCAAATGAGCTGACGAAGAAAGGTAATTGGAATCAAAGAATCGGCTCTACGGCGTTGTCGAATGTTTTGGAAGTGAAATGCGTCAAATATCAAGCGGGTTTTCTAAACTTGACGGAATATTGCTCAGTAGGCTGAAAATCCTTATACATTAATTTATAGTTGAGTAAATAATAACGTTACGTAATGTTCAATAGTCTGAAAATGCATTTATTTTAACTCATAATTAAGTAAATAATAACTTAACGTATTGTTCATTAAAATAAAAATGCAATTATTTTAGTAACTCATAATTAATCTAATGGCTATTCTAATGAATAATAGATATTTTTAAACGTTTCGCTCCTTATTATTATAAGATTGATTTTCGGAAAATTCTTGAAAAAAAAATAATTCATAATTGAGTTGGCTGCATTTCCAGAGATGTTTTATTAGCCTAATGACCTGATATCAATTTACAATTAGAATTCTCCCTTTTACAAAATCTATTATACCATGCTACTTGTGAGCCTAAGTTCTGATTTGATAAAATTAGATTTGATCATTTTCAGTGAAATATGGTGAAATGTCATACTTTAAAAATATACAAAGAATCTCGAATTATCACAATGTTTCTTAAAATAATATTTGATTTTCACGCTGGGTGCATGAATAGAAAAAACACTTAGAAAAGCCGTAAATGAAAAGATTAGGATTGAAAAGGTTTTTTTTAGCTATAATACTCTCCAGATCTTTCACATTTGTAAATTTATCAGGACAATTTACAATAAAATCAACAGTCTCAGGCGACGTCTTGTGGAAATACGTCATGATGAAAATAACAAAATTAGTACTTTTTCCACAGTATTCATTATAAACAATACTGTGGAAAAAGTACAGATTTTGTTATTTTCATCAGGCCAATTTACTTTAGCAAATTTGGGATATACATCGTATGTTACTCATCCTATCATACCATTGATGTTAGAATTTTTGATTTTACCAAAAACATACAAATATTTTAATTAGGAAGGAGTTGAAATAAACTTTAATAATATTAGTTTCATTATGTAATTAATGTTAAATAAATGTATAACCTGTACGATATGCGGCAAGGCTTTAACAGGCCACGAGATAGAAGTTGAGTAATTAAATGTTCATCTTCTTAATACCTTTCGCTTCGACGCTTCATCAACGAAAAACCTGTCACTAAGAAGGCTCTTAATGTTCTCTTTCCTCTTCAAATTAGTGCGACTGTGTTAAGTGACTTACAATGAAGTGAAAGGCGGGGAAAGACATCTTGCTTTAGGCTAAAGAGTGACTCGGCACGATCCACGGCATAACTTAATAAAATATAGATATATATAATTTACAAATAAATGAATTCAAAGATTAATTATTACTTTATCATGTATTAACATTCTATACCCAAAATGTATGCTTATAAAACACATGCAGCCTTATTACTTTTTCGTTCCACTTCTGGAAAAACGAGAGAAGAAAATTCCCACATATATTTCGTATGCATGAGTACTTGGTATCGGTGCTTATCAAAGGTGATAAGCGGCTCGTAATTTTCTCAGCACTTGGTGTTAAGATAAAAAGCGTCTCCGAGGTCTGGTTTGTGTTCGGGCGTTCCATTTGTGTCTGCTGTTAAGAATCGGCCGAGCGGCAAAGGCGTGACATGCACAAGCGCCAGTCACTATTAATTTTCAGAGGCGATGAACAGACAAGGGCCATCGCTACATAATGTATCTCTTATACACGCCTCTTGTCGGATCATGCCTCCTTGATGCTACACGCGTGTTTGCAATTTCTATTCGCGCATGGAATATCATGAAAAGGAAAGTATTAAAGTTATTTTTAAGCCGTCCTTTTTGTTAGTATGTTTCCCATAGTAATTTAATATATCATCTAAATTAGGACGGAGTAGATGGCCCCTTTTAGACTTTGGTTGCTGGATGGAAAATTTGACTCGTTGCTTGGTGGATAATTAAGATATTAAAGTTTCAAAGTAAACGTGAAATTCAAAATTATAATTTTTACATAATAGGCTCTAATATAATTATTTTACATAATTTCTTAATGTATGTCTCTCATAGCCATCGAAGATAATAACAATTAGTAAATATTTGATCCTTAATGGTTCTTCCGCTTTGCGATCATTGGAGTTACTGATTCTATCAATATCACTTGACTCAGTCAACAGCGAATATTCACCGTATTTATAAAAAAATGTATAAAACTTTTCCCCTAGTATCGGAGTCAGTTTTTACTTTCAACGGCTCTTAAACGTACTTGGAAAAGTCTGCCGTAGGCGGGGCAATTCCTTTGTGAAACTTTTTCTCCTTCGATTCTTATCCAATTTTCAGATCGTTTAGGGATTATATCCCCTGGTAGGTTCGATAAAGGAACTAGCAATGCAATAAACATTTGGAAATTTACATACATATATATATTTTTCTAGCAAGTTTATTACGCCTAATTCCAATTGTTCTAGGCTAGGCATTTTGTTAGTTTTTATTGTCGAAGTTACTCCTTATTCAACTTCAGTAAATTTCGTTAATATCTAATTTTAACTCTTATTTGGTTGGCACCATTTTTAATTATTAATGCCAATTACTGTTGTTATTTGAGTAGAGGTACGTAACTGCGAGGAATATCAGAGAATAGATACTAAAGCAAATTACTCAAAGAAATATTTTTTCACGATGCGCGAAAGTAATAGATTAGGAAAGTAGTCATTTAGCATATTTCTACCACATACTTAAGGGATATATATTTAAACATTGAAGGATAATTAAATATTTTATATATAAATCTCCTTAGAAACCATTACCGGGCATAATTTTAGCTTGGCTATTTGGAGGTCGCCGACAATCGTCGAAAATTAAATTACTACTTTTACTTATCGAATACCATTGGTTTATCTTTCAGTTTCATGTATCGTTTCATTGGGGCTCTACTTATGTATTCTAGATTAAATAAATATGATGATACAGTTAATGTGGCGTTTATTTCAAAGCAGAAAGTTCTAATATCGGTTTAGAATGAGTTGCAGTTATTTAGGTTGTGGTGGGTTGAGTTGGAAGATGATAATTCTTGGCAGACTGAAATTGCTCAGTTTTTCTCGAAAATTCTACATGGGAATTCATTCATACCCATCGATAAAAGATATTATTATTAGTGTTTTATCCTCTATCCACAGTTCCTTGCGATATTTTTCTTAGTATAATTTTTTCCAGATATAATTTAATCCGAGTTTCAAGTTAGCTGAGTCTTTGGGAATCTTCGTTGGAATCCATAGGAATCAATTTTATTCTCCGTTTTTCTATTTGTATGCAAAGGGCACAGATCTGAGGAGGCGCCCTCCAAACACGAGCCGATCGCTTGTTTTGACACACTTCTTCCCGAGGATACCTTTGGAGTATCCCGAATCATCTTTCCTCAGACTGTTTAGTCTACTGTTGCCGTCCGCAGCCCTGCTCTGCCAATCACTCCCTCCTGTCAAGCCCTCGTTTATCCCAATGCGTTCTTTTGAAATATTACTCGATTCTTAGCCGTGTCGATCCCTTTGTTCCTTTGGAATTACATCAATGTTACACTCGTTATAGTATCTTTCAGAAGAACTCGTGCTGCAAATCTGTACTTAGCATTGATTGTAAAAAGAGAAATACGAAAAGGTATATCGTTGCGTTAGAAGCGAAGGATTCTCACAAAGATATGAGGATATGGGAATGGATGAAGGCAAATAATCCTATTGCAAAAGGGAATAACGTGAGTGATATGACGATTTATAAATGTAATAGAATACGAAATAATACTAATTATATCAGCAAGCTTACTATTTTATCGCACACAGTTATTTTACCATGTTAGAGTTACATCGATAATACATTTCAAGTTCAATGAAGATATGCATGAATGGATCAACTTGAAACTAATTTACAATATCTAAATTTAAAATCGTACACAAAAGCAGAACAATATTTAAATGGAAGGCTGCATACATAAAAAGGAACTCCAGAATTCTTCTTGGACATAATTAAGTGTTAACATCGTAAGATTTTCTGAAGTCTAAAACATATTCCTTATCGTAAGTTTACAATCAGTTAGTTCAGGTTAATATATGTATGATATGGGCGTTTATATCCAGCTAAATATGGAATCAAGAAATAACTGATGACTAATTATAACTCACGATCGGAATTTAATGTAATCTTTTATGAAAATGTTTTGAAACGTTAAATTCATTGCATTTACTTACATTATTTTTTTATCTTTAAATCAAAATATTTAAACGAAACAGCAACTGTGAGCCCTGATTTCAATGCATTCGGCAAAATATTTATATTTCTTTTACGTCTTAGAGTCCTAATGAATTTTAGTAGGTATTAGTATTTATTTAAATACGGAGAACTCCTTTTTAAATTTGTTTAAAATATTAAAATAGATAGAATATAAGCAATAAATGTTTAAAAAATCACAACAATTTAAAAAATTGGCCTTCACGGATAATAATAGTGAGAAATATATAAATTTTGAAACATAGAAATAGGAATAAACTTTGTATCAATAAGATATAATTTATAAGATTTTTTTAAGTATACGTATATTATAGGAATGATCATCAAAAGCATAAATGAAGAAAAACCATGAAATTTCAAAAAAATATAAACACATAGTCATAATTTTTTTGTGGAAACATAGTTATGTTATTTAAGTAATACATAGAGATGCATAGTAATTTATTTTAAGACAAACTTTTTCCCTAAAAAAGGAATTTTACTCTAGATTAAATTCGAAAGTAAACGATAGCATAATTGTGTGGGAATGATATAATCTGAAAAATGGGTACAAAATTAAAAATCATAACACATTGGCAGAAGGCGGAGAAACTTCATCCTTTGTTTCCCCATGAAACAATAGCTCTCGATGCGATGCATTCGCAGATACCCTTGTAGTCGTATGGCTCCGTTTGTTTTTAATGGTGATAGAGTTCCTTTAACACTCGCCATATGCCAACATAGTCTCTAGTAGCTCAGAATTTATTAGTTTCGGAAGGATTTCCTCTCCCTCCCGATGTGCTCCGTTTCGCATAGGTTAACGATCCGAGGCCTGAGAATCCTTTAGTTCTTCCCAAACCGGGGAAATGAATGAGCCCACTCACTGCACCAGCTCTTCCACCAAACAAAGTTTTTTCTTGCGTCACTTATCGCAATATCATAAAACCAACAGCGGAGCTGCTTCATTTGCCGCGTTTAATAATAGTTGAGATAATTTTTAACATTGCCTTCTGACTAGATTGATACTTTTTGATTATTCATAAGTTCTTACGATTTAAATCAGTTATTCTTCAGGTGAGAGCAGATTGTTGCTTATTGTAGACAACTGATTGATAAAAAATGTAAATGATGGACGATATTAGAAAGAATATAAAAGATATCAGAATTTCAATGGAAGAGCAGACAACAGGGAATTATGAATATACATAGTTTTACAATGAAGAAAGAGTCAAAGAGAAAAACCGATAATAATGGTAATATGGAACATTACATTAATTAATGCAAAATTTTTCGTACTATCGGCCGGACGCATATTTATCTCGCAAAAATGTCTCGTGACGTTGCATTAGTGTTTACAAATAGATTTCAGTTTTTCTTATAATATAGAAAACATAATTTTATAATTACTTGACTGAGTCGAAAGTGTTATTTGAAGTAAATATTTATTGGAAAGAATTTATTTGAAATCTTCTCGTCTAGTTTTTTTTTAGAATTCGTTATATTCATTGGCTACTTTAAATCGTAATGATGTATCATATTGATTCAAACTTATCCGAATCCTCGCACATTAGAAATTTAGATGAAGATTCTTTCTCTTCGACATAAACACATACTTCATAAATACTACTTCATTCATCTATTTAGATCGTGTAATTCTCTTTCGATGTAAGCCTCATCTTTTTTCAATATCCCTCACTATCTAGCGTACACTTTCAAGCATCTATTTACAAACTATTATTGTTCACTCTTTGTATACTTATCCTTTCAACGAATTTTTACCAATCTCTCCCTTGTTACCACTTACATTTCCACCATCTTTGCCATTCGCCCTCCATCCATATATTCCACATCCATCAACCCACGCCCATTTCAGCGAGAAAACATTCCAGATAGAAATGTAGAGTATCTCTCCGTGACAAGTAACCTCCCTTCATCCATTTTCACCACTCGATGTGTTTAGAGAAGCAATGAAAGCTCAGGAACTCGGTTTCTAAATTAGGTAAGTTTCATGCTCGGATTGCTTCGAGGAATCGTATGTCTTTTTACGACGCGGTTTCCTTCCCAAACCTCCCTTTATGGTTTATATATATATATTCCTTCCTTCACCCCGGTGACCTCAACACCCTTCTCAGTTGGACCCTGAGAACACGCCTAGAAAGTGAAACCGGAAGTGACTCCTCCCCGTTCTTATCCCGGGGGAGACAGGCGGCACCAGGCCCTCTCCGACTACCCTACCCTCCGACCGTTCCCTTGCCACCCTTAAAAAACCCCCGAACCCTCTTCGCCCCCTTCTGCAACTAGTCCCTTAAATTTTTCTTAGCCTCTCTCCATCTTTCGCCTGTTTTTTGTGCCCTTTTTTCTAGCGTCCCATGTATTTTTGACAATCCCTTTCCCTCAGTCACGTTCACTGATTCCTCTCTCTTCATCAGCTCCGACGCGCATCGTCACCTTTTCGTCTCCAAGATCACTGGCGTTCGAAGATTTAAAAGGGAATGGATGCTCGTAATTGAAACCGGGGGCTGATTACTCACTCTAGCCATAAGGAATCACTCATTCTTTAGCCAGTTTGTTAAACTAATCATATATTGAGTAAGTAATCACCAATATTCCAAATACCATCAAAATTATTTACTCATTACTTTTATTATTTACTCATTTATAACCATCAGCGGAAATTCTCTTTTTAATCATGTATTGCCAATTTAATATACATTGACAATCTAATATACATTGCCAATCTTTCAAAAATATTTTGAATAAGTAGTAGTACATGTATATATAAGTAGTCTCGGAATTATTTTCAAAGTAAACACCATAGATTGAGAAGTTCTTACATCAATACGTAATTAGGGAAAGGGGTTAATGAGGTTTTCCTTGGGAATACGTAATTAGTAGTTGCTGATAATTGGGATAATTACTAATATTCAAGATAATTACTGATAATTAGGATAATTGTAATGTACTGATAGGTATTAATCGTAGATCAATATAGTTGGGTGGTAATCGTATTGTTGTGGTGTCGTTTTTGGTGAATGATGCATGCAATATAGTAGTTATTGATGCCATGCTATTAGAGTATGAATTGAGCGTATTGCTGCATCACTGTGTATTTATATATGAGTGTCAACTGTATGGTGATTGTGACTACAGATCTGTAACATATGAATAATAATATTACATATCATACCATTTCAATGTTTAAACCTCCCTCTTTCAATCATATGCCTGAAATCCAGAATGCCCAGAACCATTACCGAAAGACTTAATATACCATTAAATTATTTTATCTACCCCTTGGACTCTTTTAGATCCTCGAACATTTCTTTTTCCTATTCATCAACTCGTCAAAATGTTTTAGAAACTATATGTTTAGACGCATACGCCAAGTGTGTTTTCGAGCTAACCCGTGGAGTTATATTGCCATTACCCTCAACCCACACCACAGCTCTTAAATTAATCGGTGCGTTCCATTATCGAGACTTATGTTTCAAATTAATGAAAATCATCATACAGTTGGTATCAAAAAGCAGGATCATTCTTCATAAATTACATATTATCGTCTCAAATGACTATTTTGTTAACACTCATCAGGAAAGAAAAAAAATCTTCAACGGTCTTATGACTGATACGATTCCAGCAGTGTAACAAACATTACTGAAAATCATAAAATATTTTGAGTGAATTTATTATCCAATAGAAAAAATAACATTCCTTTTAATTCTCGTATAATATTTTAGTTATAGAAAGCCTACATTAGTAATTCCAAACGCAAAATAACGTTCTAAAGGTAAACACGTTAACGTTGATGAAGTTATAGATATTCTCTCTCGTGAAGAACAAATGACATTGAATAGGTGATGAAAGAGTAAATGTGAATAGAATTATATTAGTAGATAATACAATTAAAAACTATCACCGATTGTAATAAACGAAGGAAAGAGATATATCGCTTGAAGTTTACAATCCTTTCCCATATGTCGATACTCGGTTTACGAAGTAAAAGTGCAGTTGTAGATGCAGGGATTAATTATAAACTTTAAAAAAAAACAAATAAAACTGTTAAAGCTGATTCGTTCAACTATTTATCGTATTCATCTGACTTGGAATATCATAAAAGATGAGTTTAATTTCAGAAATACATGATGAATTTTAACTGCAACCGCTAAGTAAGTAGTAAAAGTGATGAGTATCAAATACTTGTAAAGGATTACCATGTATTCTATATTTAGTAATTAGACAAAGTTAAGCCTAATTTAGTGTATTTTACAGATTAGATCGGTATAAGATTATCTCGCTCACACCACTCCACCCATATTATCGAAAGAAAGTAATTTTGTTCAAAAGTTAGGTCGTAAACACTACAACGACTGTCTTAGCTTTGTTCAGGATTTACTTCGCAGACAAAATAGCACGAAACTCCCTTCACAAAGCTGTATACCCAAATTGGCATTGCTCTTCCCTCGGAAGTTTTCAAATCAGCAAATTCAATAAGGATGCTTCATCTTTAATGACAAAGAATAGTCTCAGATGGAAGGGCGCTCCCCTTTGCTTCATCTGCACCAATTACTTCAATATACATCCACTGCCACTCCCCAATCTCTCATTATTTCCACCCCCTTTCTGCAGAGGGGATCCCATAAGCCTCCTGCACTCCTTGTCCGAACTGGTGAACTCCCGACATCCATCACGGCCATTCCCACGTGGCCCACCTCTCCTTCCCCCTCCACGAACACGCGCTAACACTTTTTGTACTGCCTGGGATACTATCCTATGTATTCATCATCGATAGAGTCATTTACTTGTATTTATGCTATATCTAAGAGCAGCATATTATGTTTGAAACCTGGAAATTGGATGGAACATCTTAAACTGTTTCCATTATGGTATACTTCTCAACCTTTTCCCCTCCGTACCTCACTTAAGTATTTAATCCAGCTTTGAGGAACACTAAATCACAAGTTACAATTGAGAAAGAGGCAAGGAATAAAAATGTTTGCATTACATCACGGTGCCGAATTAAAAACAAAATAATTGACAAAGCAAAGCGTTAATTAATTCGGAACGGGAAAATATCCTAGTTATCCTTTGAATATTTAGCTTCATATCAAGAGATTACTCCTGACACACCGGCGTGCATCGCCTTACCGTTTGTAGAATACTGGATTAAAATATTTATTCATGTTTTTGCACCTTCTTTGTTTAAGGATAACCAGAAGAGTATGGATATGACTGAGATCCGAACCTAAGTCGAAGAAGCACTAACCAGGCTTCGGTTCTTGGTCATGTTTATATCTCTAACTTCTGTTATTCGTAGACATTTGGAAACTACATGAGATGTCCATTTGGATATAATAAATATAAAAAATAGAAAGAAATATGGATAGAAAATGCTTTGTAATTTTCACATTAATATTTTTTAATGGCCGGTTTCGACTTCAGCTACTAATCTTCCGAGAAGACATTAGATAGATGTATCCGTGAAATTTTCCTCATAATTCTGAGCTACAATCGTTCATAAAGGATCAAAAGTTTCAGCTGAAAATCCTTTCAACCTTAACTTTCGATTATTCAAGTATACTTTAGTTTGATCATCTGTTCATTTGTGTTGATTAATGACATACATTGTCGTATATGCTCTTTTTAGTTTAAATGATGTAAGTTAAAGCAGTGAAGAAATAACACAAAAAACCGAAGTACTTCTGGGTGGGGTATAGAAATGTGCGTAGAAGACGATCCATCTAATATTAGAGGTCTTTTTTTATTCGGATGAATCGAAGATAGAATTTAAACTCTACATTATGAAATAGTGGATCTATTACTCCATCCTGTGAATCAACCATTGTTACGTGTGGTAGCAGGCCGCAGGGCTTGTTTACCAGTCTGCCTTCTTCCAAGGGCGATATGTTTGTAAGACGACCAACACGGGTGACCAGCATCTTAACATGTCGCTTGAGAATTCCCATGTATTATGCGCAATGCTCGTCCTTCGCACAAAGGTATGTAGTACTCCTGAGAAGCAATGGGCGTGTCAATGTCCCTTTAGCTCTCCCCCCTGCTAATTCTCAATGTTTACGGAAACAATACTTCGATGTTTAGTCTTCCAGTTGGTAGCGACCATATACTAATCTTTAGTTAACGCTAATTTGCAGTATGGACTGTAATTGACGATTTTATTTTATTTACGGAAGCGAAGTAAAAGAGAGGAAAGGTCATATGGTTTACCATACGGTCGTAAATAACATTAAATACTTCCAGCAAATCTTAATTATTAGCTAATTAATTCATTTTTTGCTTTGCTGAAGCGGTATATTACTGAAACAAAACAATGTTATTTATTTATTATTTATTTATTTAATTATAAGGACTACAAGTAGGCTCTAGGCCAGGTGGTAGTCATGTTTTCTTAGGGGAAGAAAACACATTACCCTGCCTGGTATTCACCCTAGTTGAGAGGAAAACCCCCTATTACTCCCAAGTACATCATATAATTTACAATTAAATTCATACAATCAAAGCATACAAGTAATTACTACATACAATAATGCAATTAAAAACATATAAAACTAAAAGTTACAATATAGTCCATAATATTACAAACAATTATGACTAGACAAGAGATAATATATGTAAGCACTAAACAGAATATAGGTAAAAACATTGCTGAATACATACAAGGGATTTATAAGATAAATACTACGGATTTTCTTTTTAAATCTTTTGAAATTTTTCGTCATTGGAATGAGAACAGGTAAAGCATTTCAATCTCTTATACTTCTATTAATGAAGGAGTACTTTGCCAAATCGGATTTCTGTTCAAGTTCTTTTATTTTATAATCTAAATTATATGTGAACCAACCACTGCATCTTCCTTAAAAGTGAAAATTTTGATAAAAATAAGAGAAAAAATTTTATTTTAGAGCAGGATATCATCAGGAAAACATAACGACTAAAGTTTTCAAATAATCATTGCCAAGTTGTTTGAGCCGTGATTTGACGTTTGACTTGACTTTTTATTACTATCTTAAGGAAAGCTAGAATCATAAAGTCTGTGAAAAATTGCAACAAATCAGCTATGAATACCGTTAATTGTGCCATAGTTAAGCATTAAGTATTTTATATAAAGCAGCAGTCTTTATTTGTTAGTTTTCTGATTCCATTTCCAATTTATACTTCATTTTATGAGTTTTTATTTCTTCTTATTGTTGGTCTTGCTTGTTCTACTTACTCAGTCAGCTGGTCTGTATTTTACCGTATTCTCCATCGAGTATATTCGGTCGCCCCGTCTTTTCTCCCGTTGTATTTCAAGTCGCTAACATCTTCCCTACATACGAAACGCGCTGTATCATTCCTTACTCTATTTATAATCCCGTTTCCTTTTATTTTGGTTTAGCATTCCCATTCCAGTTCTATTAATAGCCTACCTGAATCTTGCTCTGATTCACCTGTCTTGTCATTGCAGACTCTCCCACCATTTAAAAAAAAAACTTCTCTTTCCTTAAAATCTCATGTAAAATTTAAACTTTGTGCTCCTCTATTTTGTATATTGATGTTTTGTATAATTTTTCAGTATCACAAGGGAAACACCAGATTTGTAGGAAACGGATTCGAACGAAACTTTCAGGATAGATTCTTTTCTTAAAAGCAGTGGACATGTATCCGACCGTTCAATTCAATGGGCATTTTTTTATGAAAAATTAGTAACGGAAAATGCGAGTTAGGCAACTATGTCATACATGTGCATTACCATATAGTTCTTGAGATTTTCCGCTAAGGAAATAATTTTCTTCGAGTTTTTTAATGATAACTCATCTTTTTGCAATTAAATTTCATCTTCTTACCTTCCAATCATTTTTAACCTTTTAGTTAGCATTTATTCTAATTCACGTACCGCCGCACAGTGGGCTCGAATCGGGAAAAGCTGGACAAAAATAGAAAAGTGTTTTATTTGAGCGTGGACTTTGAAACTTCGCACGGTTTCTACTGAATAAATTTTGCATATAACCATACAAGTAACTTGCGTTGATTCTTGCGCGTTCAATCCTCATTAACGCAATCTGTATACTCAATGCTAGGTTTTTGAAAATAATGTATGGCACTATTTAAATGGTTAGGATTTATTTATTTCGGATCGGATTTCTTAAACCATTTTAAGTGCTGACGTTCTTTAAAACGAAATTAACTGAGATTTGGAATAATTCCGCCCACCTCTCTCATCTCCTTAGCAAAACCGAGATAATAAGGGCGGATGTGAGAGGCACAAAGGATAAATATAAAAAGAAATGAAGCGGGGGTGGGTGATTTGTAAACTGTCTTCCCTTTCATTACGCCTTCTCTTGTTTTTCCTCGCTGTCGCACGCCAAAGAGAGCGTGTACATCGTCGTGTAGGGAATCCTCCTGAGTCTGAATCCTATCCTCATACGTCACGCGTTTTTGAATACACCCACTCTTTACACCGGAACTTGTCATCCTCTTTCCGCTCTCTCAGACCTGAGATCTTTGCGAAATAATTCTGTCTCCAATGCACAAAAAATACATTTTATCTTACTAAACAATTATATAACTATAGTGCAGTACAGTTACCACTGGTGGTAAATAGTCAAGCAATCTCACAACACCGATAAACTATCTAAAATACAATATTTATGTTATTATAATTATATTTATGTAAAAAATATAATTGTATTAACAATAATTTTCTAACATACTGAGAGCTACGTCATTCTTGTTGCCTTTGGTTTTCCAACCTTTAGTACCATTGAATTTTCCTTTTTTTTCTTCGGGCGTTGAGAGCGCTGATCGAGATTTTGGGGCATAATTACTTCGCCAATTTACTGAAAATTAAATCCTGTAAGTGATGAGACTCATTTACTTATTGACAAAGATCATTTTTTCATTAAAATTTCCTGAAATCATTTATCAAAAACATGAAATTATTGAAGGAGCATAAATTTATATTAAATTTTCTCTCTTAGAGCACCTATCCACAGTAAGAACGGTTGTTACGACGTCTGATTTTATTTTAAAAAACAAATAATGCCTACTAGCGAAGGAAACAAACTTTATTTACAATTTCAAAGTATTTGCTGTGGCTCATTTGTAGCCATACCTTAGCATTAATGGGGAAGTAAATTAATTAGGAACCCATCACTTGTGAAATGGCATAATTTAACTTTGGCCAAAATTGAGTAGCCTCTGGTTACGAATAGGAACTCGCATTTTACTATTAGTCTTCCATCCCATTTACAGTTCAGGATGGCTTATAATTTCTCATCCGTATTTGATAAAAGTTGTTAACTACATTTGAATTAATTACGTAAAATATATTAAAAGATTACAAATGTATACAGAACTCATCTTCATGTTGTAAAAAATGTCAATCTCTTTAACCATAACTCTAACCTTTACCATTTACAATCTCATACCTATTTCTTTATGATATGTCCTTCTGGCATTCTTTTCAGTACACATTATAACCAGCAAATTATAACCAACCAATCCTCATCTCCTCAACAAAGCTTTTTAGTATCTAATGGTTGAAGGATTAACGATCCCACCATTCTTTCAGAGAAGATGACTTTTCGGATAATCTGTCTTCTGGAGACTGTCTTACATTATACGAATTCTTTTTTTCTCTGTTATATATTGATGTGTATATAGCTTCTTCTGGATAGTATGTAAGCCGCTTGCCACAGATGACTAGGGTTCAATCCCCAGCTACTACATTTCATCTGGTGGCATTTAAAAATCTTTTTCGACTCAACTCATAAAAATAAGTACCAGAGACAGAACTATGGGTAATATTCGCCCAAGGAAGTGAAAAAGGATTCAGCAATATCCACACGTGATTATTAGTCTTAATAAACACTTGTGTAATTAGATTTTCTTCATTTCTTCTAAGTCTATATGTATGTCTTTCCACCAAGTCAGGCCAATTAATGCAGAATTAATATTAGTCCGTCTACATTTAAATACCTTAGATTATTGTTACTTTTGTTTCATACCGTTTGGCTTTAGTAAGAGTAGACTCAACTTCTTAACTTTTACACCAGTTAAGTCGCCTGTGCATAGAAATCCATCATCTGCCACATAGAACTCTCTCTGCGGGATTTTGTCTTGCTTTAGTCTTAATATTTAAAATTTTCACAGTTTAAGTAAAGAGCAATATGATATAGTTTACATGGTTCAAATATATAATAAATACAGATACATGAATTTATGTAGTGATATTTTTTTATTTTCATGGCCAAACAATGCCGATGCAGGCCATTATATACCGGAATTCCGAATTAGCGGAATTAGTGGTACATAAAAACAGCATCCGACCTCTTTTCCATTCTCCTCCACTTCCTCTGCAGGAAGGACTTTCCCCCAACAGCAAAACAATCCTTTTTTCTGTGGCCCTTTTATTCCCAGGGCCTCCTTTTCTTTGTCCTCCGCCTCTTATATCACCGCCCCTTCGCTTCCGCCCCATCGCAATTCACCCCATTGCGGTCTTTATCAAACAACCCCTTCTCACGGTGCCCTCCCTACTTGGGTCTTCCTTACTGATCATTACACTTGTGATTACAATCATTCTGTGCAGTACAGTGGCTGATATGTTGAAGGAAGGTTCAGTGAAAAAATGGACATTATCACTTTCGCGGAGAGTTATTAATTTTGAATAATTAACAGCTCACATAGAATAAGCAAGAAACGGCAGTGGGTGTGAGATTCGATTTAATTTAATCATATCTTTAGATCCAAAAACAGCCAATCAAATTGAATCATAAGATTATTTAAAACATTAAATAAACAATAAAACGACATAAATGCAAAGAAAAACAAAGTTTCAGTTACGGATGAAAGGGGTGAATTAATTGGGGAATATTGTTCTAATGAGGGTTTGATGAACAAAAGATAATTGAAAAGTTTTAGGATGCGGTAGATCATGCTTTTTAGGAGATGGAAAGACGAAAACGAGGTATGTGAAATTGGTAGAAATTACTGGTAGTAATGAAAAGAAGTCTGAGAGAGAAACGAAGGAAAATGCCTATGGATCTGCACGGAGTATGAAAACTTGAATGATTTTATGTTAAATCAAAGGTTTTGTGGCGATGTGGAAGAGAAAATATACCAAGAGAAGAAAGGCAAAACTATACATGAGAGCTCCTGAAAGAGACTTAAACTATCGTAAACATTGCTATTGAAAATTATCCTTAAGTCAACCGCTATCATGGAAGTCTCTGTTTCCCTAACAGTAAGACTCGTTTCAATTATGGTACTAACGAATTTGTAAGGTGGTATTCGAGCAGGTTGATGTCGTTTTATTTTACCATTATAATTTGTTACATTACGTTTTATTGCTTTTTATTCTGTTATTGTATTTCATATAAATAATATTATTTTATTGCTGTTCATGGAAATAACTAATTGCTCACAAATTATCAAATTGAATCTATCAGTAAAACAATCCGTAGGCACTATGACGAAAGTTAGTTAGCTTGAGATAACGAAAAGTGTGACGTGAAGCCATAATAGCTTGGAAACGGTGATTTAAATGACTACCTATGCTAGGCTATCTCAGCAGCTTGGGCTGCAAATTTAGTTTCTCAGGCTTTTTCGTGGATGAAGTAATCCTGATGTGAAAAAATGAATAACTTTCAGTTAAACAGTGCTTCTTGATTTCGTTTCCATCACAGCACACTTATTGACCCAAATTCTGAGGCTGTTTTATCCTTAAATCTGATACCCACTTTCATTTTGAATTCGAATGTTTGAAGAAAAATTAAGGGTAGAGTTCAAATTTCGTTCAAATATAGTTTTTTAAATCATAACATTACAACATTTTTTCAAAACCTTTACTCGATGTCTCTGAGGATATCATTTCAATCATCCAAAATTATTGAATTAACTCCCCTTTGAAAAAACTTTAAACTACATCAAAATAGAAATCAATGTACTTACAATTCGCCTGCAAACTACCGTTAGACCGTAGAATTTACCGGACGTGGAAATGTCCTCGGCACGTTTTCTTGCTTATATTGTAATTTGTCAAATTTCAGATGTTTTTAATTCAGTGCCCACAAGCATAGAACTGAAATATCTGCACGTAATTGATGAAGCGAGAGCCTCGCAGGGGAGAAAAATCGCTTAAATAAAAATTCCCAAAGTTTTGTTAAAAGCGTAAGAAAGTCACAAATAGAAAAAAGAGAGATGGATGAATATAAGGATTAACATTAGCAAAGAAAAAATGAAAAAAATTTTTCTCATTTCCGGGATCGAACCCGGTCAAAAATATTAGAAGCCGAACACGGTATCACTTCAACAAACTTTACTTCGAAAGCGTTTATTATCTTTAAGTTTAAGTTAAAAATGTAACCATAGTTTAATTTTCAAAGTCTATTTTCAGGGAAACTATCACTCATGAACGCCTACATGTGGGGTAATTATTTATTCTTAACTCGAGATCTATCAACTGACCGATTTTCATCAAAAAAATCGCCGCCGACACTGTGTAGTCTCCTGTTAGTCATTTCTAGTAAAATTATTTTACGAACCATATTTTTATGTAAATAGCAACCATCTTCAAAGGGAAACCACATAATTTGATCCCCGGATTAACCTTAATTATCCATTAAAATGTATTTCCAACATTTTGATGAAGTTTCACGTGGTGAGATCAAATCACATCTTCTTAGAATGATATGATTTTCGCTATGATATCCTTTCCAAGCAATGTCCCAGAATTAATTATTTGCACTCTCGGTCGTCTCAAACGTTAACACATTCCTCTCCGAAATCCCCATTTAAGCCTCTCAAGACGACCACTCCATCTCATTAGACGATAAGAAAGCCTTATCGCCAACCCCCAAGGCTGATGAATGGCCCACAAGGTGGATATTGGAGTAATTAAGGCTGCTTTGGAATGGATGGGCCTCGTGCTTTATCGATGTCTCCTCAAGACAATTCGCTGCACCTCTCCATTTGCATCCGAAAGCCTCGTGTTTGATTCCCGGGCGTCATTTTGGAAACTCTTCAGTTATATAAAGTCTATTATTCCGTCTGTATAGCTTTCTTTTCTCTTGTTTGCGATGACTTTTTTAAATCGAAAATTTTAATAATTAGATCTCCAAACAGGGCAACCATATGTGTTTTATGGTGACTCTATTCCAAAAAATGTTTTTATTAATAAAACACTTGGTGATTTCCACATAATATTTTATACAGGCGACTAGTTATTATAAAAATATGTATTCTGGGGATATTACCAAGTGTTTTACTTCTTTAGTACAGCTTCCTTCCACTTAGTCGAGCTTAGGCATATTATATTTGTTTTTAGTTATGTTGTCCAATATTCGTTCATTAATTGGTAGACTTGCTATTTTTGATAATATTTTTGCATAAGATATTTTTTTATTCACAAAAATAGGTAGTTTTAGTGGTATATGCATTTTCTGTTTGTTTTGTTTTCAAAATATAATTATTTCCGTTAAATAAACGACCTCTCCCATGTACCAAAAAGCAGTTAGCAGGTTACATATATGTAACTGCAGTTGCATATTGAGGTATTATATTATATTCTCTCTACTTTCTGTATTGGAAAAAATAAACACGACTGTGTTAACACGTGAGGTTTTTGAGCTCCTGTGAGATCCGTATTTCGTATGTAAACTTATCGTTGGATATTCCAAGATAGTTTTCTGTGGCTACGCTTTGCAAGGAGTTCTTCCCAATTCGTGTTTCGGCAGCAAAGATCAACTCAGTTCTCAGTCCACTTGCAAAGTAACACTGAATGTAATAATTTTTGTGAGCGAAAAAATTTTCCATTTATTAAAAACACAATTACAATAAGGATCAAATTCTTGATACTGATAACTAGTTCAAAGGAATATTTTATTTCGTCCTTATTCTCCCTCTAAATTGGCTACTTTTATATTGGAGAATTCCTATTATTTAATGCTGTCTATTTTGGACCTTACGCTTCATTTCAGGAAAGCTCTGCCTTTTCATGTTCTATTACATTTTCATACCTTGTTTTGAACCTTCGGTCATCCTGTGAAGCAGAACCTCATGTTTTGAGTTAAGCCATGTATCTCTTCTTCCCCGTATCATTAAGAATGTATACTCCCCCACTCCTTCCAGTGCTTCTCCATTTGTCATTAATTCAATCCATCCAACTCTATATATTTTCTTCTATCAGCGCTTCTCTTAAGTTTAGATTGTGATAATTTAGAGGATTTGCAATGCGACAAATTCTCTCTTGCTTATATTGCCATAATAATCTCTCTGAACATATTTTATATTTTTTAACTTATTCATTTTTTCACTTCCAGAATCTTGCGTTAGAAATAATTGATTATAAAAGTGTTTTACCTCCCGTCTTTGGAATGTTGATCAGACTTTTCTAATTACTTTCAACGATATATTTTCCTCGTAGATTTCTCCATTGTCTCTAATTATTTACTTATCTTCCACATTTCTTCGCAAGATTTTTCTCTTTATACTTGTAACATCTGCTTCAATCCTCACTTTCTCTTACTCCTTCCGTATTGAGATTTTATGTCGGAAGAACAGTTTACCTCTCCTATTACAAAGTGAACTTTTCAGTTTGCTTCTGTGTTATCTGTTTATTTTTGTAATTTTTCGTAATTCCACATTTAAAAGTTTCATCAGAAAAGGAAGCAAAAGACAAAATCTTTGTTCCCAGTATGAAACGATATATATTACCTACCGCAATCCCTTTTCCATGCTATTAAATCTTTCCCAATGATTCTCGTACTAATTACAAATATTATTTTGGACCATGTTACAACCCCCTATTATTAATTATCTATCGCAAAAAATACAGTCATATTTAATTAAACACATCATTTCTCATTTTTATAACAACTAAACGGATATAATTTAAACGACTGCAGGTACTATAGTTGGTCACTCTCATCACTAATTCCGAACGGTATTATGTGATATATATTTTTTTAATTTTAAAAGCAAAATATATTCAGTTAAGTTTGAATTTCAGCCCACTTACTCCACAGAGACTTTCACTGAGTAAAATCTAATTAATCAACTATGCTGCACTCAAGTATTCGAATTAACATTATAATCGTGTGAAAGTATGCTTACGAAATTATCTTGGTAGTAAATAAAGCAAGTTTTGCTGAAAAGGAATTAATTGCTACGGTCTGAAAAAAGTAAGCTAAAGAACAATTATCAAAAATTTATTTCCTTTCTCATATCTTTAAATTAAAGTAACTCTTAATCCGGAAAGATGACGAGGGACTTAAGCGGACGGAGTTTTGGACTTATGTTAGAATACGACAAAAATCATTTGGGAAGTTTAATTAATCTTATTCCGCCAGTTTAGAAGATATTTCTAACCAGAAATAAAATGTTAATAATGAAACGTTTCTTAACAGAGCGAGATTGAGATTATCAAGTCTCCTCATTCATCTAACCCTTCGTCATATACATTTTAAGGAATGATATGCCTTGAAAAAAGTACGCAATAGAAAACTACCTTGTGGGTATAAAACCTAAGGTTTCACCGAAAATATACACTGCAGCAGAAAAACACGCATGCGAGAAGGGGTTGCAAAGAACCTATTAAACCCACAGATAAGTAAATTTTTAAGGAAAAAGTAGATTAAGAAAGATCTGAAAAGCAAACAAAATAATACAGGTACATATTCAAACATGCAGGTAAAGAAGATCCTTTTAACTGATGCTTACCGTTGTAGGGCATCTTTTATTGATACCTATCCACTGTTTAAAGTGAGGTTATTTGAACACATTTCGAAAGGAAGAGGTTCAATGGACATTGCCCTTTAAAATAGTTAAATTTGGTAATTTTAGGTTTCTTCCATCCGCATGATCGAGACGTGCAAGTCGAGAGTTATTTCTTGAGCGAAAATAGGAATTTGTGCGGAAGCGATTATGCATCGAAAGGGAAGGAAAATATTGGCGCCCTGCGAATGGGTGTTGCAACGCAGAGCGAGTGTGTGTGTGTGTGTGTGCGTGTGTGTGTGCTGTGAAGGATGAGGGGTCTGCGGCACAGCTGCCGGCTCCCTCTCCTCGGCATCCGTAATATATTGCCTTCTCACGGGAACACCCTTATTATCACTGTGCGAAGGTGCGGGCATTCTATTTTCGAAATTCGGATCCGACGCAAACGGGAATTACTTATTTATCTACGGCGTAAACAGCATGGAAAGAATCACTGGATAGTGAACGATAGTGGAATCGAAGAAAGGCTATTCGATTGAAGAGGTGTTGTACGAAAGTTGGGAAATTAAAGGGGGAAGATGAAGGTTAAATGGTGTTTAAAGGGAGTGTGGATGGCTCTAAAGGAAGAGGAAGACCGAGAAAAATCTATATTAATGTGACGAATGAGATATTTAAGAGACATACGTGCCTTTATGAGTGAAAGAGAATGTAAGAAAAGATTAACGAATGTATTTGTAGCGAGGAAGAGTGATAGTTAGAGGGAATGGAAATTTTTCTAAAGGGAGAGGAAGACCAAGAAAAATTAATTGATACTGCGAATGAGCTTTTTAATGGATATACGTACCTATAAGAGAGGAATGAATGTAAGGAAAGATCAATTAATGTATTTGAAGCGAAAAACCCCTGCTAAGAGAAAAAAGTATGGACACATACTGTTTATTTTGGTGTCTTTTTCAATCATTGGAGAAGTATGTAATCATAGGTAGTATGTTTGTATTGATCTATCAGTAAATCATTAGCAGAAGACTTATCCTACGAAAAGCAGTTATGAAACGCAGGGTGAATCGACGTACCTACTTTTAGCAGATTCATTTACGATTTAGCATAAATTTCGTATACATACATAAGAATGGGCAGTAAGTACATCAATAGACATACCTGTAAAACGGAATTTCTATGATCAGAATAGAAATTGAATTACTTTTCTCTTAGCAAAACAAATTAAGAGAAACGCAAGAAAGAAATTTTAAACAATTTGATAGAAGATCTAGATACGATAGTAGTAACGAGTAAAAAATGATTTCTCCAACTATTGTAGAATTATGTACTTATGGTCGACGTTAATGTTGTAATAAATGTCGTGAAAGACAACAATTGAGACGGATGTTATGCTGGTCTCAGAGCGGGTTGTACTTATAAAAAGTAATCCTATAGATTTCGCTGTTTTTTATTTCTCATTCAACTTTACATATTCGCCGTTGTCGGACGCAATTTCTACGCAACCGTTTTCGCCTCTGCGATTAACTCAAAATGTAATCCAGGCGAAATGCGACTCAATGGATGCTTCCCTTATCTTCCTTCCATCATTTGCACTTCTCCCTCCCTCCGATCCATCTTATCTCTCCCTCCGGAAGTGCTCTCACAAGACAAAGGGTCTGGGAAAAGAGGCTGAAAACTGCACGCCTTGGAAGAGCTCTCTCTGGATGCGCTAAAACGCGGACTTGTTCTATTATTTTATGGGCCAAACATCTCAAAATATATACAAAAGTATACATGCATTCACCATGGATAGTCTAATAGAAAATAACTTCGTTTTGCTTTAATAAATTTTGAAAAAACGCTCACGAAACTTCTTTTGGTCAGATTGAAGAATACAAGTTACTTTTAAGAATGATTAATGCTTCAAAATTCATAACTTTGGAAAATTCGCATCTCTGCGGAAGGATAGGTTGGAGATATAATTCGTCCAAAGAATTAATGTAAGTATTATCACCTTTAAAAACGTATGCATTATGATACCAAAAATTAGTTTTTATTTTAAACACATAAGATAAATATAAACCATCGCTTTGGTCCACCAATTTCTTCACTTTAAACACTTAAATTTATTACTTTAATCACACAATTTGTGAAATAAAGTAGTTTATTTTACTTTTATGTTTAAGATGAAGTTCCACCTGCCGAAGGCCAAAGTGTTTCATTTCTTTGATATGTTTAAAAATTATTTTAAATAAGAACGATCATTACATATTTCTACTAAGATCTTTAATTCCAAATATTTTTTATTTCCTATTTACTTCGAAGAAAGGAATATTTTCCATCTATCTCTCGGTACAGAATAGAGGAAATCTTATCTTTCATTAACCTCTTTCCTCAGTTCTATTAAGGATTTTACCACAAGTAAATATAAATAAACAAAGATCTCCTGTAAAGGATGATCCTCGTTAAAATTATCGAAAAGAATGCAGGAAGGAGAATCTCTCTTTAATACTTAAAATAAAGATTTGAAAATGATTCCTCCGTTAGTTTTATCCCACTCCATTTAATGGCTGTATTAGTATGAAAGATAATGATAAATAATAATAAAACGGCTTTATTCGGGCGAGATTGAGACTAAATGTCTCCTCTTCCATCTAACCCATCATCATACATACATAAATAATTAATTTAAAGATATAGTATGAAAAAGATATGAGAAGAATTGTGGATGTTAAAAACCTAAGAAATTCTTAGGAAAAATATTTATCCACTGTAGGAAAACACCCACTAAGAAGGGGGGTGTGAAAAACCTGCGCAAACCCACCGATAGTCATAACTAAAAAGATGGTAAGAAACATGATTACATTTTATAAATACACTATCAATAGGTACATATATGGGATACATCAATAAACATAGTCATGTTGACATTTAAATAAATGTTAACCATTTACATGATAATATAAAATAATAAGGGTATACATATTTTAATGCATAAATACAATTAATCCAGTACATAGTCAATATTACTTAAAACGTAGATATTAACACAAAATAGGGATAGGAAACAGGTGAGAAAAGACTTTTTATTACTAGAATAAAGAAGAGAGAAATTTATTTACAACAGCAATAAGCATATGAAAATTGAAGACAAAATATCACAATTGTACAGTTCAATGGTACACAATTTTTATTCATAATGTTAAAATGTTCAATGCATAGATACATATAGTATAAAGTCGTAAATATTATTATAAAACGTAAATTATTTGGTGCCAGTAAATCAGTAAAGGAGGTATATAAGTACAAATTGAAAGAAAGTAAAAAAACGTAAATTTAAGGAAAAAACAAGGACCAAAAAGACCAGAGATATGATTTTCATGTTGCAGTGACGTTTGTACTGAAGGGTTTAAGAGATTTGGAGAGAACCAGTAGAGAAGAATACGATATAATAGTGAGATTTCCAGTGCCTGGTGATTAGATAGATTTAAAATGAGTAAGAGGATGAAATTTCTGTACGTTGCCGCTAAGAGTAGAAATGACGCTTTAAATAGGGAGATCGTTTCCCATGAGGTAAGTGCGACATTTAGTTTTGAAAGCGCGATTTGTGACAGAAGACTTAATTTCGAGGGGAAGGATGTTCCGCATCTTGCTTGCAGAGATATGAGCGATACTGGATGATCGAATTCATCTTAATAATTCAATTTTGAATGCTGAGAACAGATTCGTTGATAGGGACCTTATGTTCCATTTATTTATATATTCGCTCATTATCATAAGTCATTGAGGAGAGCAAGGACGAACTATTTTACACGTCATATTGCACGAAAGGGTTCATTTCCTCTGCAACACTTATTATCGCTAAGGGTTAAGTGTTTAGGGAATTAGGATACAACCAGCCGCGGACTATTGAATGTACAGCCTTTTTTTAATCTGTTTACTAAAATTAAAAATCTATCGTCTGATTCCCATTTTTATTACTTCTTCAGTTATCAGCAGTTATTGAAATGAGAATTTTCGTTGATATTTTTTTCTTGAAACTACAAGTTAATTTTTTTAATCCATTCCATTTCATCGTTCTAGAAAATAGGAAAATTTACTGAGATTACTTCAGATATATGCCTTACAATCTTACTATATCATATAGATACAAAATTACTATTTAGTATTTGTTAAATAGACGAATTTTATTGCAAAACTTGTACAGGTCCACATTAATGCGGATCTGTACAAGTTTTGCAATAAATATTCGTTTATGATGAGGTTCCAGTAAGTATCGCTTAACCAAATTCTTTGCTCGTAAATAGAGTAAAACTATAACTTTATAAAACACCATCGATAGACCAAAGGGTATTGATAAAAATTTGTTAGAAAAAGAACAAAAGCCCGTTGTTAAAGAAGTAATCTGTTTTATATTTTTAGTGTATAAACGAGTGTGGCTTGCCAATACTATCGTTTTTGCAAGGGATTCCTATAATTTGAGATTTAAGAGAAATTTTCCGAATATCGGCGTATCTACTTTAAAATAATTTCCGGATCACTTCGCTTGAACACTTTCATAGTTTGAAGAGGACGATGACTAGTAGAAGTAGCTGCGGTAACCAGGAATCAACTTTTCGGTTCACAGTTAACTCGGAAAAGAAATCGGAGGCCGGGATCGGTTGTGGGGAGAGAATGAGTGAGAGCGTGGGAGTGAGAGACGGACATTGAGAGAGTGAGCGGTGGTCCAGGAGAGAAGCTGTGAAAAGAGAGGCGTATTTCAGGGGAAGTCTTAAAGGGATTGGATTGCCGATTCCTAATGCGTATTCGCATTAATGGAGAGCTATCTTCGCAAACAAGTTGCATTTTTTATTGCCGATGTCGCCTCAGAGACGCCCACAACTTTTTCAAACCGACCACCGACAAACCTGGCCCAGTCGTCACTAAGCGATAAAGAAGATGAGACAATGCCGACAAAAAGTTCTTCCTTATAATACTTCCAAGTACAGTAATGGTGGGTTTCATAGGCACACATTGTAGGAATGCCTTAAATATTGACTGATCCTTTTTCACCCCCTGAATAATTATTTCTCGTCAAATATTTGGTGTAGGGCCTAACCTTTCAAGCATTTTAAAATCTATGTTGGAATCGATTTTAGTAAAAGTTGAGGTATATCGTGACAGTATAGAAAATGCTTAATCCATTAACATTATTGCAGTTTCCATATGCCTTAACTGAAGTGCATAAAAATGCATTGGTCTCATTTCATGACATTTTATTCCAAATATGCAAGGTATAAACATTATTATTATTACCTGCCTTATAATGGAAATCCTCAATCAAGTTAAGGTGAAAAAATAACCAATTTTATCCCTTTTCCAGTGGCTGTCTATATAAAAGCAATCCTAGTAAAACATTAATGATCTTTTTTTTTACTATTCCTGTGAGATTAATGATTTCTGAGGTATTACATTTAAAATAAATTTTGGATCGGCATTAATTCATTTATGTCTGTGCATTTAGCATTGAGGATATAATTAGCATGAGAAATCCAATCATTGAAATCAATTTTGAAGTAGATTAGAAGTGCTTTTATTTATTTTCATAAACTATTTCATAGAGTAAAAGAACATCGTAAGATGTATGTATTTGAAAACCGATGCATAGAAATATTTCGTTTCTTTGTAAAGCAATTTTGATTCTTTACTAAATATTTTCATTAAATCTTGTAATAAATTTTATCATCCTTTTTCATCCTTCAACATTTCGTTAAATTCAGTTTTATTGCTTGCTTGAATTTGTTCGTCTGGAAAATGATTGATTAGAGGTTCACCGAATGAATGTTACATAGGATGCATGCATAATCATTAACCATTAAGTAAAAAAGCTGATTTGATCCTCAACCTTTCCTCCATTGACTACCAATAGCTTTGGTGAGGGAATTTGGAGGTAAACAAAATGAGTTTAGAATCACTCGTACTTTACATGATAGCCCTCACCTTTTTACAGCCATGAGCAGTACTAAACAAAAGTAAATGAAAGACTAATATCTGTTAGCCCTGTTGTAATAGGCAAAGCAAAGCCATTCTATTCACCAAGATAGAGCATGAGTAACAATTTGTTAGGTAACAAAAAGTATCCTAATCATTAATGGCAATCATTAAGTAAATGGACAAGTATCTGTTAACCCTGCACTCAAACGCAGTTCTGTACTAAAATTTCATAAAAAGGAATATTATTCTATTCATCAAGATGTACTATGAGTAGCAATTTGTTAGTTTCCCATTAGTATCCTAATCACTAATGGTTATCATTAATTAAGTATAAAGACATTTCTATTGATCCCTTACTAAAACGCTGTACTGAAAAAAGTTCCTAAATAGGAAAGTTTTTCTATTGATCAAGGTATGGCAAGATTAACACTTGTTAACCATCCTAGGGTATCCTAATCGATAATAGTAATCATTATTACTACTTGTTAATAGAAATTTGTTCAAATACGACTACTTCTTTGAATTCATTGGTGACTGAAATTGGAGGAAGTTATTCATGGTGGTGTAGCATGAGTAAAAATTCGTTATTTACCCATTAGTATCCTAATTATTAATATTAATTTTAATGGAAATTTGTTCAAGTTCGCCTACTCCTATGAAATCATCAGTGTCTGAGATTGGACTTTAAATTCATGTTCGGGCATAACATGGTCGTTGGCCAAGGGAATGGCAGGACGTGAACTCTGACCGTTTTGCCGTGTTCTCATTTATCGTGTCGCCGTGCTTTCACTGCGTCCGATACACGGCTTTTTCATGCCTTAGATCTCCGAAGACTCGAGGGCCGAGTATATTACGTCCTCCCTTTTTGCCCTCTCCGAGAGACAAATAACGTTTTGGTTCCCTCGAGGCCTCCATTGCTTTTTGCCCCTTTCGCTGCAGTCCTTTCTCTGAGCGCCGAGGGCCCGTTGTTATTCCGGACAATTACAAACCATTTGTACGGGCGCCGTTCTTAATGCTGCATTAAGAAGATAGATTTGAAAATATTCTCCTCGGGGAAGGGCGATTAAACGGATTTGACACCGGTGATTGTGATTCACAACTATGGGGTATTTTTTTTAACCTTTTCGCAAAATTGAGTTAGATGAATTCGAAATTTATTTATAGCTCTCCGTTAGAAATTTTTAAATGAATGTCGCTCCATTTGTATAGGCGCTGCGTTTATGAAAAAGTCAATTGATCAAGCGATTTCGACGGATACAAGTGTTGTATATAATATCTTTTTCGATAGATTTCAATGGTCATCAGTCCAACAATTGGTTTGTTACAGTTCTCAAAATATTTCCCTGTCAAATTTATAATTATTTCATAATTTCTAAGGATAACACTAACTAGTATTTTATAATGGTTTCCTCTTAAATTTCTCCCTTTCTTTCAGTGATGATTATGGAATATATAAAATAAATCCTCAAAAACATATAATTTAATACTAATCCTCTTTAAAGCAACCTTCTTGTAATCTACCAGTGAGCAGATCTTTTTCATAAAGTTATTATTAAAGATTTGAACCAGCATTAAATTTTATACGAAATACCAGGCTACACAAATCCGAAAACTTGATTCTAAATCAAATGAAAAAGCAGAAAAGCTAATTCACCATTTTAAATATAGATATTTACAGAGTGCATATATCAAACAGTAGTTTCCTCCGAACAACTCTTGAAGAATTACTTCAATTTCTTGGCATTTTTTATCGTAGGAATAAAAATGTGGAAATTTCAATCTAATATGGAAATATAAATTAATAGTAGAGTTGATATATTAAAAGAATTGAAATGGAATTTCTCGGACTGTACCATATTTACTGATGATTTCTCTTTTAATAACTTCAATAGCAAGACACAGGAGAAGAAACCACCATCAAAACCTTGCAATTGAGCCTAATACTGCTTTTAGAACTAGATTTTCATCATAATTCACCGTATATTGTTAAATAACATTGAAGCATGAATTAAATCGATAAAGAACTATCATTATATTCATCTTCCTTTTTGGATAATGTTTTTTTGAAAGCACTTTACGAAAGCAAAAATATTTTAATATTTGATTCATAGTCCTTTTAAACTTCCACATTTGGCAGCTCCCATGTTAAATCTAAAACATAGTCAGGTTTATGGGAAAACTATTTATTGATTAGCTTATGAGAGAAATACACTATCACTTAAAAGTCTGGCTTCAAATAAGCAGTGCCTTGAGATTTTCTGAAGTTTATTATTCCAGTGACACCCTCGTCTTCGAGAAAACATTTTTAAATCAGACATACAAACATCTTTCAGAGTTAGACTTTTGTGATTTAATAAAACAGTGAAAATATTGGTAACAAAAACTCGCTTCCCTGCTTGCACATGTAATTCATCAAACAGATAAATCGGCAATTTTATTACAATACAATTTTATTGGATAGTGTTTAATATGTTAAGAGAATTGTCATAGCTGCCAATTTGCATCCATACTCCGTTGCTTGTAGTTGGAACTTGTTAATTTTTGAAGCGATGTGATCACTCTAATCGATTCAAATTATCATAAGCTCTGTTATCAAAATAAGAATGATGTAGATTTACTTATCTTAAGTTAGTCTTTTATGATTTTAGGAGATACTGCTGTAAATATCTAGAAGTAACTTTTTATTTGCTGCTTCATTTCATCGAATTAATTTTTGCTAGCTCTGTAAGATTTTTAAAGCAAAATACATCTCGATAGTATAAGTTGTGTCATCATAAATACACACATTAATCGTATAACACAGATTTTCAGCACCAAATAACGCCTCAATTCGCATATTAACGACGCTAAAGAATCACGAAATTTTCAGAGAAATCCGTAAATTCATTTACTGAAAAATGCACTTGTTGGATATGCAAACGGGAGCGCTAAATTAGTTTGATGGCATTCAAAGGAACCGAAGATTTAAAGGAATGGACATCGATAAGGGTTTGAAAAGCCTCTTTGTAGAAGCGGGCAAGGTAGAAAGGAATAAAATCGTGTTCGACGTCAATTTAGAAGGCTTATTTTGTAACCTTTCCCTCCGAATATCAAACGAACAGAAGGAAAATTCATAAGAAATGACTTAGACATGGTGTTCTGTCTCCGTTACCGGTTTGGGTAGTCTTTCATATTTCCGTCTTAACACTTTCCCTCAGACGCCTTTAATTAGCCCCCTCTTCCAAACGTCAATCCCTGTCACCCTCCGGAAATACCCTCGCCCCAATCAACATCTGTCCCCAAACAGTTTATTCGATCCCCTTTGACAAGGAGGATCAAATCCGCATGCCTCTTCTTACGCGGCATTTTTAATAATCTAAGACTTGTTTATTATTATTTAATAGTTGTTACTCTTAGTTACGACAATATTTACTTAAATTGGGTGTATCCTCTGAATTCTGGCGTTGATTTGGAATATATAAGGAAAGCTTAAATGTTTTCCACTGAAGATGGAAACACAGTTCCCAAAATGTTTATAAGGGGATCTTTTGAATTATTATTATTTAAATTAAATCTGAGGATACGTATAAACCAATCCCTCTGGCAATTAACGATAACAAAAGAAATTGGCAATAAAAAACTAAATAATTATATTTAATAATAATAACAATACTAATAATAACAATACTAATAATAACAATACTAATAATAACAATAATAAAAATAATAATAACAATAATAATAACAATAATAATAACAATAATAATTTTTTTAATAATAATTTTTATTTTAAATTCACAAATACATCAAAATATAAAAAAATTGTTCAAATTCAAATATGGATTCTCATAAGCAAACAGAAAAACAATAATAATAACAATAATAATGAATACAATTTTTCATCACTCATTCAACATTCAACACTTACTCATCAATTAATGTATTCATTACAATATTACTTATTATTAATTTATTCAACTGAAATCTTTCATTGTCTTATTTTTCAACGCATGAGTACATCACTATCAAGAGGGCTATAGACAGTTATTAGATTCGGCGAGTGGTATTATATTTTCGTTTTTTTATTCGTTAAGTTTGTGCATTTTTTCTTTTATCTTTCATCAGTATTCCTTGCCTTGTTTGTTTTTAAACTTTTACAGACTTATTTTCGAACTATAATTGTTTCTTGACACTAATTTCTCTCTTTAAATTGTGTTTCTAGTGACTCACATTACATTTTAAGTCGGAGATTTTCCTCAATAAACGTTTTTTTTTTAATATCAAACATATTCTTGAATAAAAATTATTTTTTCTGATCTCACTGACCTTGTCAACATGCGATTATTGGTATAAGAAAACAAGTATAAGATGGCCTTTTTATACCTAATTTTTAGCATACCTATTTTATACCTTGCTTTGGTCGTTTCTTTCGATGATTGCATTGAACATTCGAATTTCTTTGAATTGTTCTTTAGATCCGAGTTGTTGCTCTATCGGGTGAAAAAGTAGCGGTAGATAGAAATTGGATAAGGTTCTGTAGAGTGTGTCATGACATTAAAAAATGAAAAAAAGGAGAAAGAGAATTGACGTCTCTTGTTTCCTGTTTTGGACAGAAATTTACAGTTCTGTCTAATTACTTATTTGTTCTGAGAAAGTGAATTTGTTCCAGTGCCACACAGCTATACGATTATGGCTTAGAATTTTCTGAAATGTTCGTGAAATCTGACTAATTTTTAGAGTAGGAGATGACAATAATTTAGAATTGCAAGGAGGTTGACCCGATTTTTTAGTAAGATTTACATGAAAGGGAATTATTGAAAATATGTATGGATATGGTTGAGTCTAAATATAGAAATTTTGGTTAAAAGTAAGGGCAAGAAAGTATGGGGGGCAACCAAGAGTCAAGCACTTCTTTCTAGAAATGGGAATAATGTAATTTAATGTTAGAACGATTATATTTATGAGTAAATTAAAGTATTTGCTCTTATCTATGACTGAAATTTACCTCCGGTGGATTTATGAGTATAAGATAGTAAATAGTCAGTTATTAAGCAAATCCTAACTAACTAGATTATCTCGAAAGAAAATAGTTTGGGTGATATTAGTATAGTTAAAATATGAAATTTCGAAGACTTAGGTCTTTTTTCTCTGCAACTTTTAAGAAAACCCGCACATCTGAATTTCTCTCGTTCTACGTGTGTTCCATTTAATTCTTTCCTCCGTTGGAATCGCAGAGAGTGTTATGGCTAGAAAGAGGGAAAAGGAATGCGTTGGGCTCGCAGATGCTCGTCTGGGCGGAGGGTGAAGAATTCCCCAGTGAAAATATGCAGGCTGACAAGGTTTGGGTGGGAGTTGTGTTAGCCCTACTTAAGGGTTGCTCACGTTACGGAATTGATGACGTGCTAGAATTTCCAGTGCATTTTTTACTCGCCAAAGATATTTCCTGACCATCAAATTCCTTTAAATGTTACCGTAATTCTAAGCTTGTCGAAATGATCACAGATTCAAAATAATGGAGGAGAATCTTCTCTTTAGCACTTTAAATTTTGTCTTCAAGATTCCTTCACATAATTAAATAACTACCCACTGCACTTGTGTACAGGAATCTCCACACCTTCCTTATTTGTTGACGTATATGATTCTAATGCTTTTCCCCAACATAGAATTTTATACTCTCATACTTTCAATTACTTTAAGCTTGTTCTTTTAAAAAATTTACTTGTCTATGGGATTTTGTTTGCCTCAAAAATTAACTTCTTGAGGCATTTTTCTCATGGTGCAGACATCAGTCACTTCTTGAATAAGGAAAACTTTTTAATTTCCTTATAAAATATTTGAAAATCTACACCATGGAAGTTGTAAATAGTAATTGCTTTATTTTATGAAAAGTAGTGATTGACGAAGAATTCGAATAGTCAATAATGATCAGCAATATCATGAAGTATAACTGCTCCAGGTGTACGACAATGTCAAATAGTGGCAATGAAAATTTGATTTAACTCAACATTTATGGAGTTTCTAGGTTTCGCTGGTGGAAAAAATGTTTTTATTTACACAGTTAATTTTAATGGTGATTAATGTACCAGTTTCGTGTTAAACTCAATTCAATAATGTCGTAGTAGGCAACACTCTTCTTGTTTTGTTTAGAGATTCCAACAATAAATAAATTCTATTTAAGTGCATGGTGGTATGTAAAGTATCAGATTATGATATGTTCACTGGGATCCCATTTTTGGTAAAAATTAGTTTGCCCAGTAAATTATAAATTAAACGTTGAAAGGCTTTGCATTCATTGAAAACTAAAAGTGCAGCTTATTTGGAGTGGCTCAAAGAGGCTTCTTTTTTTTCTTCAGTAGGCCAAAAAATGTCTTTAAATCTCCGAAGCACTCTGAACAGTGTTAATATTCCGAATTCCCGCGTTTGAAATATTTATACTTTTCTCATTCGAAATTCCATAAGGGGCCGTACACAAATTACGTAACGCAATTTGGGGGGAGGGGGGGTCCGGCCAGGCGTTACGTGGCGGGAGGGGGTCGAAAATTGGAGAATTTTGAGTTACGTAATTTGTGTACGACCCCGAAGGAGAAGTGAGACGAATGCCTCAGGACAAAGTAGTCAATGGAACTATACATAGGAATTCCGAAAATTAGTATCAATGCCTCCAACAGTTCTTATTGATATCTCATATTTTAAGATTATAACCAATAGAAAGTATAGTTTTATATTATGTTAATTCATTAATCTAATGAGGCCTGCAAGTTTTCAATAAGTAACTAACAAATGAAGATGAATATATCGTTGATAAACAAAAGTTTAAACAATAATTACAACATTAAGAAGCAATAATCAAAACCCTTCAATGACACCGTAATTGATTAGTAAATAAATAATTAATCTCAGCTCTTGAACTTACAATGAAATCATAAAATTCAACAATGGGCAGCCATAAAACGAATCATTGTCGTCTCACGGCCTTGATCGAACAAAGTGGGATTGAAATATCCTTATATCTCACTTTGATTTCGTCTCCTAATGGAGGAGAGGTGCCTCTTTACCTGCGTCCTCTGGCATCTGTCCAAAAGGTCGCCCCTGATTGCGTGCATTCACACTCTAATGCGAGCGTATCGGATTGATTAGGAGTCGCGCTTACCTGTTGTTGGTGTCCCTGGAATCGCCCTTTGAACGATCGGCAATCCGCGTCGCGACGAAGGCTATTCATTCCATCCTTGGAATTAAGATCCTCCGATGAAACCTTTTCAGATCCTCAAATCCGTTTATCTGTTTCAGACGAGGTCTAGCTTAGGATCTAGCGACGGGAACTGCCTTTCTGTGCGGTACTGTGCACTCGAGAAGTGAATTGAGTTTTAATGGAAGTGAAAACTGAGTTTCGACGTCGAAGGTATTGTGATGCAGGATTATTTTAGGATTTGAATTAAGGTCGTCAAAATGAAGCTCAAGAAAGGAAGGGGTAAATTTCATTCACCATTAACACTAATTCTAATTTTTAAATTGTGAATGTGGATCGAGTGAAATACTATTATTATATACAATCAATACATATTTTTGTATTCTTTGTTAATACTTGGTTTATCATTCATAATAGGTAACTAAATAAAATCTGTTAATAAAATGGTATTAGAAGAATTAGTTTATCACTTTAAAGTAATTGCATAAATGTAATTGCAAATCAAAATAGCATTACTTTTGGATTCTCAATTTTAATTTCGGAAAATTTCCAAGATTTGAAGTCGCGCAAACCTTTTTAAATACATTTCTTTCCTAACTCTGTGGCTTTTAACATTTCTTGCGCCTTATCGACCTCATTGTAAAAATGGAGCTCATCTTACTATTTTACCGTTGTACTTATGACTGGAAATAGAACGGAGATCACGTGAGATATTATGGGTGATAAACCCTACCCATAAGATATTTAACTGGTTTATCCCTGCAAAATAGACCGTCTGCAAATCTTCATATTCGCTCGTTTAGAAATCTATTGTTAAATGGTGAAGAGCATTTTTAAATTGCAAACTATTACGTTATTTCTGTTGAAATTTTCGCAGCGGATGGCTACCACCAGACTTTTGGCCGTTTATTGTGATAACATATAAATAATAAAAATAAAAATTCAACATTGTTTCAAAATACAGTTCTATCAATAAGATAAATTTTATTTTTACCCCATAAACGCGAGGTATTTCTATTAGTAAAGTTATTTGTGAGTTCTGAAAAAAGAGTAGATTAGTAATTTGTTGTAGGAGTCTTGTTGTTTGTACTTCATGGATAAATATTTTTAAATTCTTTCGGCGCATGATAGGAAATAATGCATCTTTTTTTTACATTTGTCTTTGGCTCCATCATGGCTGTAACGAATGATGCTGAGGTATGAGGGATAATGAATAATGGCATCTTAATAGGTTGCTACTTCCTGAATGGAAAGAGTTGTGAAGAATCGTGACAACCTTTCAGCTTACATCGATCAGGATAAGACAGAAACTACCCCACTTCCCCTTCTTGGTAATCCTCATCCTCCCTTCAGGGCTTGATATTTCTAATAGTGGGGTGGTTATCTACCCAGTCTTCAGGATAAATGACTTTACAGACAGACAGGATCTCGCACCGCATATTTATATATTCACATTCTGTTGGTTCGATTGCGTCGCATTGTACGCTAATAAAAGTTCGAGCGATAGCGAATCCGGCTTTGTGCAGTCAAATTGAGAGGTGCATTCGACGTGACGACACCCGCTGTGTAAGATGGACTCTCCTCGTCGGCCTCCCGGAAATGGCGTAATCCTCTAAAAACAAAAAGAGATCGATGAACAAGTGCCTCTCGCTGTGCGCCGGAACCCCTTTGTCTTAGTTGCGGGGGATTGTTTCTCTCCATCGCACTCTCTGCACTCCTCGTATCTTACTTCGCACCTCCTCCGTCCACCCACGCATAGATTGGCACCTCTCGACCCAATTTCAATCGGTGCCAAAGGAAATGGTACGGAAGAATACCTTAAAGCTGTATCTTTTCTAATTTAATCTCTGCACTTGCTCTTTTTCTTAATATTAATTGACCAACTATATAGGAATACATTTAATTTTTATCGATACTTATCTTCCCTTTAAGCTAAAGAAATGAAGCACCCATGAAAATGTCCACAGAATATATCTTTTGAAAGGACTAGTTTCGTCTAAAAATAGATATCTTCCCAAAAGAATATAAAATTTAAATAATTATAAAATTATGCCTCATCTATTTATAGGTCGCCTTAAAAATATATTCTGTAGAAATCACCGAATGTTTTACTTCTAACGATGTATTATTACATCTTCTTGTATGTGTGGCTTCCCTTTACAAAGTTAAGTTGGACATATCAGATTTCATTCAACCAATTATAATGGTATAACATAAGTCTTATTCATTTACCTTAAAATGTCTTTCCACGAAGTACAGCCGGATAGAGTCGATTTTAATTATGATAGGACTTAATCATGATGAGTAATCACATATCCACATTTTTATCAAGGTTACTTAAATTCATCTTCAGTTTTAAGAACATAATTGTCGTTCATGGCTTATGTTAAAATCGCAAAGACGTCAATGCTAGCGGTATTAAAGTATGAATTTGAAGGAACGTTTTCTAGAAAATATAAATCATTTTTGTTCCAGTGTTTAAATTCTTTGATATTAGGTTTTTCTTCGAGGTTTATTAATTTTTCTCTATCCGCTCCAAAGTACGGTCAGAGACGTATGTATATTCATATTACAAATCAATTGATAAATTATGAAGTAAATAAGAAGCAAAACTATAAGTCATAAAAAATTGAATTAAAACAAAAACTAGAAAAGCAATTTAGAATCGGAGGAATTATTCTTTTACTTCAGAGTTACAGGTTCCAGTTCTTTAATGAGGGACTCATTCATTGAATTCATGACAAAAAATACGTAGATAGAATGAAAAAATAGAAATGTTACGAGGTTTCGTCTATAGAATAAGCTCGAGGATAATAAATATATTTTACAAATAACCGCACTAATCCGAAAATATGAATCATAATCGAATGGAAATTTTTAATTGTGAGACTTTATTCGAAAATTATCTCTGAAATATGTTTGTTCTGCTAGGCATTTTCCTCGATATTATGCTAACGATAATCAGAGATTCGTATCCTAAAGATAAAATATATCGGAGAAAATGATAATCTGCTTCCTGACCGCATTGATAACTAAAATAGAGAATGACGTAATAAAGTATAAACCGATCCGTATCCAAGGAAGAAATAAAGAAAGTGAATGTTTCCTTAGAGACAAGTGAGTTCCTTTTCGTGACAGGTTTTCCTTGCTATTTCATTTTAATCTTGGATTTCATATTAATGGAAATTAAAGCGAAGTGGAAAGATAAAAGCTTACGAATGAAAACTGCGACTAAATTTAGAATTCCTTCCTTAAGCCACCACTTAAAATTAATCATCTACAAATACATCCAGTACTGAGATCTTAAAGTTTATATATTAACTTAACCGTGCACTTTTCGACAATTATGGCAATTAGTGTACACTAGTTACAGATGTATAGTTTCGGAAGCGTTATAATACTAATAAATACATTTCATGCTATTCCCTCAAGCCCTAAGAAATACTGAATTTTAAGCAAATGATAAATTTTATCGGATTTTGATGTATTTCACTGCAATAAAATTAAACAGCAACTAATTACTTACATCCCTCTTTAAATATTCTCTATGTTACAAGTATAAGTATTAGAACAATTGTTTTACTTTATGTGATGTATTTTTGAATTAATTTCCCATGTAGTTCGATGTTCATAATGTAGATCACATTCTGATATTAATTTACGTTTGTCTTTGACCCAAAAATGCCAGCTTAGCGGCAGGTGTTCAAATTTCCTTATAGTTCAGGTCTGATAATAATCCATCACAAGGTTCTTTAGAGTAAGAGCTTGTCATAGATATTGATTTTATATATATGTTTATATAAATGTTGGTTGCTTGATAGCTTAGAGAGAAGCGCTTTCAGCTTTGGTGAAATTACATTTTACTGCTCAATCCTCGCTAATGATATTATGATATATTTTCTTCATTACTAAAATAATAATACTAATATACACAACAAGAATCGTAATCAAATAAGAAATTTCATCTTATTTTTTCGCAAGAACCCTCTCCCCCAGGGACCCGTATATCCTAAAGACGGTCCATATCTTCGCCTCCGAATTCCTCAGACACTACGACAAAATATTAAGTCACATTAAAGCTTACGGGGACCTATTTCAATTTTAAACAACAGCCGAATTTGTCACGATAAATAAATTGTAGAGTTATGGAACGAAAACAACTTTAATTAAATCGAAAAACTCACAAAATAGAAATCGTTTTTTACTCGTATGACGCATAAAGTAAAACAGTATCAAAAGTACGAATATGATCACTACGTTAATAATAAATGAAGGACAAGTCCGCAAACGTAAATCCATTTTATTATAATACAATTCATGTCGTGCATACATATCCTTTAGTTTGCAGCGGGGGTTTTAGATAGTAGCCAGGGAAAAGCTGGAAAGTGTATAAAAAATATCTAACTTTCGACACCTTTTTATTCTGTTTAAAAGCGAAAGGTTTTTGAAGCACTGCTTAACGTTAAGGCATGCGTGGATGATTTCGATTGCTTTCTCGTCTGTATTTCATCGGTTCTTAAAGATCTGGAAACCTTCACCTATTTCACATTCCCCTTCTCGGACCTTTCCCCAATTCACACTCGTCCCTTTCCCCGGCAATTCTTCATCCAGTTCTGCTCTGGTGGCCTCGAGGGACGACGTGACCTACGTCTTCCAGAAAAGGCAGCTTCGTTACGCTCAGCTGTGCTCCTTCGGACCCACGATTAAAAAATACCCTCCGCAGTTTAACTGTGACACGGCCGATTTTGGGTCTCGTTGTTAGTTCGTATTCGAATTAAGATGAACTCGGCGACATTTTAAATCCACATATATCGATATGGTACTTCGATTTTTATATATTTTTTCTTTTTTCCTTTCTTGCTAGTTTAGTGATTAGAGTACCTTCATGCTACTGCTTCAATTTTTCTATTTGTTCTTGCAAGGAATCGTTTGACCAAAAACCTGCTAGATTAGCTACCAGGAATAACAGTTTAGTGGCTTGAATACTTGCCCTGAAAGTGGGAGACCTGGGTTCGAGTCACTATTTTTCACTTCTGTTTATCTTTACGTGTTAAGAAATTTCCTATCCTTGTTTCTAATTTATATGAGCTTTTAAAGAAATTACATCTCAATGATTACTCTTAACTATTATGAGTTGTATCTTATAAATGAAAGATAATAGCGGCCGAGATAAACATAAGGGAGTTTTTTTAACTGATACTAACCAAATCACACACATAAAGCCGAGGAAATAAATAAATATTAAAGATTTAGTAAAATCTAACTGAAAAGAAAAACACTTCGTAACTTCCACAATATATATATTTTAATTGAATCAGTTACCAGGACTTAAAGACTTAATCTTCAGTATGGATTTTAGTCCTTTTAGAAAGTCTTTTACGAAACGCGTTTTTGTAACCTCGTTCAAAATTATCTTTAAAGATAGACTCTGAAACTCATTAGGTAAATATAGATATCCTCTTTAATGTAATGATTAGAATATCGTACGCTAGACACATATTTTTGGTGTTACTTGAAAGGTGCGCCGAGCCGCTAAGATTGATGTCCTTGTGGACAGTTGTCCTGGTTAGCCGTCTCTACTTTAATACGATAGCTATAAATGTGACGATACTTTCGTAGCAATCTTTTTCCAACAAGGGTTTTGTACCCTGTCAGTGTTGGTTAATTCTGAGGGGAGCTTTACTCCTCGAGCACCCTTTAATGATGAACGGCGAGGAACCCCTCGGGAGGGGACGAAGATGATGAATTCGAGGGAAATCTGTTTGAATCGGAGAACAAGAAAAGGTGACACTCCGCATGGGTAGTGAGGAATTCCCGTTCGATGCAAACTAATTGGAAATATCCGAAAGAGGAGAAGCGAAAAAAGAGTTAGTGGGCGTGGTGTGTGCCAGTCATCCTTCACAGCGAGGGACAGGCGCTGGTAGACGGCGGTGGGCGGATTCGGCGGGAGCGCCAATCAGACGTGAGGCCATATTGCGATGGGGGCGGAGCGTATACATCTTCCTGCCACCTCCGCCCCTTCCTCACCAAAACCGGACTTTTCCAGAGGCGGGGGCTGCCGGATTTCACGACAATCGTCGCATTGTTGAAAGGGATCCCACCTGCCCTTCTTACCTGGCCAAGACGACCTTATCCCGCTATTAGCCTCTTTATCTGTTAGACTCCGATTCAATCGTCGAAGACGTGTTTCGTCTCCTTACCTCGGGGATTACTCGATGAGGTGATGAAATTAGAAATAGATGCTTCTAATACAGTCATACCGAATCTTATACTGTACAAGTTTGAAGATTTACACCCACCGAGTAAAGACTGTCTGTTAAGTATACAACCCCAAGGCCGGTGGTCTTCCCAACTAATATTAGCTGGTTCCGGGAATGAGGATTACTAGGATGAGGGGTGAGGTAGTTTTCCCTTGCCTTCCACACCAAGACAGAATTCTATAAGCGAAATATAGCCATGTAGATTAAGCACAATAATTCTATATATAGGCTATACTTTTCATAGAATTCCATAATGAGTGACTTTAATCAGTATTGGAATTCAGCAGGTCCGGCAATTGTCCTGAATCTCTCATCTCCCGATTACAAAATATTTGTCTAGTAGACGTTAGAGCACCCAAATTTTGGACGGTAATTTTTGATTCCTGAAGCGAAATAATATTTCCAGAAAATATTCCAAAATAGGCCTTCCAACCAGTGGTGTAGTGGAGCGGGAACGGCGTTCCCACACTGGTTTTCCACAGCAAAACAATAGCCAATTTATTATTAAATATTGATTTGGTAAAAGAGATTCAGCGTTATTCAGCGAGCTCAGATACATTCTAATTCTATGCTCTTGCCTATTGTAGGAATGCTATGAAATCATATATATACGACTTTCCTTATGATTCGTCAAATATATTTAGCATTCCCACACTGGAAAATTTTCCCCTAAACCACAGCTTCTAACTATTATCACTTGTCCTAACAAGTAAGCACATTCAGTTCTATTTCACGCCTGCTTCTATTTTCTATATGTCATTCTCTTCAATCAATCGTGTTTGGGCATGAATTAGTTCAAATGCATGAATCAATCTTGCAATCGGTATCAACCGCTTTCTCGCATCGAGCGTTTTAAGGGAAAATGTTGAAAATATCGCATTGCTCTTTTCCTTTGTAACCAACATAGACTGTAAACAACAACAATACAGTAATTACCGCTTCCTCATTAGAATATTGTTTAAAAATAATTCTTTCAATTGCATTTTCACACTATCATCGTTGATTTAACTATATTATTAACATCACATACACTATCATTATCTGATAAAGTGATAATATATCAATATAATGATGCTGAAAATTATTTTATAAAATTTAGTTATAATTTTATCAGCATTTTAGCAATATTTTATTTAGGCGTAATTGAGATTTTAGTGACCCAAAGTGCACTCTCAAAAGCACGTCAAATAAAATTTAAAAGCCACGTGAGGATCGGATAACTAAATTGCCTACGAATTCAATCCTTGAAAATCAAAAATGTAAAACACATTAATCTTTTAATTTTTCAGGACATATTTAATGAACAGCGAAGTAATCCTCACAATTAAAATATTCGTGTGAAATCATTAGTTCATCAGCTAATACTGTTATAATAGCGATATTTGAATGTTTTTAGGGGCCATATCCGACTTAAAGGATCGATTAGAATGGCACAAATACCTCAACCAGAACTGCCTCACTCAAAGAGAAATTGCAGCTTTTAGGCTAAAGATAGAACCATAAGAAGTATTCGACATTCGACGCGATTCTAGGGGACCATAACCAGGCTTCCCTCAGGACTTATGAAAATCGGCGTGAAGAGTGATTTAAGGGCAGGGACTAGCCTCAAGGACAGGTCAAGCAGAATACGGTTGACCCAAGGACGGTTGACCCACTGCCATGCCTCGGAACCAGTTCCAACACCCCAAAGAAAGGATGATTTGGTATTCCTTCTACGGTTCTTCTTATCAACCTCTGGACAGAAAACCTTAAACACGTTCGTGTGATATTCTCATTTTACACCGGCAAGCGTTTTCTTGATATTCTCCATCGTAGGTTAGGTATTCTTGGAAGACAGTAAATTAGAATTAAAGGTTACAAGATTTAGGTTTATACCCCTCGAGCAACTAACTAGTGGAATATGGCAGGGTAAACTTCCCTACCAAATCTACTTCGTTAGCTTTTCTAATAGACTACGGAAAGAACGACCGAAAAGAATTTGGTTTTTACGATTGATTCCCTGTTACGTTTTGTCTATGATTTTCGGAGGTTACGCTCGTTATTTAATGAGACTAAAATTTCATATTCTTCGTCTGAAAACTATGAATTTCTCGATAAGCTTCGGTCGGTAATCAGATCTTCTCATCCAGAGTGAATTCCAACCGAGGGACTCTATCATAGCTGTAACGCTATTGATGAATCTGAAATCTCCTCTAACGGAACGAGCTGCTCTACGCTGGACCCTCTCTAAATTTAAGATTAGACCTACTGTACGTATCCCAAATCGCAAAGCAGTATTCCATACTAGCCGGATAAGAAAAAAAAAGCTGTTGTATTCTGGATGTACTTGAGCGTTCCACTAGCTTATCTTTGCTTTTCCTTCTGCATCTTGAATATGTTCTTTTAAAGATCAATTACGGATAAACGTAACTCCTATAAGTATTTATTGTGACGCAAGAAGTCAGAGAGATATCCCGAAATGTAATGCTGTAAGGGAATAACGTTTGCGAAACGCATGAAAATCATAGAAACGCAATTCTTTATGTTAAAGTCAAGCTGGCAATCTTTACATAACCAGGATATAAAGTTCTGGTCATTCTGTAATGTAAAGCTATCATCATCTGACGAACTCTCTCTGTATATGAGAATATAATGACAATTAATCTAACCTTGCTCTTTAAAGTTATGTTAAAACAGTTAATTAGATGAGGTGCGTTACCGTTAGACGTAAAAAGGAAACACTTTACAGTCTTCCTACCACTTTCTTCGGTCTGATAACGAGTGAAATTTAAAAGTTAGGCGTAAAGATATATTTTTTTAATCCTTCTTCGGGGAAAGTTTGAGTCTCAGTAAAATTATACGTAAAAGAAGTCCGTAATGAGTAGACCTTACCATATCTCTGGTTTTCTGACTGCTGAATTGATAGCTGTGGGATTCTATGATCTTATTTTCATTCACTATTCATATCCAGTCACCTAAAGCTAAAACCTAATCTCCATTTAAAATAATTTTCTTAGAGTATGGCGTCAAGGCTAAATTGATATTAGTAAAAAGATCCGGCTTAAAATCTATAAAACGAGTGGTATTTTAGCCGGCTTTATGAGCCTATTGAGAAAGAACAGGTTGAGTTTAAGAAGGAAGTCTGTCACTTAAAATAATGATACAATTATGTGTGAGTAAATATAAACCAAATTCAGATATGTTTCAGTAAGATGTCTCATTCTAGGATTTAATAATTATCACGAATATTCATACAAAGTGTGCTCCAGTGTCAATTCCGGTTTTCCTTTGCTGTTACAACGAAAAAGACAGTGCAGAAACGTAATAAATGGTTTGCTATTCCATTTCAGAACGTACTTCGATGACCATTCATTCGCACGTGGTTATGATTTCTTTAAAAATGTTACTATATATGACTTAATGCCATAGCTTTCTCTAACCTGAGATTTTTTCATAATGGAAGGAAAGGCGTAAAGGAACTATTTATGTGGTTGTCCAAAACTGTTTCTTAGGATAGATGATGTCAAAAAGAGTTAAGAGAAGCAGTGCATTTGCCATTCCTTCACATGGTTTCATAGGATATACTTTTAAAGTTTATGGGTTACTAATAAAGTTTTCGTAAATAGGGAAACTATTTTGTGGATGATAATAGTTTAATATGTCATTAGATGCATTAGCTAACTACAAAACATCAGTCAATCATCAACTAAATTGCTTTACAAATTAAGTACATATTTTAACACTGAAAAATAAATATTTAAAAATAGATGTGTTAGCTATCAATGGAACAGTAGTCAGTGATCAAATCAATCGCTTAAAAAATTAATTAATTATTATAACATTAAAAAATTTGAAATTGATTCATATATCCTATCCTTTATTGTTTTTTTTTCCTTTCCTTTCTCCAGCTTAATATATCTAGTGTACCATCTTTAAAAATATCAATGGGTATTAATACTATAATAATAAATTTTAATTAATAATAATGATACTATTAGTATCTGAGAGATTGTGATATACTGAAAAAAATAAAAAACCTTAACAAATAACATTTTTAATGAATAATCGCTGATTGCATAACTAACAAGTGATTGCCGCGAATTGTGCATCTTTGGCTTAGAAGGAGGGTAACCACTAGAAGCTGTTGAAGGGATCTGATAGTTTGACAGAGATTTAGAAAAAGATTAAAATTAAAAATCTTTATTCTGCTATTAAGCGGATGATATTATTTAGGCCAATTTTGAGAAGGTATTCATTGCAAAATAAAGTTAATTGATGTTGAAATATAAGGATACGGAGAGAATAGGAGGCGTAGGCATATATATATAACTAACCTCTTTATTTTAGATGGGATTGAGATTTAAGAAAGTAATTGATGACTTAAAATACATGCAAGTTACCCGGTAGTAAAGCTGAAGCTTTAAGTTGGTAACTCTATAGCTTATAGGAGACTCGCTTTATGTCAAGCAATACCTTTTTATAAATAGAGAATAGGGATGAATAATTAATTAAATGACAGTTGTATGACTTTAGAATGATAAGTGGGAATCCCAATTGAAACATACCTGACAACATAGATGATGGATATATTTTTCTGATTTTATTATTTGAGAAGAAATTTGGAAAGAGGTAAAATAAGGAACATGTATGATAATTGCGACAATAAATTCTGCAGGTGACCGTATTTTCCTGGTGTAAATAAAAGTGAAATGGATTCGCTGTTATAGAGGGAAATAAATTACGCGACTAAATTATTTGCAGGAATGGCAAGGGCATTTATTGTTCATACCTTCATTTTAGAGATTAAAGCTTGAGAAGGAGAGAATTCCAATTTTTCGTGCGATGCCTATGAATAGATTCTCTCGGAACGACTCAGTCTATCCTGTCGAGATAGCACCAACATCTCAGTTATACAGAAAAGCATTAAATCAATACTTAGAAATCAGCGAATATTAATGACAGAGCATTAAAAATAGGTTATTTACTGGATAAAAAGAATAAGCGGCCTCTGTGCAGATCTAGTCGCGTCCTGAAATTGAATTTTAAAGATGCGCTTGCAGGGATACAATAAAGCTAAGTTTAACCTTTCATGATAATTAGGGAAGGTGCTCATTGTTATTTATGCTAGCTCATCAACCCCAGTTTTACAAATAACTATGTCCTGCCTCTCATTTTTTCATATAAATTTATGTAATTCTAGTAATTTGCTAACATATCTGCCCATTGTTTATTTATTTTATTCTTGAATTGGTTACTTATCTCAACTGATCCATCACCTCATACATTTTATGACTGTCGCAGATCGATTACATAATCAAAACATTTTAATAGAATCATGAGTTGGTTAATTATAGCTAAATTCAAGGCATCTAATGTCTACTACCAACTGTTTAGTTGTAGTTATTTTAGCAAAAACTAATGTAATATTAAAAACCCAGAATCAGTTAATAATTAAAAATATATATAATTAAAAACCCGAGTCATTTTGCTAGCGATGATTAAAATCTTTATTTCTAGATTAATATACATCTGAATCTCCAATTTTTACGCAAAAAATGAGAACATATTTATAAATAAGTCATTTAAACTGATCTATTTGCTGAAATAAACTCTTTTTCATTTATTTTAATTCACACCCCTACAAATGTTTATTTGATAATAAAATCATAATCAATTTTAACTCGGTTTATTCACGGACAATCAATCCTAGTATAAAATCTCGTAAATAAAGACACTTTATATCAGTACATCCCACGACAACATATCTTGAGTACCCTTACTTTATTAAGTGAATTGACCATAAGTTAATTCCTTATATTTTCTAATGATTCCCGTCCTGCATCCTGAAGCATCTGAGTCAAGCTCAGATACTTATCGTTGCATCTCTTTACAAAGTCTAAATGGAAGCCTTTCCTTTTACTGTTTCTAATTTTACGAATACAGTACTTTTCGGCAAGGTCCCATACACACATGCGCTATTGCGGGAGTTTGGAGACATGGCTGTTGACAAATAAATGGTAATGATTCCTTAAGCCATTTTGACTAGTTGTTAACCAACAAGCTAGTTACTTAACTACGAGAATTCTTACGGTCCTTAAAGTGTTTAATAACTTTATGAATTGAGTATTTGTTGGACTTTTCTCATTCAATGTTTATGTTCTTATCTTGTTGTTAAATTCTAATGTTTTATTGTGCATTAAATCTTTATCTTAGATTTGTTCCTGTCATCATAATTTCTATTATTTTCCCCATTTTTTATTCCTTTTAAATTTTGGTAACAATTATCAGTGTTACTATAGGAGAAACCTACAAGCATATCAGCTGTTCGGAGATTCATAAGTTACGTCCATAGTGAATTCTTTAAGATTCTGATGTATCTATTACAAATAGACGCTTCTCCAGATATATACAGATTTTCCAAAAAGAAGGAACCGATTTCATGGAGCTATATTTTATTAATAAAAAGTAATACAGCATTCATACAAAGTCACATCTTCGAAGCAACCTCTAATTTAGTGCTTTTTAGACTGGGAGGTCATTTTCATGCAGTGTAAAACTGTGTTTTAAGCCTTATATATATATTTTTGTTGTCTTCTTTCATTTATTGAAAACGTTATTTACATTCATATTTTGATACCGCTACCAACAGCCTTGGGTTTTCAATTCAATTTAGGAATTCGATTAGAAAAGATTTCGTTACTTTCTAGTTTCAGGTCTTTTAGATTTTAGATATCTCTTTCTCGCCAAAATTTCAACAACTTGCGAATATGGGTTAAGATCCCCTTGCTCTTTTCTGCATGGACATTCGGTTTTAGGTCTAACTGACTCAAAGCAACATCTTCTGCGGGCTTTTTCTTCTCTCCTTCTGACCATTCTCCTGACGAAGCCGAGTTTCTTAATTGCTAGTCCAAAAATATTACGGGCATCACATATTAAGTTATTCTTTAGGGTTACTCCAAGATATTTATCCGATTCAACTGTTACCAAGTTCTTCTCCCGGGGGATGCTCGAAACATCATTAGAGTTATATTTTACTTCAAATAAGTTCAATATTGAAAAATTGCTTACATCATTTTGTAATTTCCAATCCTCACTCAATTCCATTACTCTATCTCTGAATCATTTGGCAGGGTTGATCTATTATCTTTTACGGATGCTGCATTCAGCGGCTCGTGGCACTTACATTGTGATTGTTTCTCAAAATGAAGGATTCACCTTCTTGAGTTTCAGTTATTTCTTTTTTCTTACTTCCTAGTTTATAATTATTTTCAAAAATTATGAATTAATTATTCTTTTCTTCGTCGTGGGCTATCATTACAAATGTCACTTCTCAAGGTGATTCCAATCCATCATCTACCTAAATTAACTTTCTCCAATTATTCTTTCCAATCTTCTTTCAAATTTATAAGCTCAGACCTGTTATGAAAATACTCATTTCTTTAAAACTCAAAAGAATATTTTATTCAAGCACTCGAATTCTTAAAAGTATAAGACAAAATAACCAATCCACCACATGAAGACTCTTTGTGATACTACTCGATCAGTACATTATTGCCCAGCATTTTAATGACCATTTTTCTAAAGCTACTGAAAATTGTTCTTTTATTTGTAAAAATACTTACTTTTTCAATAGTTGGTTAGTACATTGTCATTTATACTCTCATACTATTCTATAGAATAATGTAAACTGAAATCAGTTTAAGAATCACCGTATCAAAACGAGTTTGCTCGTTTGCAAAGGCTGACTCAGGACCAGGCGAACTAAGTGATTGTCAAATGCTATTTAAAAACCATCAAATATATTAGCTTCAAATAAATTCAAAAGCAATGTCAACACTTAATAGTCGTTGCAAAGGCAGTTATTTAAATCTTAGGTAAATTATTTCTGTAGATATTAATATTATTATTGGTAGGAAAGTTTTGTGGTTCATCCGAAAAATCGGAGACTTAACCTAAAAACCACTCTCTTCATAAAAATTTCATTACATTATTTACATACGCACGGTAGAGACTGCAAATGTGACCCTTCTTTACTATTTACTTAAGTCTTGAGACATTCGCACGAGGTCTCATCACAATCAGTATCCTTGTTCGAGAGAGAAAAATTAAATTTTGTTTTGAGAGTCTGAAAATGAATGTTGTAAACTTGGATATTTTGTATGATATATGAAAAATTCCATTAATAGTATTAAATTAACATCAGAAAAGTTAGGAGGTTCAATGAATTAATTCAGAAATTAATGGATCTCGCGACATAATTTAATTAGAAATATGCATATGATTACGTTTGATAGTAAGTTTAATAGAACTCAGTCCATTTATTTCTATATGTGATAGGAGCTTACGTACCTGAGATTCACCTCATTGTGTACTTAGCGCTTGACATAACTCTGATCATATCTAACCCAGTGGCTTAAACCAGAAAAGTTTTAATTTTTTTTGCAGAATGATGATGAAACTAATCTTCGTTCAACCTTATTCTGTGTAAACAGAACTTACCTGCAAATCTTACAATAGCAATTGAGGAAACAAAAACCACTATCATAAAGCTGAATTGATGGAGGAATATGGCTCAATAAAGGGGAGAAAAGGTATATCAGGCCCTTATTTATTCGATCCTGCTCATCTAAATATATACTTAAAGAGCCAATAATTTCCTTAATATCTCAAACCTTAAACTGCTTAAATTTCGTGTTATCATTTTTTAACGATTTTTCCAAAATTCAGTGGAGGTGTAACAAGTTTCGAGCGCTTTCGTCTCAATCCTCCAACTTCTCAAAAACTAAGGCGCAATTATGCTCTTCGGATATTTTGCCACAGGATGCATTACCGCAAAACCATTTTCCACGACGCACAGCCGATGTCTTTGCAAGTAACGCGAGCTCAAAGAGGCAATATTTCACGCGATATCTTCCATTTGCGCTGACAAGGCAAACTTTTCTCCGGACTCTGCTCTCCCAAATGTCGTGAAATTGACGTGATTTTTTTCGCTCGTCCCTCTGTTGGAGGGCTCTTATCAAAGCCACCATACGTTGCACATAAGGCGACCATTTCTGTTTGCCAATCCATTAGTTCGCGACAGTCGAAGCGGTGAGGGAAAATCAGTAGCGGGATGCTTGTGTGCCCATTCTGTGTGCACAATTCACTACACGGATTAATCATTAACCGAGGCTCCCAAAATACACAGAATTTACTTTTCCCGTGTCTTTCGCCGCGCAATATGTCGCTCTTTGGCTCGAATTCGCTCTTTACGGAGAGCGGTGATGTTGACGCTCGGACACATTGGCGGACAGTTGTCGGATGGCACGGGGACAGCTTTCTCTGCGTGTGTTTGGACATGGTTTTTTTATCTGCTATTGGGGGATGAACGTTAGTAGACCGGGTTTTCCTTAGCCACCTGCCATTATGAAGTGCTAATTGGGCTGAAGCATAGGCACTCCCGGGCGATCCTGGTGATTTGAGCGATTGGCACTCAGCGCCAACTGCTGTGCGCTTTCGCAAATATTACGCCTTACGTCACTCGTTTCGCTTTCACGAAAATCGACTCCACCGCCAGAATAAAATTGCATTTTTCAGAATTTTGCAATAATTATCCCACGGAATCTGGTGCGTCGCGAATAGGCCCTCGTGTGTGCCGGGGAATGTTTTCCATTGCTGAAATTGATTGCGACGGATCATTTACATTCGCGAATTCGTGAAATTTATATTTTTATGAGAAAACTTGCGGCAGCAGTCTTCGGTATTCAATCCTGTTAATGGTAGGCTAAGCGGGGTTTTTACCGTCACTTTTTCGGGTAGAAATTTCGAGGGTCGCCATCCTAATCCGGACCCTTACCTCCGCTTGAAGCTCCGGAGCGCCCGGCCGCCACAGCATGGGGGACTATAATAAACTGACCGCGTGGAATACGATTTAAAAAGTTATAAACAATTCAAATGAGCAACAATTTATTATATTCGTCGTATCACTCGCCTTAAGAGATATACAAGCGTCCTTTGAACGACGTTCTACGATGAAAATTAAGATTTTTTGTGATTTTGCAAGGAATTACCCGTTTACACACGGCAACGTTACCGTTGGGTTGGGGTAAGGGGGAGGGATTTCTATAAAAAATCTAGAAATCCTCCCCCCAACCCAACCCAATCCCCGTTGAGATATTTAAAACACCCGCCTATCTGACCCCCCGTGTAAACCCGTGAGTAAACGGGTAATTTCTTGCAAAATCACGAAAAATCTTAGTTCTTATCGTTCTTCTTTTTAACTTTTTCTAATGAATTCAGTTTAAAAGTGGTTCAACCATCGAATCCATTAACAATTATGGTCACATTCGGTCGTACTGTAATATTTAGTGATTGGAAAAACGTGATATCTTTGGTAACTTAAATATTTTTACATCAAAGAAACTACTCATACTATTAAAAAAACCTTAGTAGATTTACTGATTTTTACGGTTTATAGTTCAATAATTTTGCTTAAATCTGTAAGCGATCAACAATTATTTAGTTTAAATATAGAGGGATTGCAGCCATGGAGATACTCAAGGCTTTTCAGAGTACAATTAAACACAAATGCTATGATAAAGTAAATTATTTAGCTATAAAACATATATGGTTCTAAATGTTGATTTTGGCCGCATACGATATTACTACTATTTTAATTTGTATATGAAGAGGATACTGTTTTTGGTGTGCTGTAAATTTCTCTATAGCTTCAACTTGTTTCAATGTTATGATGGACGTTAAAAAAGTTCCACGAATCAAACTTAATCGCAGCCGTGGTGGTATCTGACTAATATAAAACCAAATAATATTTTTATAGGTTTTCGCAAGCACGTAATTCAAACTCATAAAGTGGGATGTACGAATAGTTTTATAGTGACAATTAGAACCCTCTGGTTATACTAAAATCAGCGTGAAACATGATCAACATTCTTCATTTAATTCTAGCTCGGTCTACATAACATCTTTAGATAGTGCAAGTGCATCACAATTATCTGTATTTGTTTATTTATTCCTCGAAAATAAATAATAATTCATTTCCATGTTAGGTTCAAAATGGATGAGATGGAATCTCACTGAGCTACTCCCGATACTTCTCTCTGAATATGAAGCGAATAATAACTGATTTCATAAAATTAAATACTATAGTCACTAACTCAACAAGTTTATTTGATAGATTTATCATTTTTTGTTTGAAAATTTGGTTAATGGTTTTTGCATGCTACACAAACATTTCATAAGTCTTTCTCAATAGGTATATTTTGTTGATTATGAAACATTTGTCTTATTTCCAATAAAAGTTTTCATTAATACACTATTTCATATATAATATGTTACTTAGGTCAATTTAGTGAATTCGTCGTTAATTAATGTTTTTAGCGCCTAGGTCAAAGTTCCAACCATCCCAATCTTATTTGCATCTACCGATTTCATTTAGTCAATCAATCATTTATTTAGTAAACTTTTCCCCAACAAAACAAAAACTTTATACTCATATTTCATATTGTCATATTTTTATCAGTCATCTAATAGAATGATTGTTATGGTCATATAGAATCATCTTGTAGATACACAAAGAACCTCTCGAAGTAAAAAAACCTTCTGCTGTTGAATGAATTTTTAATTACCATACTTCAGATATAAATTTGTATGTACGTATTCTATTCCTATTGAATCTACTTACAGTAGGAGGTGGTTACTTATTGATTTTAATTGAAAGACCTCGGTAACTGAAAGATGCTATGGAATGATATTTAATTCATTCTAAATCAAATTATGAGTGCTATTTTGAATATCCTTCTAATTATGAGTAGTTTTATTAATAATAATTGGTCTTTAAGATAGTGGTGGGTCTTGTAGAAAACTATGGGTGTCGTTTTTACGAAGGAGGCTGGCAAGATGATCAGCAAATAAAATGAGTCAAGAAGGCAACAGCATAATCTCGTGTAATGCCGTGGTATCAAGATTTAATCGCCTTCTTCCTTTCAGAGCCCACAATGGAATAAAAAAGAACACAACACGAGATCCAACCGCTAAATTGCTCCGTTATTAAATTTCCATTTGAACTTAAGATGGCCGTCTTTGATGGCTGCAATGAGAACCCCTTCATCAGTGACCAATCATTTTCTGGACCAAGATCTGCACTGCTCATTCATTAAGCCTAATGGCTGGTTGTGGTCTCTCTCCGGCAGAAAGGAATTGACTTCAAAGTTGTCATTATCTTAGGCTACCGTTGAAGGCGAATGAAAGGGGCTTATGCCGATCATTCTCCCCTCGACCAATCTTCGTATGACATCGCATAGCCCATGTCATTCACGTGTCATCTCTTCTCCCGTCGGCATTATCCAAGTCCCTTCGTTTCTCTCTTTTTATCCTTACTCCGCCACCTCTTCAATTCCACGTTGACCTAACTCTCTCGCCTACTTCTGCTGCATTCTAAACCCAGCTATTTTTAACCCTTTCCCCATCTTTGCATCCTAAAATTGATAGCATTACTTTTACCTGGGTAATGCCGTTTTTGTTTCTTTATGAACTGATTAAGGCGTAACTTGTTGGACCACCTTGATAATTAAAAATATCCTTAATGCCTCTCGACTTCACATTTCTTGCTTTTAATCACTGAATTTAATTGAATCGTGTTTTATGTAATTTTGCTTAGATTTAGGTCATTATTTGATTTTTAAGGGTTACATTACTCTGGGTTAGCACCAACTTCTGAGCGATGACCTTCGATAAAAAGGAATTTCAATTTGTGTAATAATTTATATTTCGTCGGCAATATGTCTTGGAGTTCAAACTTGTTGCTGAAAACAGATTGTGACTTTGGACATCAATTTATGGAACATTTTTCGGGAATTTATTTTAATATTACACGCTGAGAATTTGGGCGCCTAAAATTTATGATAATTAAGCGACTTTACTTAAGTGAGATTGTGTCTAATTGGTATCTTTTAAGGTGTTCGCATAACTCTTTTATGCGAAATATTTAAAATATATTGAAGAAAATGTATCGTTTATTGAATGCTCGTGTAGAATAAGTATTTCGATTTTTAGGAATATTATTGTATTAATATTGATGAAAATTAATTGCCATGTCTAAGTTAATGGATTTACCAAAGCATCGAAGAACCACCCCAGCAGTTGTCATTCTAATTATTTTATCTTCTTCTCATAGAAATTAGAAAATTATAATATATTTTGTTTTTAGGGAAGCACATAACATAATTCTATAATCTTTTAAATAATTATTCCTCCCTTGTCCTAATATGATGATTATTGGATGTTCGAAGATTTTTTTTTTTAATATTACCAAACTAAGATATGACCAGGGAATCTAGTTAAAATTCAAAACATTTTTTCCCCTCCAATTATACACTTGTCTCTCAGATTTATACATAAATATATATAATATATTTAAATATAAGAATTATTTGCTATTTCAAAGTTCTCAATCTCAACCAGAAGGAACTTCAAACAGCAATTCATAATGTTTTGAAATTGCCCTTCATTGATTACAAAAGAATGATTAAATATCTAGTGATCGAAGGTTTAAGATATAAAATTTATCAAAAACCTGCTCTAATCAAAAAGTATTCCCCACATAACTCCATAGCTCAAATAATATGAATAACAAAACTCTTTTAACTAGTCATTTTAATTCGTAGAAATTACATAATCGTGCTTGCATTTTTTAGGCGTCTATCAAATGCTATTCTTTCTCTATTTTGATTCTCTGTTGTAACGCAAGAATTTCCTCCTTACTTTTAATAATCCAGCTATCACAATAACACACGCTTATTACAGCACTTCCTCTTCTCTCTTTTGATACCAATTACCATCTCAAACAATACATTTGTTGAGGAATTAGAGGTGACACGGAAACTTCAACCATCTCCCACTTGAAACACCATCATTCCCTCTAGTACTATCTTCAGTGAAAATCCTCGTGTAATCTATTACTTGCCTGATTAATGTTTTTATTCCCTTCATCTCTGGTCCACATATGTCTGCCATCTTTTGTTTCGCGAAGGAGATCATTATCGATTACTTGGCCAGGCAGATTCATTTCCAATCAGCTGATTTTACTATGAATTATAAACAAATCATAAAAAAGAACTTACAAGCAATTAACAATGTTCTACTGAACCATTTTGTGTATCCATAATTGTATCATCTGCTATCAAAGGCTATTTCTTAAATAAACAGTCGCCTCCGTTTGAGATGTTCTCATATAATTATTTCTCCCTTGATAATACCAACGGTGGTGTTATATTCAATTATTATATATATATATATAGTTCTAAATCTGCGTACTCATATTATATTTTAAATGATTTAAAGTTAGAAATAATACTGTTAACTTAGTCTTGGATATTATTTTGCAAACATTCGTAATTTTTATATGTAAATAAGTTAGTTCGTTGAAAGCCATTGTTGATGTTGACGTGGTTGCCATGTACTTGTTTAGGTAGCAATAATATTGAGATGTTTGCTCTTATACGAAAATAACTCAAATTAAATGTATGTGGGGTGATACAAAATCTTTAATTTAATCGTTTAGTGCATCAAGTTCCAGAGAAAAGAGGGCCCTCACAGATCTAAAAACTTCCAGCTACTATATAACATCCACTTATGTTGCTTTAAAAAAGATTTCACGTACAAACATTACACAGATTTACTAGGTTAAGTAGAAGGTCGGTGAACTTTATCCCGTTATCAACAAAACATAACGATATCGAGGGAACAATGGTCTACTCTTAATACTTCCAAAACCAGTTCAGCCCTATGATCTATCACATCAATGTTTCACGTACTATTTACCCTTTCAGCCCTATCCGATCTGTCACTCCGTTTCTGACTCTCCCTTCCTCTTCCATACCCCCATAACCATATCCCCCCCTCCCCAATGAGAACCCTTCCATTCCCTGCGCCAGAAACTTGACGGCTACACCTGACATCCAAATACCGTTGTCAACAAATTGGGCTTCGCTTATTTATTTTCCCTTGCACGACACCCGTCCGCTCCTCCCCTCGTAATTGCCGCCTTATCTGTTTTTTTTCGACATTTCGGAGATTGCCAGCATCCAAATGGCCTCGTTTTAATTTCCACAGGGTGTGAGTGGAATTGGATTAATTCCGAGTTTACAGATTAACCGGGCTTTAATTGGAGCGCAAAACGAACCCAACTATTTATACTTCCGTTGCGATGGTTCAAGTAAATAGGATTTTTCGAACGGATTAACCTCGGACTTCGATTCTTGGGAGTTCCGTTCTAATTTATTCGCTCGTAATGATGAGAAAATGCCCGGAGATGCAATCTTTTTCCTCCTAATCCAATCAATGGAATTTGCTCCGCATTAGTGGTACATCCAAGATGTTCACTCATATAATCTCATTAAGCTTCTCTTGAGTGTCGCGCTATCTAAATCCTCTTCATGTTTACTCTCACTACGTTTCCCTAAGATTTCGCGTGTGACCAAGTTTATAAGGTATTAACGGGTAGTTATGAGAGACTTCTCATCACTGATTTCAAACTCCAGATATTTTTCCCATTACATTTCCTCGTCTCAAAGCACGAACTGATAGCTTTCAATCTTCATTATCAAATTGACTTAATTCACAGGCAAAAGGGATTTCTTTAAAAATTGTAGATCTGTTAACTGCCATCAAGGATGTTCTTTCAAAATTTTGGGGTATCCTGTTTTTTCATACGACTTTGTTTAAACCAGAATACTAAAGATCGCAAACGTCTAATATTTATCCGTAAAACTCTACAATCGTTTCATTTATTTTGTATTTATGTAGTATTATATGTAGTATTGTAGTATTGTATTTATGTAGTATTTCATTTATTTTGTATTTATAGTATGTTGTCTTTTAACATGATCAACTGAAAATAAGCTTGCGTTGAAGTCTTATGAAAAATCTTACCTATATAAGTTATCTGTTTTGTTAATAGAATAACCAACTCATTTTTTCCAGCAATTCAGTAATAATATTTATAATTCTGTGTAACGAGCCACCCAAGGGCTAAATTATTGTAATTGTATAAGGCATATTAAGGAGTGACATTGAGAATGAAATCGGATCTTTGGAAATTCTCATTAATGTTAACTGAAATGATAAGGAAGAATAACAGATTCACAAAATAAAATTATGTAGAAACGAAATTTATATTTTTTTATGAAAGAAATCCAAAAAGAAGCAAAATCATGAAAACGTAATACCTCCAGGAAAGGAATTCCTATGCCTACTCTCTTGAATTATACGGTGACTGTGATCGGTGCAAAGTGGAAATGGCAGTTTATGTTATGAATGCATATCCTATGCGTATGCGTAGGAAGTTCCTCGAAAAAGTTATTTAAGAACTGATTTTTCAAATTGAAATTTCTTTTTTGTATTTCTATCAGTGCTAAGTAACTTGACTGATTGCAAGTTTACTTTCAAAAAGTCAATTATTTAGTTGCATTAATCGATAGTCCTTTCTAATGGCTAACAGGGAAAAATCGGAAGAATGCCTTCGAAAAAGATTTTTTGAATTTAAGTAACTGTAAATAACATTACCCCGAAGTAGAAAAAGTTTTTGTGGATGCATTCGTTTCATTTTTGCTTTTTTGGCGTTTTCGGGCGTAAAGAATTCCTAAACGATCTTGGAAAATATTCACTTTTTACTGGACGATTGGTTGTCCTGATCAATATATAGGGTGAATCATACTTTAACTCTCAAGAATATCTGAGAAGATAAATAAAGAAACTGCTCGAAATTTATCTCCCGACTTCACTAGAATAATAAGTACCACTAGTTATAAACTCACGGACTCGAGATATAAACTTACGCGTTCGTGAGTTTTGTGGAACATCGGCTCTCCCAATTCTCTTTAGTTCAGTTGACGCCCCTGAAGTTCCCCTATGCTGACTGTACATACAATCGGCTGACGCCCTTAATGCCCGCAGCCGCGAGATGGCAGCACTGAAGCTCACCCTTTGAAACCATAATCTCATATGAAGAAAATGGAAAAAGATTATGATACTTTTTCCCTCTTTTTCTTTGCGGGAGTAGTATATACCAAATATGGAATTCAGAGTTAGTGATTTATCCATTTATAAGTACTTAAAACAATTGAATAAAATGGGCAAATTAGTAAATCCGAAGAATAGGTGCAGGTTGCCTTCAGGGCACACCACAAGTGACTTGTGAAAACATTATTCGTAGATCAGCGAAGTGTTCTGCTTGGATACATAGAAAATAATTGATCCTTAATAAATTACCAACGTTACATCTACTTTCAACTAGGCCTTTTAAAACTAGAATCGCAGGATGTACATAGGTCTGAGAGGTTTCCGACATTTCAACATTTCTTGACATGTTTTCTGAAAATTTTCTGAATATATCTGAAAAATCTGGGATCGGAAACTTTTCAGACCACCCTCGTATATACATTTACTGAAAAAAAATCGAAGTTCCCAGAAATAGTCTCCAGGAAATGAGTAAACGGTCAAATATTGATGAAACATACAAAAATCCAAAAGTATCAAATTTAAATGACTGGCGTGGACTGCATTTCATCTTGGGGAGGCCTTTTCGATGCACCTTCTTTAAAAGCCTCCAAATTTATAAACTTTGCTGTCTAATCCTCATAGTTACATAATATTTTATTATATATGCTATGATTTCACTTCCGTGCATGGGAAAGTTATCTCTTCATCACCTTCAAGTAACTCTGTAATTATGCACTCAAGAACATCATTTAACTCACAGTGCTTTACAAATTGTTCCTCCTCTTTGAGGATGAAAGTATGAAGGTTTTCATTAGGATGAACCAAACCCCCCATACTTTTCATATTTCTTAACTTTGCTACTGGATGGAAAGAGAATGCCCCCGGATGAATTAATGCTGCCTGGCAAACAGCACACTTGCTGTGTTTCTTTATCTGGTGCAATACAACGATGACCAGGCATTTTCAAGATTAAGGATACCTTAAGGATATCTTAAAATATATCAAAAGTCCTCAAGCGCAGTAACGACAATGAAGATCTCCGACTCACACAACGTGGTCGCACTTTCCAACTTACATCAACGTTACCGTAGAAAGGGGTGACTTCGGCCACGCGTGCACTGCTCCACAAATTGTAAATTTGTAGTACAATATCTAAAATTTCACAAAATAGCTATTTTTTCCTGCCCTTTAGAATCCGAAATAGCAAATCCGTCTTGCTTCTTGCAACATTGAAAGTACAATTGTCATTGGGAACTAAATTGAAAATCGTGCATTCTTGAGACAAGTCTACGAAACCTCAGTCTGTTAACTTCTCTCAGTAACACTCAGCAAGATGGGAAACATTGGAAGACAATTGGAGGCTAAACAGTGCTTCTTCGTGAAAAAGAGATTAAATTAGTGGAAGTGCTGTTAAATTTTTTATGAGTATTCGTGATATCCAAATTTTAGTACAAACGTATTTGAACAGTAAAAAGTAAATGTTCAGTGCTTTGACAAAAATTCCAGAAATTTTTTTGGTTCGGAGATTCATTAGAAGAAACAAAACACTGACTCTAAGGCTTGAAAAAAAATTTAAAAGGGCTCGAGTGACAGTGAGTAGAAGTTTTCTACAAGAATTTTTTATTCTTTTAGTTTTTGGAAGAAAAAAATTAAAAAATGTAAATTTTTTTTTTCTTTGGAAAATTTATAAATAAAGTGGAAAAGTATTATTATGAGTCAATAACTTCTTATCTCAGTACCTATTAAACAAAGATTAAATAAAATAATAATGTAATGATTTTAAAATATATTAATGGTCGTAATATTAGTCATATAGTTAATTTTATAGGCGATATTTAGGAAACATATTTAGTGGACGAAGTCACCCCATCGGTTGGGGTGCCTACGGTCGCTATTCTTTATTTTTTAAACAAATTCCGTTGCTTAAGAAAAATATTTAGACTTGCATGAATTAGAATTACCTTCATGTAATTTAATTTTTCTGAGCATAGAGAATGTAATTGAATACAGAAATATTTTTAAAAAATCTAAAAAAATGGCCAAAGTCACCCCATTCTACGGTACGGTTCAGCGCATTTCAGTGATTTACGAAGAATGTTTTTACGGCGACAAAGTTACCTGTGTTTTGCACCTATTTTTAGGATTTGCTAATTTGTCCGTCTTATTCAAATGTTTTGTATTCAATTCAATAGTACCTATTGATGGATAAAAAAATTACTGTTAATTCCATCTTTGGTAAATATTACTCTTTATTACATATGCATCATAATCGTGCTTTTTCACCGTTTAATCCATATAAGATTCAAAGGGCGAACTTCAGTGCTGCCATCTCGCAGCTGCGGACATTAAGGGAGCCAAAAAATTTCAGCAGTTTCCAGTCCTATACTTTCTAAGTTCGTGGTTCAGTTATATGCATATAACAGTTCATATATTTATTGATATCATTGACTGCAGGTTAGATGGAAGAAGTGACTTCTCTGTGATAATATCGGCTTGATAAGGACCTTATAGATTTTACACAATATGAATAAATCAAGTAATACCGAGAAGGACGGCAGGGGTCATTTTGACCCCCTACTTTTAAAATTCGTAATTAAATACTTTCATAAATCTGAAAGTCCTGAATTTTGCAGAACTTCAAAATATGACTTTTGTGCAAGTTTTGATAAGATTTTTTACTCAGTAATTTTTTTAAATTGTAATAAATTAAACAAAACGCCGACAAATGTCCTAAATCTGCAAATTTTTATATTCTGCAATATTTTTCCTACTCAAAGTAGACCAATGAAACTCATATTTTCGGAATAAGTGGTAGAAGGTCCGAATTGTAAAGTCAAGGCATCGATCTGATCGCTGCCTTGACTTAAAAGCCGAAGATGTTGGTCACCCTGCTTCTTTATTGTTTATAAACTAATTCGGGATCCCAAATAGTTTTGACTAATCACATGAAACAAATCTGTACTCAAAATATCTCTTTAGTTATTTATACTGCAAACGCATAACTCTCTGTTTAGAGATCCGGTCTGACGGTTGGCAGCCCTGTTTCATAAATTTGTAATCCCTGAAATGAATTCCAATTGTTCAAGAAAGGTAATTGAATTTCAATTTGAGATATCAGTTTGATATTTACCTGAGAAAACAATTGGAAGAACATTTTATAATGATAAAAACTAATAAGTTGGCAACCCTGCTAAAAAGTTATTTTATGAATTTTTAAATGTTATAAAACGATTTTGCGTGGACGAAAACCCCACTTTGGAATTTTTTTACGATATAATTCGAAAAATTCTATCGCTATCGATTTCGCTGGAGGTTTTTCCCAAGGCGCGAACGAGTGGTTTTATACGCTTTCCGTCAGATGGCATAGCAAACTTCGTAAAACGTAACTAACTTTTATCAACAATTCGGACCTTCTACGACTTATTCCGAAAATATGAGTTTCAATGGTATAGTTTGAGTAGGAAAACTATTTCAGAACATAAAACTCTGCAGATTTAGGACATTGGTGCGCGTTTTGTTTAATAAATTAAAATTTAAACAAAGTAAGAGTTAAAACATATTATCTGCATTTGCAAAAAAGTCACATTTTAAAGTTATGCAAAATGCAGGTCTTTGAGACTTATGAAAGTATTTAATTACGAATTTTAAAGTAGGGGGTCAAAATGACCCCTGTCGCCCTTCTAGGTAGAGCGAAACTCCCGTCCCTCTAGTGTTTAATAAAAGTGCAGGTAAGATTTAATTGACATATAGAAACACAAGATGACTACCAAATATTTCTCGCAATGATCCATGAGAAACTCGTATTGCAAAGATTTCCCATATATCTGATTCAAACTTGAGATATTTGAAAAGGCAGAAAGCCTCTGTAAATGTGACGAAAAAGTCTGATTACTCACGAAGAGACACCTCAGTCAGAAGTTTTAGTAGCTGCACTCGCCTAAAATACAAGAAAAATAATCAATATGGAATATTTTTCTTAAATATCTGCTACCTTTATAAGCTCTATACAAAATACAGAGAAGATAGTGTGTAGTTACAGTAAACATTTTCTTGATATGCTGGTAGAAAATAAGTAACGTCAGTTTGCCCAATATTCTTAATGTTTTACTTGCAAGAACACACGTAAAGTTGATAAATCAATTAGAAAATAATCTCACAATAATGATAGAAATCACACATTAATTCTGAACAATGTGTATGGGACCTTATCTAGAATCCCTAATTAGAAATTGTAATTATTTTTCATGAATTATATTAGACGGTTAAAAAAATTGAAGGCAGAATCAATCCATTAGAAATGATAAGACAACGTTAATTCTCAATTACTTCTCTCTCGGCAGATAGACAACTTTAAATCAATGCAGAATTTTATATGTAATTTAGTCTGTAAAGACGACGTATGCTCTCATGTGCTGTGTTAAAACTTAAATAAAGTATAAGTTTGCAATACTGAATGTCCTTCAGTTGATATGTCATGCGTAATAAATCAGTACTATTGCAAGTACTCATAATTTTACTATAATTCTCTTACTCTATGGAAGCATCGTTCTAAAATCGAAAGTGAAAATCCATTTATTCGATAAAATCAATTCATTACATTCCGCGCATCTAATAACATATAAAGGACGTCTGGTTTGGGAAGGACACTCTTATTGAAGAATTTACTTTGCCCAATTGATTCAAACTTATGCATTGGGAGGAAAAATTCAATTAACATAAAAGGTCTGTTCTGTGAATAATCTCGTGTACTTTTACTTGATAAAATTTATATTCTCCGTAAGCAAAAGAGCAAGGAGAGAATCCTTTATTTCCAGTCCGCGCCATAGAATAGAGTTGCTAGTGGCATTAAGATTTAGGTCACGCTTTGCAGTGTAATATATTTACCGATATAAAATTAAAGTATAATGTTTATCGTATGCGTGATACAATGAAATTTAGTTTAAATTCCTTGGTTCGTCCGAGGTAGGTAATACTAGACCGCCTTGAGCAATGAAAACTAAAGCGAAAGAATCCAAGGTCGCTGGAACAAAACATCGAGACAAACGGAAATCTTCTCAAAATATTGCTTGCTAATTTTTAAAATAATTTTACCGAAAAATGAACGGAAAGGGAAAGCTAAATCAACCTTGTGTAAGTATGCAAGTAACTCTCAATTCTCTTTACAGAGATTTAGTAAGAGGCGGGAAAGCGAAAGTTCATGCTTATGACTCACGAAGCAAAGCACCAAGGCTAATTGGAAAAAATCTTGGCTCCTGAAAGGGAAAAGAGGGAACAGTATTGCTACACGACATTATTGTACTTCAATACGTATTTCGATACTAAAAAATCTAATACTGCAACCACCAGCAATGAAGAAACATACGAAGGTTATGTCCAGCTCTCGTTTGAAAAATTACTATCAGCATCAATGAATAACTACAATTATAGTTAAGGTTAAAAAGTAGAAAGACAGCAAGTAAATTACAGTGTTATCAATTCAATTAACTCGCGATGTAATAGGCTACTCCATTATTCTGATGTTAAAAGAACGAATATAGGGACGAAAAGTTTGCTAAAGCAGTTGACTTGATAACCTTAGTGTAAAATATACGGAAAGTTTTCTTCGAGTCGTTTCCTATTTTATAAAATCGAGTAACTAATGCTATCTGTACTTTAGAAAGCTAGAGACTTTTCATAATCTTGAAAAACTCGAGCTCCACACTTAAATTAAACATTTTTCGCAGAGCGGAAGATCATTCCGGTAAGAACTCCCTCATCATTTCGCTTTAAATTGGAATGCCTCTTAGCATTGTCTTACGTAAAAAAGAAGTGATACCTGATCAAAACGCGTTCCTTTACTTTCATATCCCTAACAGTAATATTGGAATTTCATGCACTGTCTACGCTTCAAGTAGTACCGATTATTTAGCAAAACACATAACATTCAATAAATTACACACAATTCTTTTCAAAGGTTCCCAAACGGCTTCGACCAAGCATTGTTTTACATGAACGGTGAAATGCAAAATATTTATTTATGTGCAATATTATTTAAGTGCCATTTCATGACGAAAACATTCAATAAAATATAATGAAAGGTAAAAGTATTAAATGCGCTTACCAAATTGATCAAATGTCGTTCCTCCCGTTTCTTCCGCGAAGGTCATCCCGTGGACATTTCCTTTCGAAACGAAGTATAGCAGCGACCCATCGATGAAAGAATTGAAAGTTCTCTTTTTAAAACCTGGAAAAATAGAAATACTAAATTAGTAAAACATGAATTAGTTTCCTTTAGACAATTACTCTGCTCAACGCCCATGAATAGGTATATTTTATAAGGGATAATTTTCAAATTAGGATGTCCGTTATATGAAACCACTATTTCCGCACCCTGTATGGTGCTAGATATCATCTAAAGGACAGGTGTAATGCTAACAAACGGATAATTGAAGTAACAAATTTCTAGGGAAAATGATGAATATATGAATATCTTCTGCCGTTACTGTTCTGATAATTTCGTCATCTGTTAAAGCTTCGTTTCGAGCCAAACTGTCGTCAGCCTCAGCAGCCCACCGGAGAGCTTCAGGGTTAGATATTGCGTTCGAATTTTGTAACTGATTAATGAGTGGCGCAAGACGAATTTCTTCAGTTTGCACATTTTCAAAAACTTCCGAACCAATAAAATTTGGGAGTAAATTTTTCCATGACTTGTTGATCAATAATTTAGACACAGATGCCAACAATTAGCTAGATTGAACACGACACCCTTTAAATTTACCTTTTTCAGTGTATTTTCCAAATTTTTATTGTGCACAGGATCATTAAGAATATTTGTAAGAAGCAACTTATGATATCCTAACTTAATGCTTTGAATAACATTCTGATACATGGGTTGGATCAGAATGTTCGTGTTAGGGGGTAAAAACACTGCGGAATTTCCACCGTCATCAGTGCTCAATTCTTCTGCAGAAGGATGGCCAGGACAATTATCAAGCAACAATAAAGCACGTTGTGGTAAATTGACGGATTTCATATGTTGTCGAACTGATGGAACGAATTCTGTTTTAAACCAAACCAAAAATAATTCTTATGTGACCCAAGCGTTTTTTGCCCTAGATAGCACACAGGTAGGGTGACTGACTTGAATGCACGGGGTTTTTAGGCTGTTCCGATAACAAACAAAGGAAGATTATGTTTGCCAGTCACATTTGCACACGGCATAAATTTAATCCTCACTTTAATTACTTTCCTTCCTGGTGCCACTTTTTCATTACGATCGGCTACAGTTTTATCAGGTAACATTCGCCAGAACAACCCTGATTCGTCGCTATTGTAAATCTGTCCAAAACTCTGATTTTTCTCATTATTACACGCAGTAACTCGGTTCTAAATGGCTCTACTGCACTTTCATTGTTAGATTGTTAGATAGTTTTTCCCCGGTCACTTTAAGACGCCTGATCCCATGACGATGTTTAAATATGTCCAGCCACTCTTTGCTGGCAACAAAACCCTCGTCACTTTCAGTCATTTGTTTGAGAAAATGTCGAGCTTTTTCGCAAATCATTTCGCCACTTAGTGGTACGTGAAGCCGCCTTTGTTGAATAAACCATAAGTAAACTGCATTTTCTAGCGCAACGTTATCTGCCATTTTCATGGTTTTACGCATATTTGAACCACTTTCTGTAGTGCTCACAAACTTCATTATGCAGCCCTTATTTTTCTTGATGTCACCAACTGTTGACTTTCCGATGCCAAACGTCCTGGAAATCGCATCTAAACTCTGACCACTATTTATCAATTTAATGATTTTCACTTTGTCCTCTAATGTGAGGGTTTTACGCTTGCGAGACGTCATAAATCACTGGACAGTACCGGGAAAAAACGACGTCACTAGCGGTTTTAAAAACCGGCGAAATCTAAACGGAGACACAGAGAATCGGAAGAACCAATGAATCTGTAGCCTTATATTAAAGGAATGGATCGTAGCGCATCTTATCACGTGACCAGCCGTCTCTCTCAGCAAAATTGTTATAGCACTGGAAAAATGGACTTAATGTATGTCATACCCACTTGAGGTTTTAACTTGAGCTTAGCTCACCACTCTCTCACGGGCATTAAAGCTGAAAATTGTTTAGCATTTCCCGCTTATAAACACCAAATTTATAGTCCATGCATGGTCATCCTCATTGGACGTCTATCAAAGGGAAGGATTGTTTTTTACGCCTCTTCTCTCATAGCTTTTTAATGAGCGTGATGTTTTGAGAAGTGATACCCTGCTGCAACTGAAAATTTACTGTCTTTCGAAATTGTTTAGTCTCGCACATATTAAGCATTCCTCTAATGGAAAAATGCTGTCTCAGAAAAGTATCACAACTTAGATGTGTTATCACAAGAAACGAAATACTTCGCTCTCCATCACATCATTGCAGCCAATGGAGACATTTTTCAAATCGTCTGTCCACTTCTCGTTTCTTGTTACTAATATACGTGTTTATATGTTCACAAGAAGAAGTTGCGGGTTTACATAACTCCCAATGGACCGTCCGGATTACAGAGGGTTCCGGGTTAGCGATTGTCCGGATTACCGAGTTTCTACTGTATAAAGTAATTCTGGAACTAATGAGAACAATCGAGGTATTTGATACTCCACTCTCAATCCGCTGTTTCCAAATTGTCGAAAACTCCTCTCGCATTCTTCAAAAGTAATTTTAATCATTTTATTCGCTTGATTCCTTTGGAGTGCCACACCGCACTCCTGTGAAAGCGGCGCACAAACAATTCCTTTTCTTCCCGCACCCCCAATACGAATGCTTTCCAGCGCGCTTTAAATTTTTCATTTCGTGCAGCGTGATGGCCATCCGGACCCCATCACGCGACCCCTCCTTTTCAATTACACGAAAGGGATTCCGATGCCAGTATTAACGGGTGCTCACACACCTTCTGACACCGGCTTTTATGCCTCCCCCTCGCGTTCGCATATTCGGATAATTCCGTTATCATCTGCTCGATGCTTTTTGTTTCGAATTTTTCACCACTCTCTCCCTTTCGCTCTTTCAGGAACGCGCAGGCATTTTTACCGCTTAGAATGCTCGCCCAACAATTGATGCATCCACGAATAGGCGATCACTATATCGCGCTTTCATTTGCGCAGTAATCAGCACAAATCGTTCTTATACGTCACGCGCCCAAGTTGCGTGCTTTTTCAATTAAAAAGAGAAGTGTTTTTTAAGAGCTTTTTCGGTTCGTTTTTTCCGTTGTTGGAGATTTTAATTCCTGCTTCGGTGGGAATTATTAATGTTATTGGTACTCCGTCTGATCTGGGTTAATCTCGCGAATTATGGAAGTGTTGCTAATATTTTGATTGAGATTGCAAAATCGTTCCCCGTTTCGGCTCGATTATCTCTTCGGGAATGAGTTGATACGCGCAAGTGATAAGAGCTAAAATTAAACTCCGCTGCGATTAAAAAGTGCTTTTTTCTCCAGATGTAATCATTTTCGCGCTGACCAATTACTCTGCTCTCGCAGTTTAAACTCATCCATTTTGTCTGATTAAGGATAAATCACCAGCAGAAAGAGGATCGCGCTGTTCAGATCAAAATTAAACGGTCGTAAATTGCATCTTAGAGATAGGAGAACTTATTTGTTATACGTTGTAAAAATCTCCTAACATATTGATTTACCCAATGTAGGTTTTTGCGGCCTTACTCATACCCGAAAAAACTTGATTACATTCTACTATTCTGAACCGTTTCTTCTGTATCCATTTTGCAATTAATTATACAGTAATATTTGTTTATATATCACACCATTGAAAACAGAATTGAAATATTTAAACAGCTACAGATTTTATCAGCCCACTATAATGTGATTCTCACTCAAATTCTTTCGCCATTAGCAGAAATTTCTACGGAATAATGCTTATGGCATGACCCCTAGGGCTTTACAGACCACAGATTGAGTAATTGGTTTAATTCACTGGGAAATGTGGTTTCGTAGTACATGGAGCACTCAGAGAAGTATAATATTTTTGGCAGAAGAATTAGAAAAAAACTCGTAACTTCTTAAATAGTTGCGTGAGGCGCAAACGCAGGGGTTATGTGAACAGTCAAGGATATTTTACAGTAGAACTGCATTCAGTTCTTTACCAAATGTATTAATATTGACTGAGATGGCAGATGATTCTTATCAATAGATAAATGCATGAAACCCGTCGGAATACATATAATTCATAGAAGAGTGAATTTTATTTATTTTGTCTTCAATCATGAAATTCCACAACTTCATAACCAATAATTATACGAAATACCCGAAATGATGTGTTTTGCAAAAATCGAAAAAGTGTGGGTTTGAAGCATCGTATCTTAGATACATCTATTACTCGATAAACATAATAAGTATAAAGAACGGATGTTAGAAATTAATAATGTACGATACTATATAATAAGAAAATAGTTCCAGGTAATACAATTAAATTATGTAATAGCCGACTGTATCTGTATTTGGTGGAGGTATTTATATATTGGTTATTTGGCTTCTTTGACATATTGTACTAATTAGGCCTATTGCTATTGTTAAAATGTTTACTGTCCACTAGTGGTTTTTGGGGGGGTTTCCCTCCCGTCCTTGGGCGAATGCCGGACAGATTATATTGTTATCTCACTACATCCCCCTCGACCGTTGCCACCTGGTAATCATACCAAATTGCAGCGAATAGATTAAATAAATAAATAAATTATTTAATAATAATTTAGCCGCGTAGCGTTCGTTTACTTTTTGAATTAGGACTCGAATGGCGGTCTGTGATAGTGGAATTTTCTCTTACGCTAAATAGTTGAGAAAATAAAGGTTGCCTTTGAAATTTACTCCTCTATTTATTTTCGAGGAAGAATTTGAATCAAAGTTTAATATGATAATTTAGAATTTACCAACTCCCAACTTAAGTACCTCAATGGATTCCTATTGTTTAAATTTGCATTCACATGATTTTGGTTTTTCAGTCTCGTTTCTATATGGTCCAAACAAAATTTTAGAATTTAAGAAGTCTGAATTGGTTTATAAATTGATCTGAAAGGAAGCTCTTTCTATTAAAGCTTTCTGCAAGAAGTTGAAAATATTAGAGATTTAAAACCTCCGATAGCCGTTTTCGTCGGCGTTCCTCTTGTCATTCACCGGTCATCCGAGAAAACGAAATCGGTTATAATTCTTGCTCGTGACTAAATGTCAGTACCTCCGATCCGTTAGTGATCTTTTTAAACCACCAAAAATTCAGCCAATTATAAATATCAGATACCTTTTAATACCTAAATATGATACCTTTTAGTTCAAGCGCAGCGACGTTAGAGAATGGTTCTGCATATATTTTTATTCCTATAGCCTGAATATGAGAGAAGAATTTAAATTTGTAAGGTTTAGTTACGAATAAATTACAACCACATAAGTATAGCTCATTTAATTCAGTTCTGTTATTAAGTGTATAATTTAAATGCAGAGAAAATTTATAGCAATAATACATTTGAATATTTTTTGTCGAGATCGACAGCATTTCGTGAATTCCATTCCACCGCTGTAACGCAACGAACGAACCCTGATTACCATCGTATTCCGGGAATTAATGCTAAATTTAGGATTAGGTTTTCCGCTAAAATAGGAAAGCGTTAATTATTCACCTCTTGATAATCAGAGCTTTACTTCGTTAGTACAATTAACATTAATTCTACTGAAGGGCTCATTATCACTAAGTCGTCAGTGTAATGTGAATTAGTTACTCTAACAGGAATAAAGTAATGGGGTCATATTTATAGCTATCAACAAATTTCTGGTTGTTTCAAATTTGTAAAAATGGTGTCGCACAGCCTATAAAACTCTCAAAAATGAGAAATCATATGCTTGCAATTTACATTCTTAGTATTGCCACTAAATTAGTCATTGGTAGTATTAGTAACAATAATAATAACATTTTAGATTTAAAACTTACAACATTAATAATCTCCAATAGTAAATTTAGTAATTCTTTTAATCCTTCACTTTTAAGATAATCGATTGGTACCGACAGATTTGCTGATTGCAGAATTTCATAATCTTATATTTAACGGCTGAATAATAATTAAAGGCCTTGAAGCGATCATTGTGAAAGAAAAAAATATAGTATTCAGCCCATGTAATAGTTTGGAGACTATCAGTAGTGGATATAAAAATTTAATATAATGTGATTTGAATAAGTAAAAGTGCTTAAAATAACTTTATAACCGCGGAATATCTTAGTTAATATCACTTTAATGACTAAGAAACTGATGTGCAAAAAAAAATTTTTAATTGTATGCCTAACTAATGAAGTGATAAATCACCAGACTTAAGATAAATTCACGATTTTTACCGATTATAGTTCTAAACATTAGAAACATCAATGAGTAACTCAACAAAATGACAGACTAATCACATTTATTTGTAAGTTGCAGTTTTGATTTTGTGGAAGGAAGACTTGATGAAAATTAAAACAAACATTTTAACTTGATAGTAGAGGTTTCAAAGTTCGTTTGAATTTTCATTATATTTACATTTTTAGCAGCATTAAAATTCTTCATATTCACTTCCATTGTCTTTCTGCTGCTATCCTTACTATCATCAAATCGTAAATCACTACAGAATCGCATTTAGTACGCATTCGAACATTTCCAGTCATTACTTACCATTAATACAATTTAATTTGAAGAAGAATTTTAGAAAACTCCTCTTCTGCGAAACCCAAAATTTTTGAGTGCGTCTTAACCAAATTCAGTCCAATTTGTTTTCGAGCTGCACGTCAATGCGCGCAATATTAATGGCAGTTTAGTTTCGGTAATCGTTTTCGGGGAAACTTAAAAATCCGTCTGGGGAGCGTTCGAGACTTAAAAATCACATTCCGAAATATTTAGCGAGGACAGCGAAGTAATTAAACTATCGCAACCACACTTCCCTCACCAAACACATATCCACCAAAATTACTCGGCGTTAAAATTTCGTCCGATGCAATTAAAGCCTCATAAATTACTCCCCCTCTTCGGTTCTTTCGCACCAGTGCCCCGCTGTTTGTTTTTGAATTCTTCCTCCGATAGAATGTTTGGCGTGTATATTTTTCATCCCGCGTTCCTTTTTTTCCCAACGTGACGATGGTCGGAATCATGGCTCGCGCACTGAATATAGATTCGCCCTTTTTCTTCCTTTTTCAGCGCCCTCTTTTATTAATTCGTGGCTTTGGTTTCAATTCCACCTTTCCGTCAACTTTTATATGTGTGTAGTTGGAAGGGTAAAATATTTATTCAACCGGCTTTACTGATAAATTTTACCGAGTTAACAAATTATACATTAAATATTCCGCTATAATAAATCATATATATCAGAAATACGCTAAAATGATTATTTATTAAATATCAAACAATCCATCAAAGGGAAGAATAGGGGACATTGGCACTGTATTTTTGTGCGTGTGCTATTTTTGTCTCTAATTTATTTGATAACAACTTCTAGAAAGTTCAAATTGTTGGACATCTATGCTCGAAATTTTCCAAAGAGAGAAATGTAAAGCAAAATATATTGAAAGAGGATTTACGAAACGTATGCATATGCTGCCTAGTATAAATGTGAGGTATCTCATGTAGTCTTCTTTCTGATAAAGTATTTGAACATATTGCCAACTCTGGATTGACTATCTCGACAAATTTGTTGAGAAAAGTTGTTGGAAAAATTACAATTTTTCTGCAAATCATACCTGGACATTCTTTCCGCTAAGCGATGACGGATTCCGGCGAATCTTGGGGATAAAAATTAAAATCGGTCGCTCTGACATTGCTAGTCCTCACCTTAGATGGATTGTATGTACGCACATAGATACCATCCGTTTTACCACAAGTATATGTAATTAATTTTTAGATCAGTCTGGTTCTTATTTTATAAAAGCTACTGAGGAATGGGTAATGGTAAAAAATTGCATTCTTCACAGTCTCTTTTTACCGAATGGTTTGAAAATTGTTATCAATCGGGTAGTTGCTACGAGAACATTACATTTTAAAACAGCCAGTATCTTTGATAAAAAATAACTACCTCACTCCCCATCTTGCGTAGTAAGCCTCATTCCCTCTCCAAAGCTTTTTGGTAAATGGTGGAAGGATTGGACAGTCCTCATGTTTATGGCTGTACAGGCAAACATTTCTTTTATTACATTCCTAAATATAAAACTCTAGAATGAAAGATATATTTCTTGTTTATTTTCAGAATTTTCTTGCATTCAGTTGTACAAATATATAAATTGTAAAATCCACCAAAACTGGTTCAAAATATACTCCTGGTAGGTGGTAGATGTTTCAGACTGGCGCAACCAGTACACTTCTTGCATTGCATTTAAAGAAACTGCTTAAAAATGGGTACAATGTGATTTCTGGTAATTTCAATTCCCACAGATAATAATTTACGATTTCCTGATGTATAATTCGCTCTCTCTTTCCACAACTGAAACCTGTAAATAACTGCTCATTATTACAGGGCTTGCATTAAGCAATTTTAAGTCTTCGGTTACTATATTTCATAATCTTGTTTTCTAGCCGTTGGAACCCATAAATTAATTCGCTGTTGACGCATTTCAGTTTAAGAGTATTGCATTTATTGCAGTGCAATATTTATGATGCTTAAATTTGTTTGCTTTATCATCCGCCTAATTTGGCAATCCCATAAATTTTCCTCTACCAAAAGGCAGAAACACAATTGAACATCATATATTTCATTAGTCGATGGTCAGAATAATTATTACTAGTGACTCCGAGTAACAAGTTATTTTCACTCTTGGATTCTCTGCATATTTTATCCTTCCGTGAAATTTTATCTATTGTTCTCTTTATTAACAAATGGTATAGTAAATTTTAGAGGGAATATCATGGGATGATTTTCAAATATATACGAGAAATGTAACTGTGTACAGTCAATACGGTTTATCATCACTTTGGCTCACAACTGAGAGAAAGAGCCACGGTTTTGTATATGCTGGTGCGCATGCTTAAGAAGAGAAAAAAGTCGCAGAAAAACGGTGAGCGGTAGCGAAAGAGTCGCGAAAATGAGGCAATATTTCCCTGCTTCCATTATAACGCCATTTTTTCTGAGTTCTGCCGTTGACCTCCCCTTCAACATTCCCACCCCCTCTACCACAGTGCACCGCTTCCAAATCGGTGTGCCACGGCACGTTGGTGTGTGGTATGAAAGCTCTTTCTGTACCGGGAAATTACTTTTGAAAATATTCATTTAAATTCACCTACTTAAATAAAATCATTTTTGGCAGGCTTTACCGAGTGCAAATCCATTACAGAGGATGTTAAGAATAAAGATTTACAAATACTTCTTTCCGCACATTTATTTGAAACACGACCGGTGATGGCCGATCTGTTCCGAAACCGGTCGTGTTTCAAATAAATGTGTGGAAAAAAGTATTTGTATATCTTTATTCTTAACATCCTCCTTCACCTACTTAATTAAAATATCGTTTGTTTTTATCCTAAGATTCCCGCTGATTGTAACTGTAGATTGAGTCACAAAATACTCCAAGCACCATCAAAGTTTAAACTTTTAACTTTCATGGTGCTTGGAGTATATTGTCACTCAATCTATCGTTTGTTTTGATAGAATTCGTGGTTAAGGCCTCAAAGTATTTCGTTCTATATCTGGTCTTTTCTTCTTCTTTGATTTTAAATCGGAATAAAACTAGTAAAAGAACGACTTAATACCTCACGAAGCCTGAGTCAATCCGTGCAAAGCAGATTAAAAAGCATGCCGTGGAAGTAAAAAGGTTGGAGAAGGGCTATCATAGCCTTTTCCGAATATCTCTCATGAAAATTCCTTTTTTTGTCTGTTTCTCAAATTATGTAAGTAATGATTATTTGTTACAACCCTTATATATAAGATTTTCACTTGCCAGATATTGTGCTATTAGCATTTGTATGGAACTGTTTGTATGGATTTTTATCATACATAACTTTGATAAAATATGATATTTTTATCTATAATTAAGTTATCTCCTACATTGATTCTGCCGAATTAGCTATACTTAGAATAGGCCCTCCTCTCGTAAGTTATTCATTATTTAAATTAAATTCAAATTTTGGAACTATGTTTTATTTTAATAGATTGCCGTCAATATCAACTTACAAGTTAGAATCGAAATGGTATAAATAGTAATATTATTTTTATTCCAAATGCGATCTAAACATGAAATTAGAATGAATAATGATAATTATACTACAGTGTTATAGATAAGAATTTACTAAAAAGGCTCATAAAATAGAGATACTCTACGGTTTATGGTTAGCTTCGGATGAGGCTCTTGATTCACTCGAAATCAGATTTGACTTCAGCGCGGCTAAAATAGGCGGGAAAAGTAATAATTTCGTTTCTCTATATCCGTGTACTTCTTCCCGCTCTTTTATTTAGTCTCAGTCGGGTCAACGTGCTCGTTGAGTGAAGTAGTCAACATTTCTCCAACCCTTTCTTCGTTCTGGATTTCTATTAATTACTAAGTTATCCATAATGATTTCTTATATTTAGCGCTTGTAACTTGACGTCAGATGCTGTTGGCATGTGTGACTTCGCGCCACTTCTTTATTTCCCGCGCGCGCGAATTCCTCATTCTTATACATTTCTTAAAAGTGCTTGCCTATATTTTCTATAATTCCTCTCGATTTAATTGCTTATATTGGTATGTATTGTTGTGAGATTATTATCACCGATTCCTTTTATATTTTTATCTACAGCCCTTTTGTTGGAGTCCAAGTCATGGAAAGATTTCCTTTAGAAGATTCCAACGTTCTTCTTCAACGCTCGGTTTGAGTGTAATCCAATGCAGAAGAAAAGATTGCGAGCAGTGGCCTTTGAATAGCAAGACACTATTCGACCGAAGGTGCTTCAGCGGTGGGCTTCAGCACTGGTCTTGTGAAGGACGATCCACGGCTTCCCGGATTGCTTCCCTCGAGGTGGCCGTAGGGAGATGGAATAAGACTGCAATTCTCCAGTGCAGTGACTTTTTTTGGTAGTTCAATAGTCTGTAAAGCCGTGATATGGAGTGCTATATTCCGTATCTTGTATTGTGTGAGTTTGAAGAGCAGCGTTCGAATCAAGATATATGAAGACAGCGCTGCTTGGAAAACATCTTTGAAGGTATGTACCTCTTTTTTTCCTTCATCATAATCTGTGATAATTAGTATCATAGTCTTTAGCATCTTATGTTACCCCACATCCACACCCCGTATCTCGTGTCACTAGGGGAAAACACCTCACTCTTCATCTTGCTCGCTATGGCTCATTCCATCTCTAAAGCTTTTGGTTTTCTTATGGTGGGGGGGTTGAGCTTCCAACCAGCTTTCTCACTGTTCACTTGTTCTTTTCACTTAAGGCAGTACATATAACTTATTTCACTTATTCGAGAATTATTTTTATATTGAACATTATCAAACATTTATTTGAATGCTTGAATGGGAATCTCACAATGAATTTCTAGCTGTAGCTTAGTGGTTAGAGCAACCGACCGGCAATTGGGAGACCCGGGTTCGATCTTTAGACTTTTAGATTCGAGACTTTTTCTCCTTCACTTCCAATTTGCAAATACCCTTAACATGTGTTTCATGTAGACTTCTTTCACCTAATTCAATGAATTTCTAATTAACAAAATTATTAAATTATCTTTTCACTATTTCAAAATCTGCAAAGCATTGAATATAAGACAGGCCTCAGCTCCATTAGAAAAAATTGATTGAATACATTTATTTTTTTCATAATTTTTCTCCTATGCTTGTATACATATAATATTTCTTGCATTAATCTTTCCTGTTGTTCTCTGGTTTGCGTAGAAGAATTCTCTTACAATTACTTGTTTGAATTCTTTCATAGTGAGCTACTTTTTTATTTTTCTCGCCTCCTCACTCAGTTTTAATTGCTCTGTTCCACGTATCAGAGAGACTCTTAAGCAGAAATGCACTCCCTTATGCAATTAAGTCAACTATCATCTCTTCCAAAATACTCCTCACTCCTCAATACTTTGGTATATTTTTTAAGGTCTCTGGCCGAAAACGTTTCACAACCGTAGTTTAATGGATTTAATCTTTCAAAAGAGTGCATAAGACTTGAAATCGAAACAGTTCATAATTATTCGTCTTGATAAAAAATATTGTACCCTTCTGGTTTTGAGTGGAATATATACCCTCCAGTGCTGATGGAATAAATTCTAGCTGGATCAACTCAGTTCGAAGCGTAGCTGGAGGTACCCCCTTTCAAATTTCCGTGGGGGTATGAGGCCCATTCTGTCTCCTCCTGCATTCAGCCCTGACCAAAGATTACCTTCGCCGATTGCGTCAAATCGACACCGAGCAAAGAAAGACCGTTGTCTGCATACATTCCGAAAGGCGTCGTGAATAAATCGGTCATGCGTATGCAATCGTTCACTTGCACGTGATATGTACCCTCAGCGTATTCCATTCGCTCATTACCATTTTTTTCGGGGATAATTAAATCGACCGTACGTCTCTCAATTTCAAGGTTGGTGTACGGATGACATTTTAATACGCGATTTTTCCATCGGCTGACAAGTACTCGGGATGCATCTCCGCCCAGGGCCATGCGTTCACAGCAAGTGGCTTTGAATTACAAAGAGATCCCCCTGTCCGAGGCATTCTTTGCAGGTGAAGTCGAAAAAGAAATTATGCTCACAAATCATCCGGGGAAAGTCTTTTTGCCCCCTCCCTCCTGCCTCAATCCGCACTGCGGAAGGGGTGGAATTCGCCATGTATCCAAGCACGTTCTCGTGAAGATTGAGGGTTTCTATTCTGAAAATAGTTCTAAGAATATGCATTCTGAATTAGAAATTAAGTCTATGTTGAATGCTCTGCAATGGATGTCCTTAGAAGAGATAACTTCACTACATGTATTAAAATTGGTCCTCAAATTGGTGTATAAAAGAGTGGCAAGGATTTAAATCAGGAGTTATTACTCTGACAATTACTTGTAGCCACCACCATTATGAAACACGAAACAATTTTGACTTAAAAATGAAATGACATACTACAATTTTTTCTAGAAAGTCATTAATGAGTGATGGAGTTAGTTTATTCAATAGTCTCCTGAATGGGTCCGCAGAATTAAGAATGGAAGAATGTTTAGAAGAGAATGTATCAGGATTGTAAAAGGAACTAGGGAATAATGAGTTGAATCTGAAATTTAATTTGATTTAAAGATATGTGTAGGTTTTTCTTGTAAGTTTTAAAATCTGTATAATTTTGTGTATAATGATGTGTAATTATGTTTTTTGTATTCACAGTGTTAGATTGATGACTTTAATACGCAAGAATTCGTAAGATTGATGTATATATGAAAATTATATTCTTACTTGGACTTATACTTGTAACTCTCATTTGTACTTATTAGAATGTTTCTAAATAAATCTACAACTGCTACTTTTACATAAGTGTGCTTTCTCACTCGTTCTCCTATTATTTTCTTCTTGTTTTATTTTTAATGGAAAATTTTAAAGTTTCATAGCATTTTTTTCGGTTTGCTTACCCTAATTCTCAACAGTCTCGGCGTCTATCACGGTTAGCTAACGTTTCATTAGTAGCAATGATTATTATATATTCTATCTCAAGTATGAATCATAAATTGAATTCTCAGATATATCCACATCCACATGTGGGAGATCTTTGAAGGTCCCTCGCACACTTGCTTGATAGGGATTAGCTTAGAATAAGCTCTCAAACCTAAAACTGATGGCAAAGTATTCCTATCTTACGTATGTGTATGTTACGAACTTCTCAACAGTATGACATTCTGAAGGATACTGGAATGGAATCGGGTTTGAAAATTGTATTTGTAAATTATAAATATACATAGGAATTTTTTCGATCCACCAATGTCTCTCGCATTCTTTTTTTTCAACCGCCGTTCAAGACAGTGAAATTGGGGCGCATGCATCATTTATTCAATATCTTAGAATTTTACTAACTCATTTACCTCTAGGAAAATCGATTTCTAAATGGAACAGTTCTATCATCTCTTTCCCTAATTTTAATTCGCGGTATCTGACTTTCCTATGAAAATTGGGGCTTTCCACTATCAGTATAAAAGTATTTGCAGAAAATTCATTTATTATTTTTTTTTAGAAAAGACTCGATACGAAGAAAACTTTTTTGAAAGTACCATTTTCTTAATTGCAGCTACTTCATCATTACATAAATTTATTGTTGCTTTCAGCTTAAGTTTTATTATCTATTTCTTTCCTTTTACTATAAGCATCCTGGTTTCGTTTACAGATGTAAAGCTTAGTTCATGGCTAAGCGTATGTCAATATCTGCATGACGACTTTCTGCAATCAGAGAATCATAAAATAGTTTACAAGTGCTTACCTGAACAGAGAAAAATCAATTCTCTCTCAATAAAAAAAATATTTGAAAATGCAATCTTTAAGGTTGTGAAACTAGAAAATATATTAGTAAAATCTCACTTATAAAGACTATTTTCGGTTAAAGCATTCAGGCTTGGTAAGAAAGAGCAAGGGCAAACTACCTCACTCCTCATCTTGCCTAGGAAGCCTCATTCTCCTCTACATGCTAGTTAATACTAAACGGATGAGGTTTCAACCGGCCTTCCCACTGAATATTAAACTGACAGTTTTATCTCTCGTTGCAACCAGGCTATCTGGTATAGTTACGAAACAAAATTGACTTTTAATTGAGCAATAATCATTTTTAAAATACTGTCTCAGTGCGGTAAGATCAGCTAGTATCATGATTATCATAATCGTTTATTATATTTACCAATTTTAACAATCTTCTTAGTTAGAGTTATATACGAAGCTAAGAGAAGTCAAACCCTCAACCCATTTATATTTTTTTAAGGAAGGACAAAACCACTGATTACGCGAATCCGCAATGCCAGTTTGCAGCGGGTGGCATCGGCTCCCCCAAAAGCTCGACATTTGACCATGAGTGCATGCCCTTCCTCCGGTGGCACGTCCATTTCTTTCCAGACATCCGGCACTCCTTATCTGGGACGGCCTTTCATACTGTCAATGTCTTATTACCTGCATTAGCACATTGAAGGCTTCGAGAGAAGGATGTGATATGTTAAAACGGTTGTGCCTTAAGACGCATGCTTCCAAGGAGAGCGATCATTTCGATGCAGGTGAACGAAACTCTATTTACGCCGCATTCACTTCTACGCGCTTCACCTGCCAATGGGCAATCGGTGGGGGAGTAAACACATCAGTTTCTCTACTTGCTCTACGGCCTATGAACACTTGTTATACCGTGTGCAAATATGACTAAAAATAACTGCCCTTTCCGGCTGCTATTTATCAACCGGGATTCATCTAGTTTTAGATGCAAGGGCTTATAAAACATTTACATTCCTCTCGAAGTTTGCGATATTAATTCCTACTGCTATTAAAATATATCAAACAATCATTTAAGTCTCTTTATAAGATTTAAATAGACAAAATCCTCTAACCTCATCTTGAAATTTATTCGTAATCGGACTTAATTTTCTCTTATATGGAAAATTTGGAACTAATATCTCCCTTAACAAACCGAGCTACTATGCATTTAACTTTCTTTATTTTTTTACTTACTAGATAATAATTATGGAAACATTTGATATCTAGATGGCATTGATGTCTATGATTGCTACATTTATAAACCTGTCAGAGTGAAATGTTTTCCGGAACGACGACGCAGCATAATTCAAGTAAATTTTTTTTATAATACCTTACTACTTAGCGAAGCACAAATCTTTTTTTTACAGGCTCTTGTAAGGGAAGTAGTTCAAGCCGATTAATTAAAACATCAAATAACATAAATATTTGTAGTAAATCAAATAGGTTAATGTATTAATTGCTGATATATTCATCATCATTGAACGATGAGATTTGACATTCTCTAGAGATAATTTATCCTCAACTCCGAGATCTCTGCAGTGACGTTTTATGACATTTCATTGATACAAACGGATTAACTCCATTTGAAGAGGAAGTTGTCTCTTTTACTTCATCGGTCGCACTTGCATCCTTCAGTGTAGGCAACCCCCAATGCTATCTCGAACCGTTTTATGCATTCTCTCACATTTCCATTGATTCCATTAACCATTGGCAGAACCGTGTGTGGGAACACTCCCCATCTTCATGAAATTGCAGTACGTACTGCAGAATTGTCCTAGATTTTGACGAGGAGGAGGAATTAAAATATGATTTTAGAGCATCTCTACGTTTTATTTCGTTTCAATGATTGAATAATAATAATATAGCATTTATTTGGGCGAGATTGAAACTAATATGTCTATTCTTATAGCTTTCCCTTCATTTTTCTTAAAATGACATTTTAAAATATATTGCAGATTTATTCCTAAGAAAATTTTCTTAAATTATCCCTTACACCTTTAGAAAGATAATGCATCCGTCCCTTTCATTAACTGGGGAATTTTGGCATGTAAGAAATTTGACTGTTTCTTGCTTTCTTCTTCTTTTGATTTCTTCATTTCTGATATTATCTAAACTCTTGCATCCTTTCATAAGATCCTTTTAATATCATGTTAGATACTAGGATCATTTACTAATACATGTTTACCAGTGATCGCATTTTGTCTACGTTAGGAAGTGATTCTAAATCTTAATAAGTTTACTCTTCGGATCCTTCTTTGCTCAGAACTTCTAAGGCTTTAAATACTCCTATGGATGCAATATGTTAAAATTTCTTGCTATTAAACAATTGTGCTTCAAATTAGTATTAAAAGATAACAACCATTTCCACAAGATATTAATTGTATCACGTATCTTTTCCAACTGTGAAACTTGAATGACTTACTTCTTCTATAGTTGAATTATTTCTTTTATTACGAATTTTGAGTCAAGTCATTTTTTTAGTTTTAACTATCTATATCATACATCTTGCACTTTTAGGTTTTGTAGGTAAATTGTTGAATAAAATGTTTCAATAAACGACAGATTTTGACATTCTATAATTTGATTTTTGCCCAATTAATCGTGAGCATTTTTCTCTAAACTAGGTGCACCTACGACCTCCCAATTCCCCCTTGAAATACTGCCCAAATAAGTTCCATTTAATTATTGGCATATTTGAAAACATTTTATTAGTATTCATTTATTCCTTTGTACCATTAATTATTATATACGCTTTTAAAGGAATGCATGGTTCCTGTGACCTCTTGCAGATGTTGAAGATGGTCTATTGGTGTTCTCATAGGAGTTTGCTTAGTCTAAAAATGGGTGAACGAATAAAAGACAGTGCCGACGAATATGTGGTGGACCCAATGCGTAAATTAAGCTTCCTTTATTTCAACGGCAATACCTTCCTATCAACTGCTTGAATATACTCACGCTGGACCCTGTCCGAGGAAACGATTGCTTGGTTAAAAATCTTTTTCCTAAACGCATCGCCCAACTCTCACCAAATCGAATAAAAATAAAGAAACGCTAAAAATCAATAACTTACGAAAATGTCCACAGGTATAAATAGAAAATGCAGGATGCAAAAAATAAATGGCTTCCGAAGAGTGCATCTATCCTCCGTTCTAGAACTTAATATGTTACCACGAACTGTTAAACCAGTGAAAATTGAGAATAGTGCGGGAGGTGGGAATTTTTCTAAGGCAATTCATCCAATTTTACGGAAAACAGGTGTCTTCATAATTTTTAATATTGATTTTGACTCACCTTGTTACAGATATTGCTAGTCCTAATCGCGAAATAAATTATAATTTTCAATGCGATTTGAATGTTGATTGAAAATCATTGAAAGTTATAAGTGTGCATTTAGGGCAATAAACTGAGGTTATTCGATCGTTTGCAGAAGCTCTTAATTAAATCTTACCCCCACATATTCTAACTGAATGTATAATAAACTTTTTCAGCACGCTGGCGTATATTTGCTATACATACAAAACGTTTTCTTTATATGGAGAGTTGGACAACTTATTGAATGGGTTTATTTGTTCACACAAACCTTATAGCATAAAATAGTTACAAATCTGGCAAAAATCATTAAAAATAATACTTGGATTCTCCAAAGCCAAAAATCGTCGAGACTCTTATTTTAATCTATAAATATTATTAATATCTTGGTTTAATCTTTAGCGGACTTTCGTCGAGTGAAAGCATTCAATCCTTGGAGAAAATGAAACAGACTTTGGAATGCATTGTTATTGAATAAGACTGTGTAGACACTGCGATTTAAAAGATCCTCTAGAGAAGAATTTTAATTTTAATTCTTTAGGGTATATTTAAGGAAAAATTATACAAATATTTACACAAGTAGCATAACTTATCAATGAGTTTCAAAGAGAAAATATACTGTAGTGTATTATGAAGTTTTCTTATTAAAATTTATTTTTCATTATTTTTAGAGCAATAATTTGCTATAATTTCGGTTAATGTTTTATTCTGTTATTATGAATTGTTATAATAGTTTTTTTTATGATTACCTATTATAGTTTAAGGTTATAATTGTTGACGTGTCACTGTGTTTTGTGTAGCGCATCTCAAATATAAGTAAAATAATCGAGACAAATAATTAATGGTTGGACTCCCATGCTTAGCCAATTTATTCCTGCATTCATCATTTTTTGCGATCGCATTAATCATTAATTTTTAATTAGTTCCAAAAGTAACCAACATTTCTTCTTGCCAATTACTGAGGCGACCGTCGCAGAGCGAGACCAAATCCGAAAATCTGGCCAAAAATCAATTTTTCGACTCTTTTTCAATTTTTAGACAATTATATTACTGTCGTATTTTTAGTTCAGCCTTTAGCTTTACTAACAGGCCAAAGTTAGGGAAAAAGGGCTGTCGACGGGCGTGGTATCGGGAGATATGTTGTCTCACTTGAGTTATAATTTATAGAGTACGGGGTAAACTTCATAAATAGCGTGAAACGACATTTACTTAACTCTGTCATCCTTTCCTTTCACTCATCAGCCCTCTCCAATTTCTGCTTGGCCCTAAACTGTTCGACCATCGCCCTGCACTGGGTGGTCGTGAAGTGGGGAAATGGAAAGTGACTGCTTCTTTTCACTTCACACCCTCGCTTAACTCATTGCTTAACTTAACTAGTGGTCAGAGTAGCGTAGATTTATCCCTTAGCCACACAGATGTTTACACATAAATATGGAACTAGAGGCGAGCATTTTCAGTTTGTCTAGTGGTCTAGACGGGGTCACAGCCATTTACTGACAGTGAGAAGTGCATAAACAGTTCTAACCCGCCAAGTGTTAAGGCAAGGAGAACTGAGCCATTCTGTGAGGATATCTTAAATTTATTATTCTTCTTTTTATTTATGGAAAATTTTGTGCATTCGTTCGGATCTTTAGCGTCTAATCTATTGCCTTATCGTTTTCATAAATTAAATAATTCTAAATGTCAGCTGCTTTGAGAACAGAATACGAGAAGAGGAGAAACGAGTTTCGACTTGCATGATGAGATCCCGGAAAAGAAAGATAAGTTAGTGGAATTTAGAATATTTTGTGCTCTTACAGACACAAGCTGTATGAAGAACTATATTTTTGGAGCAAATATATCATAATTTAAAGCTTATGGCAAAAATGCCATTGGACAAAAAAGATATTACTGTAAAATACCTCCTGTACTTTATTTTTGATTAAGTATGTTGTAATTTCTACTACGGCAATATTTAATATATCATATAAATATTTTGTAAGGCAATTTTAGGCTACGACTGAATCATTTTTAAACCAGGTACCGACGAAGAACTGGTATTCTGGTTTTCAGTGATTAGGAAAACTTTATTGAGTGGTCATTCGATCAATTACTCTGAATTCACGAATTTCTATTAAAATCTATCTATCTATAAAAAATATTATTATTTATCACAGCATATTTTCTCCGTTTATTGATATTTTTACTACTTTCATTGTAAATTCTTCCATAGCTAGCACAGATACGGCTAAACTGACGCCAAAATTGAACTCAGGAGGTCAATATTACTCTTAGATGACATTTAAACCAATTTAAATTATATTTACTATTTTTGGCCAGCTTTTTCTGATTTGGTCCCACTGTGCGTCATTAGTACCACCGATTTAGAAATGTAAACAAACTTTTGAAAAGCTTTCGTAAGTAACCTGTTGTAGCAACCAAACCTTTGCTGATAGCAACGTAAATCTTTACTTATTTTTCGTCGTAAATTTTACCAAATTTTCACTTATTTATCAACATTTTCACTTATTTCAAAAGAAAAAACACTCAACATCAAGAATGTATGACTTTTAGAACCCTTTTATTTCATCGATCAAGATGTATTCCATCCAATATTTCGGCTCGCAAGAATCATCCCCCGAACGTATCTTTTAGAGAAATATGTGAAGATATTCGGTGAGAGAGAGCATCAGGTGTATAGGAAACCGCAATGCATTTCGGGAAACTTAAAACGTGCTCGGGATGCATGGTGATATGGCCTCGATGCATGTGGGGCAGCTGCATAATCTTCCAATTCATCACCGATGCCCTGCTTGCATCCTGAGTGGCCTCCCTCAAACGGCGCAGTTGCCACTTATTCTTATTCCTTCCTTAAATTCACGCTTCGAATTGTTTGCTCCTGGAAATGTTGCAACATTTTTACTAAAGGATGGATGGTTGTAGAATGACTCAAATGGTCTTCTTCCTACCTTTTGTTGATGATCTGACTAACATAAATAATATGTAGATTAACAGAGAAAGAGAGGAAAACTTTAATGTGATGGATGTGAAATACCTTTATATTACAGGCGGGGGGAAGTGAAGGAATGCAATGACTGATAGATTAATTTTATTGAAATAGTATTTTGCGAGTAAACATTTTTCTAAAGAAAATATATAAATTTTAAATTCTAATTTTTCAGTAATACTTTGCCGTAAAATACAGCCCACAACGTCAACCAGCAATTTATTTTATTCAACCGTCGTAAAAATTGACAAAAGTAAACGAAAATTTTTGTTCACGAAATTCCAATTAAATTTACATGGACCTGCATTTTAGATGATATTTTTCGCGGATATGATCAGGAACGAGGCATTTATCTTGCAGTATTCTTTACATGGGTCAATTTTAAATTTTCATTGAATAAGTATTTTCCTCGTTTTCTGGAATCTAAGACATATCCAAGTGCATAAATTTAAATGTAGGCTAGCGTAGTTTCAGCATTGCTACAATGTAGTGGGTACTGATTTGCAATCAAATTCATTCATTGACAGTTTAAGTAATGTCATCGAATTCTTAAGCAACAATTTTACCAATTAATATAATTATGCATAGCAATTAACCAATTCAAGTAAATAGTGTTTACCACTGATGGGCAAACTTTGTTAGTCAGTAAGTTAGTATTCTACTTTCTTTAAAAATCAAATGTCACTAAATGTACTCGTAATAGAGTCTCAGAAACCTTACAACAGAGATGTACTATATCATTTTTCGTAATGATTTAAAGATTATTCAGTGTTGGTTTCTTTAAAATATTCCTTGAAAGCGTCACAAAGTAAGTCATATGATGAAGAAATGTATAGCTAAGCCAAAACCTCCGTTTTCTGATTTTGGAAACACGATCATGGTTTCCTCTGTCTTGTTTTGTCTTTAGACGGAAAAAAATTAATAATGAAGCTTGGTTAACGAAACAATTTACTTAAAGAAGAGTTTTAAGTTGCAATTTTTCTAATATTCCTCAATTGACGAAATGAACCATATGGCAAGAGTAACGGGTATTAATCTAATACATTTAAAATAACTTCTACTCAGAAATATCTACATAAGTCATTTTCTTATCCTGAAGTGTACTATTTTTGGCGGATCCTGTGTATCATCTTATCTTAGATATACCCAATGAATACATTTACCTTTTCCTAGTAGATCTAACGACTAAAGATCACAGCCGTAGATAAGTGAATCGGATATTCTTGTTTTTAGCATTAACTGGAAGCAGTGTATTTTTTCCATTGCTATTTATAGATTTGTTCTATTTTCTCTTCAATTCGTAGAACACTGATTTTTCCGCATCCTCTGTTAATTGAAGGTGCACTTAAAAGCCCTTTGCTTCCAGTAAACCCCTTCGTACCCTTTTTTACACCCCCTTTCCTTTCGCTGCGCTTTCCCTCCCTTGACACACATTCCAGGAACCGTTCGGTAGAGCACCCTCACTAACCGTTACCCTAATCCCTCTCTGAGAATAGGTTTCAATTTCTTACTTGCGCTTCTCTGCATTTACTCCGAGCCCCACCACGTGGATAATCCCTTGTTCTCTGTCAACAACTCTGAGGATGAGAATTGAATTTCTACGAAAAAATTCTTCGGAATGCTTCTGATCACAAGGACGATCTTAAGAAGCACTTATACAATTTTTAATCTTTTCTACTTTACCAACAGTATGCTACATTCATTGAATATTTACTTTCATAACAACGAAATTAATACCATGGTAAAGTGGAAAAATTTCTAGTGACACTTTTATGATTTCCTATGGAATCTATTAATTATATTTATTTAACAGGTACTGAAGAATCTCACATCAAGTTTGTTATAGCAGCTCTTGAAAACGAAAGAAATAGAAAAAATAAGAATAAGAATAATAAATTAGACTAAAATAAGGATAGAGGCATAAAGATGATAAGAACTGAGGTGCAAAAAAGTACAGTGAAATTAATATTTTATTTTGTTCTTTACCTCTTCAACTGGCAAAATATTCATTTTAACGGTTCGTGTGGCTTCGTATAGATGGCGAGTAAAAAAGCTAATAACATTTGTCAGACTTCAATCACCAATTAGATAATAGTATGGCAGAGAAATTGTATGGACCAAGAGCTGGGCATGGCAAGGCTCTTTCTTATTTGTAATGTGAAGAATTAGATATTGAAATCTCGCTTTTATACCGAGGTGATCAACTTCGCCGTTGTAAAGGCAAAAGATTTTCCTAGAATATTACAAATACTTTAAACCAGAGGTTCCCAAAGTGGTCCATATGGACTCCCAAGGGTCCGTATAGATTTATGTCAGGTCCATGTCAGGCAGAAAGAAAATGGGGGTCAAGGAGTTCTTTTTCAACTTAGAGAGTGATTTAGAGTATTTGGAAGACAAAGATCCCATTTTAAAAGAAAATGCAATCGAATGGAAACCAGATATGGCTTTCCAACAGAAAATTTAATATTAAGCAGGCCAGGGTGTCCATGGAAAATTGAAAGGGGTCCATGGAAAATTGAAAGGGGTCCACGAAGAAAATAAAGTTTGGGAACCTTTGAACTCATAGAAAATGTCCTCCGAGATTAATACAGCTTTTTTATCAACTGTAGAGTTTTTCTCATTGTACTTCATGCTATGGTAATTTCTGCATTACTTTCTTTATGCAAACGTTAAGAAATCTATTTATCCTCACGTAGCCACGATTTAGTTCTATTTACTGTCAATTTTCAACCACCGCAAAGTATCAGGAATTCTCTGATCATATGCTCTCCAAAGTGTGCAGACGAACAGACAAACGGAAAAGTAAGGTGTATAAATATAAATTGGTGTGCGTTCTAATGTACGAATAACTTTACCCTGAAGATATGCACTTTAAATTTCATTGAATAAATATTATAATTAAGTCTTCCAGGAAATATTAAAATTCTCCACATTCTGCTCTTTAGTTAAAATTTTGTGTAAAACAGGTAAACCTACGGTGTATTTTGTGGGGAATATTAAGCTATACCATGACTCATGAAAGCATCGACGTAAGAATGTATAGCTGGTGCATAGGAATTTTATAAGCTATCAGCTGAGTGATATTTTTCCTTACTCCCGACTACAGCAAACGATTTTCTATCATGAGTACTTCATTTACTAGATGTTTTCATATTTTATTGTCATAATCTAAACTCCAATCTTTTCCTTTGAAAACCTCTTTTTATTAAGATATATTTAAATACTTATTGTTAATCGCCTAATCTGTACTCTAAAATTCCAACCACGTAACGTCAGTTCGATAATTCACGGTGCACTTCGTCAAAATTTCCCAGACATAAACGCCTTCTCTTCCTGAGAAACAGCTCTTGGAAAGTTTCCAAGTCCACTACTGCCCGTTAGAACTGACAAGGCGGATCATGTTGTACAGCAGATCAGGACAATTTAATTTGTCTAGGATCCTACGCTTAGAATAAAGTGATTAAGATGCCTGAGATGAATTTCCATTGCCTATGCGTTAAACATAGTCTATTACCCTAGTTACATTTCTACTATTACGAGATTCACTTCGATGAATCTTAAATAGTTATTAAATATTTTGTTCTCTACTAAAGTATTTCTTCATTTCGGTGTCTTTAGGAGCGATTAGAGTTTTCTCAACCACTGCAAAATATGTGTACCTCTTCTGTGACGCCTCCTTTCGTAGAATACCAGCGAATCAATTCTTACCAATGGAAATTTGTGGAAATGAAAGTGGTCATCGTCTTCAAAGAAGAAAATTTCAAACAAGTTATTTCATACTATTGGTTAAAGTGCTTATTTGTAATGCCATGCCAATGCTTCCTTATTTAAGTAAAATTTCGGAAAAACTTTAACGATTGAAGATGTATCTCTTTTTACACATAATTTTTCATTTTAATTATTTTTAATGCTTAAATAAATAATTTATGTTTAATTTTATAACATTTATGCGAATACTAAGGATGGTTTACACCGGAAGTTCGCCTATGAGGGGAAAAAAGTTATGACCCATGTAATGAATCAGCTCTATAATTCTGATTGTGAGTTTGGTAGGAATATTGGCAAAATAATTTAAGAGGGGACGATTTTATTTACATGTATTAACCGTACTCTCGATATGTGTTTTTTATGGCATCAGTTAATGCCTTATCTCATAGTGTGTGTGGAAATTATCAATGAATACTACACATGATTACATTTATGAAGGCGTCATCATTTTGAGTAAACTTTTCAAAATTTATCATCTTGAATAGAAGCGCAAAATAATCGTCAGTAAAGTCCATCTTAGGCCGATGTTAAAAGTATGTATAGTAAGTAAAATTGTTCCGTGAACGTATATTTTTCCACCACTAGATAAAATAAGCCCTGGATTTTCTCTGTATATTTCTCTCTATTTTTGTATTCTTGGGGGAAAGAATTGATTAGTCCAGGTCCGAAGGGAATTTTTCATTATAGCCGTTCGGATTCTTGTTTTTCCCACCCACACACACCTCCACATTCCCGAAACAGCCTCCTCTCCCCTTAACCCTCCCCCTTCCCTTCCCCGCCCCCAATCCCTCCTCCAGGCACAGACTGTCCCCAAATCCTGCGCCCCCCCGAGAAAAATCGACTGCTGCGCCATGGGACGCCGGCATGAGGACCTTGTGAGGCCATAAATCACTGTTGGCCGCCCCTCGTGGTACCAGAAAGATTTCTTCTTCGAGTCCCCATGTACTCCGGCCGCAGTTGTTGGGTGTCCCTCGTAATGACGAATCGCTCATCTACGATAGCCATAGCGCCGCTCGATTGTCGTTTGTTTTCGGCCGCGGCGTCGTTCTGTTTCGCCGCAGACTCTCTCCTCTTGAATGAACTTCGCTCGTTTCAGTTTTGCGGTCTCTCGTCAAACGGATTCGTTCGGTTAGTTCTTTATCAATGCGTCTCTTTTGGTTCCCAAAAGTTTTGCCGAGATTCCTTCAACTCTGATACAGATTTAGGAGCATTACGGTGGTGTCCGAGATTTTCTGTGGCGAAATCTATAGTAAATTCGTAAAAGTCCAGCATAATGCATAGACAGTTATGACTTTGGTACCGAGCGATAAAATGTTGCCCGCTTCAGAGCAGGTGAGGCAACGGGTCAGGGCGCAATAATCAATGGGGCGTCAATACGAATTTCGGTCATTGCTGTGAATCGTGACGGATCTAGAAACTTGTCAAGATGAACTAGTCAAACACTTCCTTCCATACTACACTTCCTTGTATACTTCATGACTATTAATCCTACGATTACGTAATTTCGATACACTCTGCCTTTAGTTTCTATTTCATCTCTTTCTCATATCCCTCGCAGTTCTCAGGTTCCGTGTACCATCGATTGATATGGAGACCTTAATGTTAAAATACAATCAATGAATAAAGTTTTAACAGTGAGGAACTCCATCAGGCGATGAGATAAAATAACGTTTTCAATTCCACAACAAATTCGTTGATCAAAAGTAAAATAATAAATATATCGATCAAAATATTTCTTGCGGAATTGAGGCTTGGTTATTTTTTCTCATGACCTAAAGGTTAAAATTTTTAATTTTCGCATGACATAGCATTGATTATGTACTGAAGTAGGATGTAATTGATAAATTAATTAAAATTAATGTAAGGAAAGAATCATTTCAGATCAATGAAAAAAGAAAAATAGTAAAAGGTAGAAACAATTCAAGTAATATTCTCAGCCAAATTGTTGAAGTAAAAGTAGAAAGAGAAAATACTTTGATAAATAGCCTCGACCTGTTAATACGAGGATAATCCTGATTTTTAATTCACTCAACGTCATTCAGATTGTAAAATGAACATGTTTGTATTTAACAGGATCATCATTCAACAACCTTGTTATGTAAGCCACAAGCGTCACTCATTTGCATGGATTTGTCGACTCAAATCAGAATTTTGAATTGCGGAACTCTTACGAAATTTCATATTGAATTCGTGTTTATCGTTGGTGAAAATGTACTGTATAAAAAGGTAACTCCAACTACTGTACTAATATAATCACTCAAAAATCCAAAGGAATTCATAGAATAACGATTTCCCAAGCCTATGTTTTCCTTTGACTGCTGGTTTGGTTAGATTATTTACCTTGGGAAGTTCTTTTTAATGAGAGAAATTATAGTTTTACATTTCTCAGAACTTTTTAAATTCAGAATGGTGTTCAGTCTACATGCTAGGGTTATGAATATTATCGAAACAGAATCTCATAGACATAAATATAGAGAAGAAATGAAGGAGAAAAAGATCCCGGTTTCGGCTGTGGTAGAATTTTTCTCCTTTATTCCTTCTTTAAAGTCAAGCATGTGAACCACGCATTTCTTAATCGCTTATAGACATAAATACAATAATAATTTCCATTCAAAACGTACTATGAATATTTCGAGCTAAATTTATAGTCTTTTAAAATAGTAGGTTTATTTGTTGACCCCTTGATTCTCCAAATCTTCTCGAAAGGTGAATGAATTGGTTACACCGAACCCTTTTAATCCTGCCCATCAGAGATCCAAATGTCTTGATCTTCTCCTCTAGAAAACGGTAAATATCACGGCGTAGGCATTTTTATTCCCATGCATCTTCCGCATTTAATGAGCATACTAACCAACCGTGGCCTTTTCCGATTCCATCTCCTGACCTGCAGCATCTCGTTTATTGCACCACCCAAACGGCCGCACTTAATCATTCTCTTCCACGCACAATTTGGTTCGTCTCTCTTGGCACTCCTTCCTTCTTCTCTTCTCACCCTTCTTAGAAAGGAATTAATTATTACGCTAAGCAGCCTGAACGGGAGACTGAAGAAACAGAATAAGTTGTGCAGTAAGTTTTAGTTTCGTTATGTTTTGGTGATACCATTTATTTTAAATACATTTTTCGGCTACGAATTCCACGACGGAATGCTAGGTTGCATCGAGAAATTTTACGCAGCGAAAAGCAGTGGAACATCGAGCTGGTATGTCTTCAAGGGCGACCCTGTCGTTTAGACATCCTAGGCCAGGGGGAGGAATCATGGCATGCGTGCCCGTGGCGTTTTATTAGGCACGCGGAATTTTAAGGGCGCTATCCTTGTTATCTTAAGCACGCCATTGACGTGATTGCATAGATAATGTCAGCATCTCACGATTTCACCATCACCACCATAAGTACACATATCTTATTTCATCAATATGGCAATTTTCACATTTGTTATCCTCCAATATTGCCCTAGATTAACTAATTACGAGCATTGCACTTTCTCATCTAAAAGAAGGAGTAAAGCCGATGAATTTCAAAATTAAACTTGGAAAAGATAGGAAAAATTGATATAAAAAATTTCTCTATCGTAAATTGTCTATGATTACTGTTTTTTTGAACTCTTTGGTAATAAGAATGACTCCATATGACGTGGAGGTGAAGGGAAAAAAGAGAATTGAAGGAATGCTTAAGTCTCTCTTAGCTCCGTACCTTCTATTACCTTATTTTAAACGTTTCTATTTTCTCATACTGGAAGTTTTACCAATTCGAAGTTTTTGTGTGCACATTCGCTTCAAACACTTTATTTAACTGCAGCGTTTGTGAATTTGAGCCTGATGATCCAGTTTATGAAACTAATTTAAGTCTCATTTTTATAGTTATGAGGAAGTAAATATCATAGAAGCAGCTGTCGTCTCGAGATAGGACTAAACATGTATAGTAGAGTAAAAACTAACTTCTAAACTTCTTCTTTCGGAATAAATGCCCTAAACATAAACCAAGAAAGAACATAGAAAATTTCAATTTATTTTTCCACTCATAAAATTTGAGGAGATTAGCTAAAACTTAATTATTATGTGGATAAAAATCGGATGGAGTCTCTTCAAAACTTAAAATGTCGTATCTTCGAGGATTCAAAGGTCTTTTTTGCTTCCTTTTGAATATCCCTTTTTATAGAATATTAAATTTTTGAGTCATTTCCCCAATCATCTAAAATAATTCCTACTATTTTCTTCAAAATAATTCGCCGTAAATAATTTCGCTTTATCTCCGATTGCTTGCTTTCCGAATTGCATAAATTCTCTGTAAAATCGTTTTGAAGTCCAAAAATGTTAGTCACAATATATTCTGCACACATTAGTCCGGTTTCTAGCTACTTTAAATTTGTCATAACACTCAATTCCAATTTGAATATCGCAGCTAGTCCGTGAGAAATCCAATTAAATAACTCTAACATAGGAGGCGAAACTAAATATATATATATTAAGAGGAAGTATGCAAAAATATACCACCCCAATTAATCAGTAAGTAATCCATTGCAGAATACTTTTGTGACTACTGAAGTAATATCAATGGCACAGTGAATGTTAAATATGGCATATTACATGAAGTCTAAGTGAAGACATTACTGCAAATTTAATAAAGAATTTATGCAGGCCGCTAAAATTATTGTAATGACATTATTTGTAGCAAATATAGTGCACATCAAAATTCTCTGAAGAAAAACATAATGAAAATGCCAGAAGGCAATCTTTTGCATCCTCCAAACACTTCCTTTTCCAGATTTGTTTCCTTTACGTCTGGAGAAGTCGCCATTTTGTACAAAGGTCTTGAAATGAAAAAGATACCAGACGAAGGAGGTAATGAGGGTACTTGTGGAACGAAACATGAAATATAAGAAATGAGTATATTTTGTTGGTTTCTTCGATAGAGTTCAATGACCAGAACAGATGGGGATATTAAAAAAATTGGGTTGGACGTAAAAGATAGGCGATTGGTGCTAAATTTGTTTTTAACACCACGAGATAGGATTGAAATAAAAATGTGCAGAGATACGAATGGCTGTAGGACAAGACTGTCTTTTATTACCAATACTTATTTATATATAGTAGTGAAATATGATAAGGAGTAAATAGTGGAGGGAGTGAAAGATGGTTAGGAATTAATGAATCTGGTAAGAAATGCTGACACCAAACCTATTGTTTGTGATTCCGAAAATGGTTTACAAATTTTAGTAAATGCACTGAAAACTAAAGGGCTCAAAATGAAAATAAACTTAAGAAAAACTGGATTAACAAAAAAGAAAGGCAAATTCAATAACAGAGTTAATGAGGAAATCTAAAAAAAAGTATAAATTCTCTTTCTGTCTTTCTCAAGATAGTAAGAGAGAGACAGCAAGTCATATACATTCTAAATTTTCTCTCATACCAAACCTTTAGTATGCAGGCTTTCAGAATATCTTGGCTTCGATTTTGGGTTGATTTTGACTAATCCAAGTAGCATATTGTGCAGTAGTATAACGTTCGATAATGATGAATAATTTATGCCTGTATTATATCTAGCTATCCAGTTTTAGACTAGTATACGTACTAAGTTACCCATATACAATTTATAAAGTATTATATAGATGGAATAGTTAGTTGAAAGGCATTTTCTTGGAGCAGGAGTGGTTCTGAGAGAGAGTGGATTGAATGAAGGAGTGGAATGGGCGTGGTAACCAGAATAGCTTCCTGTAGGAAGTTTCGCTGACAAGAAGAGGGGGATGAAAAATGGAATGGGGTGAAAAGGGAAGCAGAGGGAAGGAGTATTGGACAACCCTTGAAATAGATTCGGCACAGCTTGCCTCTTTCCGATGCGTGTTTACGCTATCCCTAGATTTCTAATGCGATAAATAGAAGGTGACGAGTACATTTTGGCCACCGATGAGATATTTATTCATGCAATGCATTATAAGTCCATCTTTCTCTCTAATAGTAACTTGCTTTCTTTTCGAATTTGTTCACAGCTGTTCTTTCTTCGCCTTTAAGTTTTCTTGAATATCAGTTGCATTTCCAGAACCAACTATTGCAAGGAGATTTACCGCATCAGTCATTTTGCTGCTTCACCCTCGTTTGTTTTTGGGTTTGAGGCGTATGTGTGAAGTTAAACGTCATTCCCTTTTTTTGTGTAATTTAAAAATTGCTGTAATAATATTTGATAAGGCTTCAGAAACCCTTAACCAGTTTCAATCATCAGGTGTCAATCGTTTCCTTATTTGTCCCCAATACAGCATAATTGATTTATATCTATAAAACCATCCAATGATTTTTGTGAGAGAAGTCGATGAAATTGTTAGATATCATAACATTCTTCCCGAGTTTTTTTCTCATGAGTTTTTAAAGTCCATGATAATATAGAGTACTAAGTTCAAAGGTTACGTTTCAGTTGGAGAGGACAAGTGAGTTATTCTTCGTGAACAATTATAATTTCAATATTTTGTAAGGAAATTCCTGTATATAACGTAATACACCGAAAAATGCATCTCGTGCCTGTCTAATAGAATATGCAAAATAACTATACACAAATTCTGCTGGATTTATAATTTAAAATTAAATCCAGACCGGTTTAGTTAATTATATAGAAACGTGGAATATTCCGCTGAGGATGTCAATAAAATAGACAAAACTGGTCGATGCTATGGAATTTTTACGTAGTTATTAAATGTGGCTTATTTTGGAATTACCCATTGCAAAGGATCAGTACAACCGCTATTATCCATGCGTAGTGTCAATGAGAATCAAACAACACTCTCGGACATAATGCGGCACGCCAAGATCTTCCTCACGGTACACCGATTGAGAAGGGCCGTGGTAAGATACACTTCTGGTTGTGGAAACAGCTTCAATTGTAAACTGAAAGTAATCCCAAATATGTATCCCCTGCGATGAAGACGGCGAATGTCCGGGGCCCTCGCGCGATGGGGCGATTTGTACCCGTCTGCACACACACGCGTGACGGCGACGGGGGGCCGGAGTTGAGAGATGGCGGCGAAAAGAGCGGTTAAAAGTCACGGCGGAGTCAGGAATCGCTTTGGGCCGCGATAAACGGCGGCGGCGGCCCGTCAACGTCCTTTGACAGACGTCGAGGTCCACCTCCCGGAGAGCGGGGAAAGAAAAAATATATGGATCCTCTTTGTTGGAGCCTTTGGTATCTTAATTGCCTGGAAGATATCACGCGGAGTATAACATAATGCCGTTTCATTGTTTCTTTTACATTCGGAATATCTTATTTATCTTCGAGACCAATAGGAGCAGCTTCGATGCCAAGGGGATTGAGATACCATGCCTACTTGTTTCTTCAGTTCATTTCTCGAGAGCATCTGCTGTGTCTTAAAACTGAAAGCAATCGACAAAGAAACTTTCGTGTTTGCACCTTATGTCATACAATTGAAGTACCTTTATGTGTGTGTTCTACCAAAGACTTTCAAAGTCGTGCAGGATGCCATTCTGAATATTTTCAATCAAAGAATCGATGATTCATAACGGCGCGTACCTTTTCATGTCTCCTTTGATTCTATACACATGTGCATGGCCATAAAAAGGGAAAATTTGGGGTTCTTTCTCTTAGATTGGTCAAACTGTATACGACCGATGGTTGAAAGTACGTACATTATAGCCTGCAATCCTCATCAGCGCCCATTGCATAATAAAAGGTGTCATTTCACGAACCATGTACAGGTGGAATATGATTAATATGTTTTTGGTGTAATGAATGAGAGTGTATGTAAAAGGATTCCACTTTTTATATCTTGTATGCCATCATCAATTCAGCTGTGATCTGAATATATGTCCCAAATTAAATCTCTTTCCAAGCTGTGCTTAAATCCATTTCTTATCAGGGACGGTTTCAGACACCGAGGAAGTCAAATGTAGTTAATTAACGATCTAATAATCTCAGACAAGAAAATTCAGAACTATTCGTCGCTCTTATTTATGACGAGGAGCTAAATTAAGTCGTAATTTATAAATTACTCTCAATATATAGCAATAATTTAGCGCATTAAATCGTTAAATAACATAAAATAAAGAATAATGACTGAAATAACAAAATAACAATAATGTCGCAATTATAGATGAATGGTACATATGAGACGAATCCTCACGAGTGTCATGCATGAGAGTCAACATTGGATGCTGCAAATTTTCAGCAATTAGAGCCTTAATACATTGTCCATAAACGTTGACTTGCCAGTTTAAAGAGTGAATAGCAGCAATGAATATCGTCAACAATTGTTCTTTTGGTGTAGTCACGCATCTGAAGATTATTATATTTGGTGAATGATATATTTTAAAGATCTTTCCTTCTGACTGTTACTAATTTTACCATATACTCATGAAGAGCAACTTGCCTTATCAAAATATAAGGCTATTGAAATGAGTCCTTGCCTAATAACTGATTTCCCATTCTCTCAAGACACTTCGAGTACACAGCGTCACATTTTCGTAAATTAGTAACGCTGAAAATGATTTCATATCGAAATCTCAGTTTCTTCCTTATATTCTCTTTGGGAGTTATTCTTTATAAACCGGAGGAACTGTGAAACTTACCTGGATCGTGTGTTAAAACCGGGACGGTCCCGGTTAAAACGGGACGTATAGCAAGCCTATCTAACACATGATTCCCATTCCCCCCTGAGGAGAAGTAGAGGATGCGCCTCTTGTATCGGTCTTCGAAGGCCGTCAGTCCTCGTATAACAGATGAAGAATGAAATGCGTCAGGTTTGGAAGGAGCGCCCAAACATTGTGAAACTCCTTTACAGTATTCCGAGAAGTCTCTCGTATGTATTTGGGTCAGAGGCGTTCGCAGACTTAATTCCTTCCTTTTAAATCCGCCTCAACACGCGCAAAGGGCCCGCAACTTACAAAAGACCAGACGAAGATACTCCTCGGAACTATGAGGCGCCCCGTTTTTGAGATTCGTTGATTTTTCCGTCTTACTTTTATGCGGACATAAACCACTTCCTTTCGCCTCCCAGCAGACTATTTCAACTTCTCCTTCTGAGCAAACGGTTTATCTGTCCGCTATACTTAAAAGTTTAAAAGGAGAGTCCTTCTAAAAGACCTGGAAGAAGTATTTTCCACGGCCCGTCCGAGGTTGGATTAAGACTTTATTTTATAAGATTCTGTCTCCAATTCTTGAGCAAAAAAACAACAGTTTGTAAGAAGGAGTTTAGATAACGTAGTGTAGCTTTGTTAAATGAAAATAAATGTTCATATATAAAATTAATTACAGTCCATATCACAAGGAAATATATATAGTAGATAAATCCGTGGTCAGTTTACGTGAAAAATATATTATCAATTTAAAAATGCTCAATTTGATGTGAAATTATAGTAAATCTCATTGAGATTACCACATTGAGAAGCGTTTACCGTTGAAAAGGCTTTAAGATAGTAAATTCCTCAGCGTATATCCAAATAGCCAGTGGTATTTTTAGCACCCTTTCAATTTGTGCGATAGAAATTTTCAAAGCAGAAATATTTCTGTATCAATGAAATTTATTTATAGCATCACTAACCGAATGTCTCAGCAATTCAGATGAATTTAATTTCATTGATACAGAAATATTTCTGCTTTGAAAATTTTATCTTTTTCAGAAATATAAAATTTCCAGTTTTCCCAGGAGTCACAACTATCAGAAAATGTGTAAAAATTATTTTTTCAAGCACAGAATTGCAGCAAATTCAAAATTTTCTTTGAAAAATAATTATAATCTTCCAATTAAAGGAGATTTTCACCTATTAATGTCCAATCGGATGTTTATTTCTTCATTTAATTCGCCGGAAGCTCCTTACGTGAATTGCTGAATTTTGATACGGGAAAAATGAGGATCGATTATTAAGATGTAGGAAAATACAAGGGAATCTCTTTCGCTATAGTTAACAAGAATTCTGCTTATGTGAAATTTTTCTTTTTCCCATCAAAGTATTAATTTCAAAGTGATTTTCGTTTAATTAGCTAATTTTCCCATTGAGAATTCCCTGCATATGTTTTAAATATGCTGTCTCCTTGAGGCTGACATCTCTCTATGTCTGCTTACTTTTCTGGATTATTATTTCCCTTTGCTGAATAATTATATCCCTTTGCTGAATAATCTCGTAGTTTACTCTGAAAGCATAAACGCATACACAAGAGACTGGCTGAAATACATAAGTGACTCACAAGTTAAAGTATAAAATAAACTCCTTAAAAGATTAACTTTCTTAATTAATAGTGAAGATTGATTTTTTTATTTCTAACAGGTTTCTAGCGCTCATACCTTAGGCTCTATTCAATTATCTTGATTCGTCAGAAACAGCTAATCCTATACCGACCAAATCTTTTCAGCATGTCTGCGTAGAACTGTTTTGGTTGAAAGGATCAAGCGAATGTAAGGGAAAATGAATGTCAAATATTGATGGACCTGGTAGAGGCATAACAAGTAAAAAAAAGTCGTAAATAGTATGTAAAGGTAGAATTAAAGAGAAAATAAGGAGAAGATAGAAGGAAAAAACTCTTAGATGATGTGAAGGATGGGATTACCCAAAAAAAGAAAGAAAGGGAAAGGACAGCATTTTAGTCAGTCAGGAATCTGCTGAGAGAAACAGCGTATGCTCTTACATGCTTAAGTTCTTGACCGTACTTGTTACCGTACCTATCATCGATGGCTCAAAGATTGTATTTCTTTATAACCACGGAAATGCCATGTGTCTGTCTGTAAATGCATAAGATTTTGTTTATTAAAGAGAATCACAAGGTTCTGCTTCCCGTAAAAGGTAAGTAATGTTATTGTGGAAGAGGTACCTTTAAGATCGCCGATGCTTCGTTAAAACAACTTCATCTGGAAGGCGACAGCTTCCTTTCGCGTCCGACGAAATACGAAGATTTAAACGTAAAGTAGCCGTCTAGCAGTCGAAGAACTATTTCAAACACAGAGGAAAAAACAACCCGGATCATGTCATGGAAACCATTTCCAACCCTCTCTCTCCCCTTACAAATCCACACCATTTGCGCCCTCGTTCATCATACTGTCAAGGGCCTTCCCCACCCGCCGTCCATTGAGGAGCCTCCGTCCGCTGTTTTGACGATCCGGACATAATAAATGTTCTTGGGCCGGACTGAAGAGAAATTAAATTTCTCACTTGTTCTGGTCGTCCGAGAAGTCAAAAGGGGACGGAATATCGATCGAGAGTTGTTCTTAAATGCGAAGAACATTCCATGAATCGACCTTAAAATTCATATTTCGATTTACATGTATAAAACGATACATTCCTTACAGAGCTCGCGCAAGTAGAACTCAGAATCGTTTCTTCGAATATTCCATTCCTAATCCTGTTTATGTTCCGTCTACTTGATGTTATGGTGGTAACAGTTTGTAATCGGTATTTATTTTGATGAATCGAATTTTATAATCGATCACTTATATCAACTTTATAAAGAAATACACTCACTTATCAACAACTTTTATTAATCAGACTCTAACCATTTCTCTAAATCTCGAGTCGAATTTAATTATTTTTAATGATGTTTGAACTCTAAACATAAAATTATGATCTAGAGTATATGGTATTTTTCATAAATATTCTTCGAAATTAATAAATAATGATATTAATAGGCATTTGAAGAAATCAAGAACGAATTTTGAAAGAATCGCGGTGAATTACCATCCTAAGTCAACTTTACTACTACAACAGATTACAGTATTTCAATTACTACTGCCGTTTTAATGAAAAATACTTTCCCAAATTACCGACGTACAGATGTCATTTATAAAGAGAAATTCATCGCGAGTAGTGTTGGTGTCTACCTCCTCCAATATACTAGAATGTATGTAAAAACGTTTTCACTTACATTCATTTCATTATTCCTGAACAGCATATAAGAGTGTTACAAAAAGTAATCACAAGAGCCAGTTATGACGCAATTTTACAATATCCTAGTTATCCAAGAATATACACAAATAACGAATTTATGAAGACGCAATTATACCTTCGGTGTAAGTGGCTTTTGGTTCTAATATAAGCTCATCAGTTGTTTTACGGATTTATAGAACAATTAAAAGGTAAATGATGCAACTATGGCCTATTCCGATAAAAGTGAAAATAAATAATAACACAAGGATTGGTCAACAAAAAGATGGAAACAGTGACATAAAAATGCATAAAAAATCTGAATTAAAGCCGTTTATTCATCAGATTAGGCACTAATGAAATTAAAGACTAGCAATTCTGCAATCAGCTAGTAAGTCCAAAGAAACCTATTCAATTGAAATCCTTTTCATAGAGATTTTTTCTAGACTCAAAACAAAAAGTACAGTGTCACAAATAATGTGTGTAGCAACACCGCCCCTTATTTTCGATCGGCAGCGCGTCTGCAATGGGCTCTACGTCCCTGGGAATAGTCGCAACGACCCTTTTTCAACCCTCTTCCTGAAAACCCTTCCATTTCCACCCCTTACGACCTCTCTCCTTTATTTAATTCTTCCTCCTTCTTCCCTCTTTTATCTCTCTCAATTCTCTTTTATGCATTTCCCGCACCTTCCAATATTTTCCTTGCAGCGTCGCTTGTCATTCTGTCACCCTGTTTTCCCACTCTTTTTCCCTCTGGAATGTTTAATCCGCTCTTTTCCCACTGACTTTATGTAACTCTACTTAATTCGCTCCTATATCACCCTCTTCTATTTCCTCTGCTGAATAATAGAACGTCTGAGGGGTGGAATTTTGAGCTGAGGTTTCCGCGCCTTTTTTCTTCGGAAAGTGTCCTTTTTTACGCATCTCTTTGCCGCCATCGATTCCGCCCAACTTTAAGCGTTACTGCCACTATTTGAACGGGGGATTTACTTAAATTTCCATTCTCGATTTTTAAAGAAAAAATATCGATCATGTTAAAATTTTCTTTAAAATCAGCAACGCAATTTGAATGAAGTATCCAAAAAATATCACAAACCTCAGTAATCAAGTACATTGTTTCATTTTTATATGGAAATACAAGGGTGATCATTTCTTCATACATCAGGGATATCTACGTAACCTGATACCAATAGGAACAGAATTATTTATTTTGTAGTCTGAAAGATTGCTATCAATTCTGTTCAACTTCTTTTAAAATCTTATTGCATTCAGTTATCTGCAATAATTAAAATTATTTTTTTTTAATTGATATCTCAACTCGGCTCTTAAGTCTTTAGCAATAATATTTTTGTTTTAGCGAAAATCTTTCCTGTAAAAGGAGAAAAATTTTTCTTTAACTTCAGCTTTGGAATTAGTTTAATTTATGAATCTCAATATATTTAATTATTTGCGCCAATGTTGATTTCTGCGAAATTTTGACATAACTCCCAGAATTAAATGGGGTATTTCTTAAACTTACTTTACCTAGTATCATACACTAAACTTGTTTAAACTTACTTTATTTAGTATAATGCACTTAAAAAATTGCAATCTACTTGGAAGATATTTGTTTACGAATACCAAAGTGAATCATCAAATATGTTTGTAAATTTTACGTTAATAATTGGTGAAGATACTGAATCGAATTCTTTTTGAGAAAACAACTTACAAGAGTACATCTGGTCAGTAACATACACAAACAAGATGTTTCTAATAGCAACGCATTTTCATTGATAAATTGAGTAAAGATGGAGTTACACCAATTTACACGTCGGAAGGTTAAATTATGGCAAGACGGTCAGAAGGTTTATTTCATTATTCTAATTTTGAAAGATTTTTTAGATCTATTGCTCTTTTATTAGCAAATATATTTCATTTTTATAGTTTAACTCTTGTTTTTGCTCGGTTTCTTTCACAAGATATTCTTTTCATAACGAAAACCTTTTCTGCAAGGAGAAGTAGAGTATCATACAATACTCTTAGCAGGTAAATATTTGTAGCTTAAATACCAAGCGTAACATTCCAGGAAGGTATTCTAACCATTGAACTTCAATGGCTTCGTATATTCCTCTCTGTTAATGTAGGAGACTAAGGTGCGAGTCCCAGTCATGTCGATAATTTTCCCTTTTCTAAATAAGTAATTGAAATGGTGTTTTGTAACAAGCAAATATTGATTGAAACAGCTATCGTTTCTCCTTCCATTAATTCTGTCTGAATTTTATCCGTCAATTCATGTTTACTAAGTTATTATATGGGTATTATAATGAAATCCATTTAAAGATTTCAAGTAAAATTATTTTTGACAAACTTTTTCCAATTTCCGTTTTTGTAATTATGATCAGTGATTACGTTTTTTGGGTTATTTTAGATAAAAATTAATGAATTAAAGCCAGAAGGTATCATAATTTAACTTTTTATTGTTCAGAAAATTTTTAGTAAAGAGGTTGAATATAAAAACATTCACAAAACAGATGATATTGCATTGTATCATCAAAGATACAATTGAATTAATATCAGAAACAATAAAAGTCATTTAGAACCACCGTAATTGCTATCCTAGATTTCTGTATAAGCTCCAAAGGGAAAATTTCATCCATCATGGAGCACCGCTTCCCCTTACAATGCCTCTGAAATGTCATTAAATCAGCCGATATATTCGATTGTTGCTAAATTATCGTCGCCATAGCGATCGGCCGAATGAAGCTGCTCCGACGAGAATTATGCCTCGATATCGGACAGTGCAATCCTCCGATCGCAGATTCCGAGAAGGGATTCGAACCCGAGGCATCCGAATGGTCATCTCATCAGTTTGCCCGGACAGGCGCAAGGGAGGTGCGAGATAAAAATGGACCATTTGGAAATGGCTTTCCAAGGAAGATAAAGGGGATGTGTGTGGTGAGAGGGTAGTCAGGTGCAAGTGGCATTGGATTGAGTGCAAATGGTCCCTCGTGATTTACAGCGTATTGGTCCAAGGAGGAGAGATAAGGAAGATGTCCTAGGTGAGGCAGGTCTCCTCAGAGTCATTTTTTTATCCCTTTTGGAGGAGCCGATAGAGATCTCGGGAGGCGAGAAAAGTGTTGTTAATTCCCAGCGATTCTCTCGGCTCATTCCCAAGGATTTTCGGTGCTCTTCGAATGCGCGTTATACGGAGCTGTTTTCAGTTCGAAATGTGCAAAAAATAAGTTTTTCTCATTCAATGTTTAACATTATTACCCTTCTCTTTTTATAAATTTGAACACAGTTTTGTTTTTGAAGATTTTTACGTTCATATATCAAATACTAATCCTACTTTTAATTCAAATTTAATTTATCAGTAAATACTTTCAAAGATACCAGCCTACGTACAAACAATAAATAAGGCAAAAGTAAGATTGAGTTATGCCTATTCCAGTCTCCTTCCCAGCTCAAGTTGTTTATAAACTATGGAGTTAAAGGTACAAGTGTTAAAAAAGTAAATCAGACTTTTTAATTAAAAAAAATATATATTTTTGAAATGGGCGTCAAGTTTCATCGCACAGATAGATATCAGCCATCACAGCAATGTTTGATTTTCCTGCAATGCAAAGCAATTGTCACACAGTGGCATAAACGTGATAGAGTTGTGATTTTTTTATAAATTAGTGCGTTTTTTTTATTTGCACAGGCTGATTAAGAAGAGTATCTAATTTGGCTCCTAATTTATATAATTTAAAGTCAAATAATTGACCTTTGAATGGTGTATAAAATGCCCCACTATAATAGCTGATCGTTAAAAGAGAACAGGTATTGTAGTCTAGGTCTATGGATTTTTGCAATCGTAGAAAATAGATTGTGACAAATTACCTCCTTCCATTTTCTGTAGGATAAGTCTGTTAGGGAGGCAGGTAGTCTTTGTATATTGGAGAGATTCCCTCAGAATGCTATTCTACCCATATGTATGACTTATGATAATGCATTTTAGATCGCGAATCAAAGAGGTATCCGATAATTGGAAGCTCTAAAATTGCAAAAAAAACTTTTTTTACAAGCCGCTTTCTAACATCCAGCTCATTATTTTTGCTGTTAACAAGTGTTTCTCTTAGACCGCCCAATTAGCTCAGCCTATGTTAATTCCCTCTCACAAATCCAATTCTTCTTTGTTGTTATTATTTCCTCATTCTAAATATTAAAGATAATTGGCTATTGAGGTTGTGGATGAGAGGCCAACTTCGGCTTAATCTTTCGATAAAAACCTTTCTTCCAAAACATTATATTCTTTCTTCCAAATTGTTATAATTCTTCGAACCATTCAAATGAGTCAGTTTCTAATTTTACCTGAACATCTTCCTTTCCTTCCATCTCTTTGGCCTATGAATATGGCTCTCTCTCTCTCTTAAGGGAACAATCGAAAGCGTGTGAATAAAATCGAATGACTGTGCACATTGCTGATCCCTTGTCGTCATCACCTGGGTTTCTCCGAACTCATCCTTGTTTACTAGAAGAATGACATGCGTTTTCGGTGTCCCTCTAATACCCGAAAGATTCCCTGGAATGCGGACCTCAGCATTACTAATCGTGTAAGCCACGAAATGCCTGCATACAGAATCAGTTATCCCACATTCCAAACATTTAGAATGCCACAAACTCTTGAAACTTTCTTTGTTCTTGGGAATGGAGATGTTTCTTCCTTATCATAAATTTTGTCAAAACCTAGTCTCTCTATGCTTCTCATTTCAAGGGATAGTGGAAAATATAGAAATACGTTTCCTTTTGTTAATAAACATTCCAAATACCCTTTACAACTCTGCTAGAGCAATTGAATACAGATTTTTTAAGCATTTGAATATCAGAATAGTATGAGTATGTATGCTGCATCACTACTCATACCAATAGGCGTCTTTGTCGACGTTCCTCGCCTCTATTCAGTGAAAACAGAAAGGATCACCGTTCTTTTTAAAACCTCCCGATGTACAGATATGTGCAAAAAAACTTTAACCCTTAATATTATATAACCCGCGGGACGCGGGAAGTTTTCTTTGCACATAGCTGTACATTTCAAAAGTAATTCCGTACGTAACTTACGTACCGTAGTTAGCTGTAATTAATTGACATATGTGATCGTATACCTTATGATATCCTTCTCATTAAACAATATATACCATAGTTTAATTCATCTCTTACGAAAATTTGAGCTAAGCAATACTCTTTTAACTAATCTACCTCCATAAACATACTTGGATAGTCACCTTACGTCGTCTGCAAATCAAAGGCTAATACTCTTTATCTTTGAAGGATCGAAGCTGAGTCTTTCTGATTGCCTTATGTAAAAAAATATCGTAAATTCAGTTTTTATCGAAAGCATTTCCTTCAGAGCTTAAAAAAATATTAATAAAGACCGTACTATGAAAATTGCATTTTAATCATTCAGCATTCTTATCTGTGGCGAGTGTTACTCAAAGCTAGTATCTACGGAGATTGCTTTAAAACAGCCTAAACTTGCTTAAAAAGTAAATACCCTGTCGTATGGACAACTAGTCTTGAAATCTAGTTAGTAATTATACCGCGTTCTTTTGCGATCATACGGGGAAGGTGTTACATAGAAAAACAGTGTTAGATGACTAGATTATACTGAATAGCCATAAATATCCTCATTTGTAAATGTATTCAACTTGTCGATAGCAAATATAATATTCTCAGAACAACAGCAATGAATTGTACGATAGGGAAGTTGAAGCCAAAGTAATAAAAGCTCCATGCTCAATATTTTTCATCTGGTTATGTAGATAATATAAAAATAGGTAGAACATTTTTTATGGAAACGTAATTTTATTTAAGGCCTGGTATTTCAGTTGCTATTAATCGATGTAATATCTGGTGTGAAATATGGGAGGCCCGATATTCCAGGATGCGAAGTTTAATTTCGCGTCGGCATTTAAAGAGCGTATCAGAGTGTGTTCATCTGACATTTAGACGTCGACTCATCCATAAGACACTTTGCCATCACATTTTCTTTGGACACTGTGTCAACCTGTGTCACATGACTCAGATTGGCAGCATGGCGATTATCGGCCAATGGGATGAGCGCTTCTGTCACCGACACGTCACTCCTTTGCCTTCGCATACACTCCCTCCGCACACTTTTAAGTGTCACAAGAGAGATTTACATAAGAGGAGAAAAGTTACATGTGAAATATACGCCCAAATAATAATGTAGAAATTCCAATCGAATTTCTAAAACTATTAAAATAGAACACCTTAACATTCTATTAATCGTGCCGCGTTGTTTTCACGGTCTATTATTCTCTATCAGCAAAACTGTGCATCCAAAGAAGAAGATAGAAACTAGAAGCAGTGTCTCTCTTTCATTGGAAATAATCATCACCTCATATTAGCTAAGTTGTTTATATTAAGTGTTTGAAGATCAAACTGTCCCTCTAATTGCAGCTTTAGATTATTTTGTCAATATTCTTAATTTAACAAAACGTCTTTCATAGAGAAAAATCTTGTGAAAAACATAGTGCTTTTTCCTATTATTTCAAATACATTTTGATCATAATCATGGGATTTAGGATACTTAATAAAGTGTCAAATTTAACACAATTCTAATTCAACGCTAGGCGTTTTATTTACTTTAGGTTTAATTTATTGGGTAATCTAATATCGTAACGAAAATGTTATATACTAACACGATACATAATCAGGTCTTACTTGGCGGTAATTATCAACGCAAAACAACTCCATATTGGAAAACATATACTATTTTTTGTGGTCGATTAAATGTTTTCCTTATGGAGTTGTTTTAACATGTTTGATTATAAGCATAATGTTTACTACTTGTCACTATGAATCCTTTTTATATACAAAATGTATGCTGTAGTGAAAAAAGAAGATAGCTAAAGTGTAAGTGGCGATGTGGAAAGTAAATTTTGGGGTACTGATTAATCTTAACAACTTCTAATTAAAAATATTGCAAACAATAGGGAAATTGCTCTCCCTCGAAACTCGAACAAATTCGAATAAAAAACCTGAAATAATTAGCTGCGAGAAGAACCACTCTTGAAAATTCTTGTCATTCTTTTTTACTTATTAATCTCATACCATTATCTTTCTCTGCTTACAAATACCTTCATAGTATTCAACAGCAATTGTTCGTAAATATGTAACTTAAACTAATCCAATCTAACTATCTATGTAACTTAATCTAATCCTTGGGTAAACTGGAAAGAGAAGGGGCATGAAATGATCTGACGAGGCCAGGGCTCGACCCCGGATCTTTCACTTACCAGCCCTTTTCTCTGACCATCCCCCCTTCTAAACACCCAATCGTACCCTTACAATTGAAGCATGAGATCAACGCAACTGCACAGTTTTCCCTGAGAAATCTCATTAGGATGGGAGTCACTCGGCCACGCCCCCTTCAAATCGTGAAGGAGGCCAATCACTAAGAGCACGTGTCAGTTACACCTCCAAAACACTGTTAATGCCTCTTATCCCCCCCTCTGATAAAAATCCCACACTTACTCGCAAACCGCCCTTGCTCCACTACGCCCCCCTTTTTTTTAGCTTCGCCCCCTTTGCCAACCCCCTTCGCCCGCCCCTTTTGCTTGCCCCCATCGCCCCCATTGTCCCCGAGTGACGTCTCCTCAAAATAACGAACTCTTCTCGCTGATGTCATACGCCCAATTCATTGGGATTATCGCAAGGCGTCCGAGCGTTCTTTTTTTGCCCAATTTAATATGCGTGTCTGACTCCTGCAAATAGTTCCTTCGACGTCGATTAGACGAGGGGGCGAGATGATGTCCCTTCGACGCGTATTCATTGTCCACACCAGCGTAACGAACGCTACTGCAAGAGATACGTAAAAATGCATGCAATGTATCCGTTCCATCCAAGGGGTAAGGAAGGTTATATAGAAGTCATGCAATATTCGAAGAAACCTTTCAGTGCCTATGTATGGTGACATTCGTAATTTCATAATATATTATTGTGACATTGTATATTGTTTATGTTGTACCTATACTTTTTAAACAACAAAAATAACGCTCAATAAAAAAGAATAAGAGATCTAATATTGGAATTTATACATAACCACAAAATACATACAAGCACGATCATGGTTTCGATGCATGGCATTATCATGAGGCCTATGCTATGCATCAAAACCATGGTCATGCGTGTATGTATTTAGTGGTTTTGTATGAATTAAAATATTGGATGTATTGTTCTTTTTATAATTATAATGATCTTCCACCAAGCGGAGGTCGATATTACCAACCTTAAAAGAGCACTTGTTTTCTGCTGTTTATTTTATCTGTAAGTACCTTATGGAAATGTAATTATCTTTAATGCTGTGATCTGTCTCTTTCTTTCTATTTTTCTTTATAATTTAATATATTATTTCACGTACCACTTCTCTATTTCAGTGTTTTCCTGCAGTGGATATGTTTTCTGTAATCAATATCAACACAGTTTTTTATTTGCTCTACAATATCTCTTTCTTTCTATATTTCTTCTCTATTTCCGCATTGCCTGTGTAGGATACGTAGGTTATCTGCTAGTTTGAAATACCTGCTTCAGTAATCTACACCTTAACCTTCTGTTCTCAAACATTCCCAATTCTTCTGCTTTCACTGAATGTCCAGCCTTATTTGTTGATCCTCTTTCCCCATATATGCAAGAACGAATCAGTTTAAGAATATATTTTTTTCGCGAGCGATACGCAAAAGCTATCGATTAAGGAAGTAGATTCATGGTGCTTACACCCCCTGCCACACGTCGGAAGGCCCTTTGCAGACGTACCTACATAGACGTAGATACTCTAAGGAACGTTTATAAAAGTTGGTTTTCCCCCAAGATATGAGTTTGTAATATTGTTCCTATTTGTAATAACTTGTTTAATTTTATTTCTACGCAGTCTTGGTAATGAACCCGCCACATCATCACCATAAATTGACTTTTTTACTGTGTCATAAATAAATATCTAAATACCTTTGTTAAATTATTCAACACAGCCCAAACTATTTTTAAAAAACCTAGAGAACCCAACTTAACAACAAGTAATAAAATCACGACGGGAAATCACATACTGCCCAATGGATACATTTCCCATACATTGGGGAAGCTCCAAAAATAGCCATCTTAAGAAGTTATGCGGACACGAACTTTGTTACGTTTCAGTAATCTGTGCAGCATCAAAGGGGTCCTCCGTGGATTGATGTCCCGAAAGTGCTCTGCTAACGGCACGTGTCAGGAAGAGGGCGTTCCCGGCGAGGTCATTAGCGGCTAAGGTCATTGCAATGGGCGTTTAGGGCCTCAAGGGATGGGCCGTCCGATATACAATATGATATTCAAATAACAAAGCATCGTTACTATACTCCGGATATCGTTAAGATTTTAATGAAGAGAATACGTTAAGACGGATGGGAACTATTTATTCTTTGTCCACGGTCCAGCTGTCCTTATCTTCATCATGCGGAGTTCAAATTTCTCTCTGAGGATATTTATAGAAACGTATGCAAATGATTTCATTACTAAGCTGGGGAGACTGACCATAACCCAACAAGGCGAAGACAAGATGCCTTGAATCAAGGAATCGGGTGGAATAAATGGCGCGATTTTCCATGGAATATGTTTTTACTTCAGATATTATTTGAAATTGAATAGGATATTAAGTTCTTGAAATTCGTAAAGTTTTCTTATTCTTGCCTTTATATTTTTTAATATTAATTTAGTGCTGCCCATAGATAATTGTTTGCTATAATGTTAATTTCTCGGCTTCTGCGTGTTCGTATGTTTTAAAAATATTTCTGTAACTATAGTGAAATCAATGATTTCCACCTAACCAGGGTACCTCAATATTTTTCATTTTATCTTGTCGACAAATTGTCAACCTATATTTTAAAGCACTATGTTATTCATATAAAAAAGTAACTTCTGCCATTTTAAGAAAGTAAATATAAAATTTGATAGTAAAATATATAAAACGAGGCAAGATGATTGTCTAACTCAGGATTTAATTGATAATTATTTTTATTGTGTTTCTACAGTTGACTTTCGATCTTCTGTTTGCTCAAAGACTCAAATGTAAAGGAGCTTCTCAAACTATTGTAAATTTTGAATTTATCTGATAATTTTCTTTGAGGTACCCTTTTAATTAGGCTAAAATTATCATTTTCATGTTATGTAACGAATAGTTAGGCTCTGAAAGTAGTGCATAAATGTATCTACAGACACTGTATGTATCAAGTGCACATATTGCTGTAAATTTCCAATTTCGTGGTCTTTACAGTCAATTCCATCAGAACTTGTAATGATGAAAAATAACAATTTGTACTTTTTCCACTGTATTTATTAAATGATGGAGATCAATCTCTGAAATCTCCTTGAAAATCTCCTCGATGATGGAGATCAATCTCTGAAACTAGTCGTGTTTTGTTTCCATTCATTGTTTTTCATAAATACCGTGGAAAAAGTACAAATTGTTCTTCTTGACGTATTTCCACAAGCCATCGCCAAAGACTGTGAATTGTTTATTTTTATTTAGAACTTGTATCATATTTGAGCATATTTATGGAGGGATTTTTAAGAGAACTGCTATGGAACTTACGACGATAAAAAATTAATATTTTAATATCTGTTGAGATTTGATAACAACCTAATATTTAACTTGCTATGCTATCCTTCTGATCTCTGATGCCCGAGTTTAAGGTGGACCGATGGGCCATATAATATGCTTAGAGATACACATGTACTAAATTACACGTTGGGTAGAATAAAAATAGTTTGTCGGACAGTTTCCTCAGGGTCTCGCTGTACCGATGCGCAAATTGTCCGATAAAATGATGCACGATGGGAAATTATCTTTTCCATACATTCTTATAAGGCATTCTCGTGGGGCGAGTGCAAATGATATGCAGAAAGCGGGAGTGCAATTTCGGTGTGGCCTCGTATATAACTTCGCGGAGCTCTCAAGAGAGGGCGACGGAAACAAAAGAGGCTTGAATATGTGGAAAGGGTTCGGTGTTTGTTGGTATTCCTCCAAGTAGGCTTCTTCTCCCGCTGCACTAAATTATTCCGTAACAGCGTCTTTCCTTCCTTTTTACGTCTCTCCGTCTTCTTCCTACGCCTTCCTCCTTTTTCTCCCGCTTTGTACAGATTCAATTTTCCCTCCGTTTGCCCTCTTCATTTCTTTCTCTAAGCTCTCCATATAGGTAAAGAAGGTTAGCGTTCGCTTACGAATTCAATTTGCATTTCCAAACGAAAACTTGTCTCTTGGGGAATACTTTGACTGTTACAGTTTTGATGCGCAATGAATTGAAGCTGAATTTTTTTGTTTATACTTACTCAGAGAACGAATTGTGATATCAAATACTCGTAATTTACAACAACTCTTGTATTTGCAATTGGTGCATTTATTTTATTTCTTTTATAACACAAAACCGCCACGGTTAGTTGCATGGACAGGTGGTGACGTTAAATTAAATCATATTCAATAATCATTTCAAAAAACATATATAGTATTTCTGGAGGTAAAGTTTACTTTATCTCAAGTGTTAAGATGAAGTTCCAGCAAGCTAAGGCCGAAGTGTTTGAACTTTGAAATGTATCATAAAATATATACAATACAACAATGATACATCTATGTAAACAAATACAATTTGTTTGGTTTTTGGTGCATAAACTCTGTGTACCTTAAGCCACACATGACTCTGCTGTTTGTCTGTGAAGCAAACATAAAAATTACTTTATATCCCTTTCTTGATTATAAATGATGACTCATGTTTTCCTATAATTTCAAATCTTTTTTAATTCATAAATATCTTGTATGACAACTAACCTTCTGAAAATTGGTAATAATCGCAAGAGATTTATAACAGTTTACTTACGTATTTTTTTATTATGATTATCATTGTCTTTTTATTTTATTATTTATTCACTTTTTTGCAACGGGTTAAATGTAAGATGGGACTAATCAGTCTCAATTTCGCCCGACAATAAAGACCTTTATCTATCTATCTATCTATAAACCTGATAGTCCTTTCAGATACAAATAATCATTAAATGGATAACTAATAAGGCTTGAGTACTATTATGACTTTGAATAAACGTCCCACTAAATTTACGTAGTACATAAAGGCAAGGTTAGTCCGATCCCCTAATTATAGTTTTCATGAGTGAATGCATTTTCTGCTCCTTCCATATTCTTAAGGTAGTCTTAAAGAATTTCGAATATCAGTGTTAATCTTAAACTTTACCTGAAAGTTGTTCATGGCATATTTAATTCTATACAAAGGTTTAATATTTTCAATTTGTTTGACCTGATTAGTTACAACCTTGATATTTAGTAATTTCTCTCTGATTACTGTTGATCATTTTTCAAATTTTGTTCCTGATCCTCAAAATTTTAATTTTCCGCCTCATGATTTAGCCATGAAATGACTTAAATATTTTTTTGTTTTCTTCTCAATTCCTTTTTCATACTTCACCTTAGATAATTGCATGTGTATCATCATGATGTTTAATTCAGCTATAGATTGAAGGAATAGTTCTCGGGTCTCCAGCTGGGTGCAGGCTTCGGATCTGGCAATGCGATCCGCTGCCGGGGACTTTTTTCAGCTATAGATTATTGGCGCCCTTTTCTGGTACTTCAAATATCTCTAACATTTTACGATAATTAAAAACTGAATTTAGGACTAGTTAGTTTTATAAGGTTAGTTCTCGAACATGCTCACAATCGTATTTTCTATTGTTACTTTTGCATAAAATTATATACATAAGAAAATATTGACCGAGAGTTAAAATAGAATTCATTCAGGTTGATTTACAAGAAGGGCTTGTTTCCCTCCATATCCGCTCATCAGAAATTTATAGATCCTCAAACGCATTACTTCCTCGATATTTAATTTCAAACAGAAAAGAACGGATAAACTCGCGGACATAACTCATGAAAATGCTAATTTTAGGTCGGAGCTCTTCCTCCAAAAAATTGTAAAATTTCCCCCTCGAGAATAAAATCTTCGGCGAAATTAATTCCGCAATGTCCAAAAAAAACATCGACGCGATATCTGGCGAAGCACGAAGTTTTCTTCACTTCTGGCTTTATTCCTCCCTCCCGTCGTAAACTTTAGCCATCCTCCCTTTCCCACGTTTAATTAATTCTTTATTGTCTTGTACCACCGGATTTACCTATAGACTCCCTTCATTTCGCAAGCCACCCACCAAGACTTCCGTCATACAATCCTTTAACCGCAGAATGAAACGGCCCCTTAAGAACTCGCGACTTGCTTCCCATGGAATACAAGCGACACCCCTTTCGAATTAGAATTTCAATGGAATTCCCTTTCTCGAGAGAATAAATATATTTTGAGAAGGGGGCGTGTCTCCTCCTGAGGGAGGATTTGGAAGAGTTTTTCGGAGTCGATGCAAATGGGGATGAAAGGAAGTCGTGTCGCGTGAGGGGAAGGAGTATTTGCTGCGACCCCTGTTGGGAAGACTCGTAAGCTACTTTAAGAGTCTCGTTAATGTAACAGTTGCTTCCAATGAGGCGAAATGCGCCTTTTTGAAATTAGATTTTATTCCGACGACTGCGAGGAAGTTTTCCGGTGTAAAGTAAGCGTCTTCGCCGTTATTAATTGGGGGTAATAAACAGATCGTTAGAAACCATTGCGTTGCTTCGGTAGTCGAATGATACAACTAGAAAAGCTACGTCGAAGGCGACGTATAAGTATAGTATACATATATAAATATATATATTGTATAGTATATATTTATATTGTATAGTATATATATAGTAACAGCTCTAAAAATAGTAAGGTTTTTCTTAAGGCGAGATAGAGACTAAAAAGTATCTTCTTCCATACCTCCGTCAAAGATGTTATTAATATAAAAAGTTTTATGCAGGTGAATAGAAATAGGCATAAAAACTTTAGAAGGAGTGGATGGGAAAAAACCTAAGGTGATATCTTACGAAAAAAGGAACCTCAACAAGAAAAATGGATTCAAGTACACAAAAAGTTACTATTTATATTACTATTAAAGTTACTATTGTCCATTAGAGTAGAACTAGGTAATTTCGTGACTTTGATAAGTTCGTAACTTTAGTAAGTTCATGATAAAATTTCAAACATTCATTATGCAATTCCTAGTAGCTGTATTGGTTCAAATTTTGGCATTTCTCACAATCACTTCTCTCCATAGAAAACCCCACTTACTTTACTTCATTGTAAATTGCTAATCGGATTGTAAAACGGATGTTTGAAAGTGTATTACGAAATTGCCAATGTTTACCCTACTTATCTGGATAAAGAAAGTGATAAATAAACTTTGCCTGTCCATTGAATGTTTAATCATCATCGGTGAAACTTTTAATGCATCAATAAGTTCATTTCTCACTTTTTTCCTAATGAAAGATTTATATAATATTTATTTTGAATTTATGAAATATGTTCTTTGAGGATGGCAGACTTGAGCAAACTACAGTTCAAATCCAAAAATCCATTAAAATCATAGTTATTGGATATTGCTCAGTGATTATTTAATATTTTAGTTTAATATACATTGTCACTTTAATCTTGTTGCCTAGAATTTCCGTGCATTGCTATTTGACGTTGTATTATTGAATTGAGATAAGTACAGCGCAAGTGCTCGTACTGCTTTATTTAATTGAATAGTCCTTTGATACAGAATAAAGAAGAATTAATCTTTCATCCATTTTTTTACAGCTTCGTTCATAGCTGTAACGACATGAAAGCAACTGAGGTACGAGTGATACTGAGTAATGGTCTCTATGATGAGGAGTGAGGCAAAACCCCTCACTCCTCATTATAGATCCTCCACGTACTAGCTCTTGGTAGCTACTGTTTGGGGAGATATGGCTCGGCATTCGGCCTGTATATTTCACAGAAATCGGAAGGCGGTAAACGGCGAAAAATATGGAAAATATTTTTCTTGACATCTGATGGGAATCGTTTGGTAAATAATACCAAGATATATTTTTAAATTCGTCTGTAAATTTAAATCATATTTTTAATTTACAAATCATTCTTGAAAGAATTAGCAAATAAAATGGGTAAATATTTCTCTCGGAAGGTCATATCCAGCTACGAAAGAAACTAACAACCTACACTGGAATAGCTTATTATATATATATTCATTCAAATAGTAAGAAAAATGTTTAGGAAGAAAAATGAAGGCAGAGTATAATTTTACAAATAGTATTTTCTCTTGCCAATATTAAGGATTCTGGGAAATAAAATCATTTAAACTCATATATTAGTTTCAGGAAGTAATGGAAAGGCCGCATGTGTCTGATGCAATAGATGGTGCGCTGCAGCACCTCCTTAGAGGCCTAGAATTAAATGCTGATACTGGCCGAATATTATGCGGAATCTCAACAGAAATTGAAAAGGAAAAAACACTTAAATCTGTATAACAACTCCAGAAGCGTCCTGATATTAGTAGGATTCTGTTCTGCCGACCTCATTCGGGAACAAATCTACAAACCCTTTCTCGGCGTGAGGTAAGGTTATCTTATAGTAAGTTTATTAGAGTACACCTAACTGGTTTAATAATGGGTACACCTACAAAAGTTATTTTAATAATGTAAATACACGTACGAGGTTTATTTCTCCACAGAATAACATAATAGTTATACGTAGCCTTAAATGAATTAATAAAACGACAGTCTAATTCTATTTCATAATCTTTCTTGATTATTTTTCAAGAGATGCATGGATAAATTTTTCGTTCCGCTTCAAATACCGATTTCTAAGTTACTCGGTTAGTTATTTTTAGCATGGTATATAGCTCTTAATTTTTTCGTTATATTCCCATGCACAGATATTTGTTTTTCAACGTAAATATTAACCCAAAGAATTACTCAGGCTTCTCATATATTCGTCATCCAACTTTTAGGCAATGAGGAATTGAAAAAAGACCTTCAATCCTTAAATGTAAAAGAGAGATTCAAGATATATCCTTAGAATATAGAGAGGACATTAAAGTTTCCTCGCAAAGAAGGAGTGAATCGTCCGTTTACTGGAGCGCATTACCCCGTTCACAAATCCAACGCTTTTGGCATTAATCCACGCCTCTCCTTTAAGGATTCCATATCTGAAGGAAGTCGAAGACGTATGTGAAATGGGCTTTCCGAGAGATCCAGCTGTGGAGGAGGGGATTGCCAGCATCCCTTTATGGACCACTTCAATTCCTATGCATTTTCATTTCGGCATCTATTTTCATATCCTTTTGCGTTTCTCGGAAAGTCTTCGTTCTTCGCTCTAAAACTTCTTTTTTCTAATTTTTGGTTAGTGACGTCAAATACTAGATTACGGAAAGAACGAAATTGGAATAATATTGATATTGATAACTACCGAATTAAAAAAATGTGGAATTTACTTAATTTTGATTTTGCGCTGAATCGAACTTTGAATCTGCCAAATTTGAGGACCGACTAATTTGCAAAATGCTGAGTTTAAAGAAATGATCTTTCCAAGATGTCGAATTTTGAAACTATTTTAATATCAAATTTGATATTCTACAATAATCGATTCCATGGTTTTCACCATTGAAGCCAGAGAGTGTCATGTTCAGTTAGGATTGAACTCCGAGAAAAGACAGAAGTTTCTCTGACTTTTTCTGCTTGTATTTTTTTCGTTTGATTTGATTCTCATAATTGAAGCATGTGCGGGGTTTGTAAGTTCATCATTGAGATACTTTAACCAGGAGTTTCAATTGGTATTAAGGCATACCTACTCAATCTTATCCCATAAATGCAACCATAATTTCCCATAACATAATATCTTAAGCAGTAGAATTAACAGAATTTTGATTTTGAACTCAATAAAATTTGAAAGCTACCGAGTTTGATTAATGCTGTGTTAACTAAAATTGGATTCCGGAAATATATAATTCTAAATATAACTTCGATATATTAAAGTTGATATTTTTCCGTTTCGATAATTTCAAATCGATCCTATAGTTTTCAACATCGAATCTGGAGAGGAAAAAAATTAGAAATCATGGAAGTCATGGAAAAGAAAGAAGTTTTTATGATTTTCTCTGTCCATACTTTATTCCTCTATTTGATTCTCATGAATGGGAATTTAAAGTTCATCATAGAGCTGCTTAAATCTGGAAACCTTACCTTTTCAATCTTATCCCTCGAGTTGCGATTGAGAAAAAGAAGTTGGCCTCCACACCCAGATTTTTAAATTTAGATGAAACAACCGAAGATGCAGCAAACCAAACGCATATCATCCTCGATTCCTCTACGATTAGCTAGCGCGTTCCCACTGAATCCGAAATGCAAGCCTTAAATATATACCCCCTCTATTTCAACCCTTCATATTTCTGCCGAGCGGGTAGCAGGTGTTGTAAGGGAAGAAGGCGTTCTAGGGGAGCGTTCGGAAAAATCCTCTATCAATTTATTTGTTCATCTGCATATCCGTGAGGAAGAAATGCTTTCATCCAATTTGTTTTTCCGCCCTCCGCTGTGTTTGTTATTCCCTGCGCCAGCTCCTCTTAAATCTCCCCAAAGAAGAAAGCCCCATTCGCTTTGAGTGACGCCCTTTCTCTGCATTTCTCCATCTGACGGCCGTTCCAGGAAACGCTGTTTGGAAATCCTTCCCTCAATAGATGCAGCCAATCAAAGGGGAATAGAATCAACGGCTCATAGATCTGAAATTCATGTTATTGTAACGAAGGATTGATTGTGGAGAAGGGAATTATAATTATAAGATCTATTATTCTTTGTAGAATTACTATTTTGTAAATTTGTATTTGTACTATTACAAAATACTGTTTTCTATCTGTAGGTTTCGCAGGTTTTTCACACTCCCCTTCTAGGGAGTGTTTTCCTGCAGTGGAAATTTTTCCTGAGCCCTCAGCTTTGGTTTTTTAAAAATCCACATACTAATTTTCTTCGTGTACTTTTGCAAACTATCTCTTTCTTTCTGTTTCGCATATGACGATGGGTTAGATGTAAGAAGAGACTTTCTAGTCTCAATCTCGCCCGAATAAAGGCCTTTTATTATTATTATTCTTATTATTATTTTGCTTTAGAACAACAAGTTGAATTAGTTTTCTGCTTTTCTGTTGGAAAAAATCATAGAAATAATTTGACACTCGTCTTTTGCTTTCGAGGAGAGCAAGGGATAACTACCTCACTCCTCATCCTGTCCAGCAACTCTCATTCCCCCCTACTCTTGGTCCCTGTAGTTAAGGGGGTGAGGTACCAACTGGCTGAATAAAAAAAACTTTCGATTAAAACTTATTTACTTATCTGCAATTGATTTTATTTTCGTAAATATAGTTATAAATATTTTAATTTCATGAAACCATTTCCCCAAATACAGACTTTTTGCTAACATCATCAAACTTAATTTGATAATTGCATTAGATAGCCAAGTAGGTAGTAAGTTCGGCTGTAGTGAAAGCGGTCCTGGCATCGATTCCCGGTGGGAGTCCACGTACGAAATCACCTGAGCTGTCGAAGCACGTTTAGAAATAAAACTACTTCAATTGAAACCAAGTCAACATTCAATACAATTCATTCAATACAAATGAATTATTTATTCAGACTAAAAATTAAATTATAATTATCCTTTCTGTCATTGATTTTGCTGCTTCTTGTTTATCTACTGTTGATTTATCCTAGCAATGATTGTTGCTTCAGCAACAGCTGGATCTAAAATATTTCGTGCTTTCTTTGTTACATTTACAAACGAATAATTTCATTTAGCCAATCCTATACATTCTTGCTTATTCTACAATTCAATAGATAAAGGATGTCCGCTTGTTTTTAAGAAATGAAACAAAGCTATACGCGGCACCAATAATACACCACTTGGAAGTATATTGGTACCACGTGTCACCGTTTTACGGGTGTAGGTTGTTAATACGACCCTTAAACTGCGGTTATCTTTCTCATGTATGTCGGTTGCGTATACAACTCTTAAATAAATGCATAATTTAAGCGCTTTAGAGGACTGTTCATTTCATTTAACAGAATATGCCGGGAGAAAAATTTATTAACGTATTTTGATTTATATGAAGCCGCTATGGTAAAAAAGAACCTCCCGTGACAATATTGTTGAGAATATGCTTTGCATAACTATGCATATGCGATTCCCACTCTCAAAAAATAACCTCACTTCTTACGTCTCCCGACCGCTTAAAAACTCGCGCTCGGTCATCATTCATTTGTTTCTTGCCCGTAAATCTGCTGACGGACTATACACATTGGCTATTTGCAGGGCAACGGACCTCAACAACCGTAACTCAAACACGCTCGCTCGCTCACACCTACAGCTGGAATAAAAATATAAATAAAAGCGACAAAGCAAGGGAGAAAAATGACAAACGCCGGGCGCAGAAAACAGAGCGGGAGAGAGCGAAGCTGCGAGTAATTAATTCATTGGAAGTAATTTATACCCGAGCGGCAGAGTCGCAGTTGGGCTTTTATTGCGAGTGCACCTAATCAAATTTACGCTTTCTTTTTCCACTCTTCGCATCTTTTCCCCGATTTGTCAGTTCCTCTCCAGGACTCGCTCGCGCAGTAATTGCGCTTTCCGCATCTCTGATAAATTTATCGTTCTTTCCCCCGATTTTTAATGGGAGGAATTGAGATTAAGTGAGCACTTCCATAAGTTGAGTCGCGTCATTGCATACACGAGCACCCGAACTATCGAATCGGATTCAGGGGAGCATATGCAGTGTCCCACGCGCTGAGGTGCTCCCAAATACGCAGCGTTCTAACGAAACCCTATTCCACGAGAGGTGTTTTCAATACAATGAAGTTGATAAGAACTATGGAAGAGGCCGAAATGTTGGGGAAGTCCAATGCAAATACAGTGGAACCTCGGTTCACGAACTCAATCTGTTCCTGGACCCTGGTCGTGAACCGAATTGGTCGTGAACCGAGACAATTTCTCCCGTTGAAATTAATTTTAATTCAATTAATCCGTTCCAGACACTGAAAAATTGTATTTTTAAGTGTATTTTTGTTTAGAATGCACGTAAATTACATGCAAAATTAGTTATAAAAACAAATAAATAATTAAATTTTAATACTTTACGTGAATATTATTTTTTTAAAGTTTTTCCCTTAATTCGTCTTTATGAGCGTCATTGACTGCGATCAGTTAATAGCTTGCGTATACGGAAGAAGACCCATATGGGATAAAAGAAAATTTGAAATAAATATAAAATACAGTAATTTGAATTTAAGATAGCTAAATGTTATTATATTGCTATGGAATTTGTCCTGTTTCACTGATAAAGTAATCCGCAAATTGCTCAACCTGTCTGCAACTCTTTCTCAGGAACGATGCTGTGTTATGTCGGGATTGCCTACTGAACTGGTCGGCAGCCTTGGTCGTGAACCGGCTCCCGGATAGTCATGTGGACAGCGCGTTTGCCTTAGGTGAAAGCGGTCCCGGGTTCGATTCCCGGTGGGAGCCAATGTTAACCAACCTAAGCTGTCGAAGCACTTTTAACAATACTACTACTTGGTCGTGAACCGAGTTGTTGTACGCCAACCGAGTCAAAATTTGGTTGCCAAAGCTGGTCGTAAACCGAGTTGGTCTTGAACAGAGGCGGTCGTGAACCGAGGTTCAACTGTATTTTAGGAAATGTGAACTTTCCACAGTTTTAATTATTAACCAAACAACTAGTTAGGAGTTAAGTTGCCATCGTCAGGTCCGAAGCTTGAAAAAATAACGTTGCACTGGTTCAAAACATTGCTCAATGATAAACATTGCCATTCTCCACATAGCAAGCAACGTTTCTTTCACCAAAGGCATTGGGTTCGTCTCCAGATCGTTCATATTTAAATCACAGAGACCCATCTATAACATATTTTCCACACTTGAAATATTTATCTGTCTGTTAGATATTCAGCCCGCAGGCCGCTTGGAACCTCGCCCCCTCCGATATGAGCTACTAAGAGCTTGCAGAGACAAATGAGGACTAGACAGGATGAGGACTGAGGTAGTTTGCTTTTGCCTTCCTCTTGGAGCCAGAATCCTATATAAGTAGAACATGTCGACGCAAGTGAAGCACAATGACACTATGAGTTACACTTTTCTAGGCAGTCCATAAGGAAAGTCTTGACTAGTGCAATTATTTAATCTTACATCGGTAGCTTTCATTTCATCAAGACTGGGAATAAAGAAAATAAAAGATAAATTTTCCTCTATCCTTTACCACATGACAAATGAGAATAGTCCATTCGTCAGAGTATGATAGCAGGAACGAAATATTTATATATTTTGTAAAATTAAAATGGAAATGTATTTTTTCTAATTACATATTTGTGTGATGGGAATGAAAATGCAATGCTCATCTCTAGTCCTCTTATTCGAATGTATGTACTTTCGATTCAAAATATCTTTGATTTATACTAAATATTTCAATGTCTCCTCAAAGCTAATGATATTTTCAAAGCGTGCTCTTGTAGAAGTGAAGAAAGTACTAGAGAAGACTTCCATAAAGAATTAATGATATGATATAATTCGTTTTATGAATCGCAGAGGTTATTTTTTGTTCAAACGTATTTGATGGTAAAAGGAAATCGCTGAGTGTGGCATTAGCCACAAATATCAATGCAGATATTCAACGAAGATATATCCTATTTGAGTGATATCACATCAATCGATGATGTTTCATTCATTATCTGCTTAGCAATCACTTCAACTATTATTAACCCCACTTGTTTCCGCGTACCTTTCCTTTACATTAATAATTAGTTTTTTTCAACTTGTTTAGCTTTAAATTGAAATTTGTTTCAAAGTTTATTAATGCACTACCCAGCATATCAAATTTCATAGAATCGCAATTTTCCACCAGACAGTTATACTCACGAAAAGTCCATTTAAACCATTCGTGGTTATCTTAATGCTAAAAAGTAAACATCAATTAATTAAAATAGATTAGATACATACATTTAATTGGATAAATTGTTGATACAGTAGTGATTTGGTGTCAAATTCACATTAAACCCCTTAAGATAGAATCTTGAATGGCAAATCTCGCATAATGTATGTACTTCTCTCTTCTTCATCCTCCCTTTCATTTATTTTTTCAGGTTCTGCTGGCGATGAAAACGGCATATCTTGCGGAAGACCTTTTAATCCTCCGGGAGTCGAACATCGGACAATTTGGAACTTAAAAAGTGATTATTATCTTCAATGTGTTGAAAATTCAATAACGCACTTACAATTAGTTCTAAACTTGTCTGCCTTCTATTATATTTTTAATAGAATGAATCAACACACCCCTAATTAAGTGAAATCATGAAAGTGAACTGGTTTCTGTGTTATTAAAACGACTAATTTTCAGTTGGGATGTAGTTAACTTCTTTTGTTCTGTTTCAATAAAACATATCCTATGTCGATATCATATGCTGTATTGTAAATGTAAATAATATAATGTTAGGATTTACATCTTTTCTTCTTGTGTGTGTTGATGTTTACACTCAAGTGAATGTTTACCCTTGAATAAAACAAAGATGTGGAATAGACATATGTTAGATATGCAGTTACTGCCCGTGTGTTGAATTCCTATATACGCTTTTAAATAATCTAAGAAAATGTGTGAGTTAGTAATGGGAGAGTGTATTTTCTGTTTAAAAACGGTAAACCGTTAAATGGTGAAGTTCTCCATTAAATTACTTGTTTGTTCACGGATTCTCATTATATTATTATTGCTGTCTTATCAGTGCAGAGTATAGTTTATCTCACTTTTCAATAAATACGACTTGCAAATATATATGGATTTATTATTATATTCACTGTACATAATATAAAGTTACCCATACATCGTTTGAATTTAGCTCATAAGTGTACACAATGTATTCAACTCAAATTTGATAATTTCAATGATTCATAATTGTAAAATCGGTATCTCTGCAATTGTTCAGGTGAAGGTTGTAAATAACTGTATGTATATTGAATCTAATTTACAATAATGTTGACTTTAGCGTTCGCTTTTGGATTTTAATGTTGTTATACTTGGATGTTAACATCAATCGTATTAATTTTTGTTGTAATTTTATTTGCATTAACTGTTTCTGCTTAATTTTAACAATATATATTCAGAGGATTTCCCCTCTCTCTTTTGTGGGTCCTCCCCCTTGATTTGGATTTTAGCCTTCTTCATCTTTTAGTTGAGGTTTTTCTTTCTTCAAACCCAAATCTTATTAAGTTGTTTTTCCCCTACTTCTAAACATTAAATTTAATTGATGCATTATCAGTTGAGGTTGGGTCGAAGATAGGCCCTTCTTTAACCTAACCTCGTAAAGAGTTTATTCATTCGTTCATCTTGCGCTAATTTTTAAGTAAGCATGCATTACATTTTCCTAGATAGTCTATGTTATAATTAATCTAATTTATAGTGTATTCCTGATCTCCACCTTTCGAATTGTGGTCTCTTCTTTTCACAGTTTAAACTTTACTAAAATAAAAAAGGTATTGTTGCGATAAAGTTCGATACATTCCTTAAGCGAACCAAAGAGGAAACAAGTGTGGAGTATATTAGTAACAAGTTCCACAACACGATTTTGAAGACACTCATAAGGCATTAAGCTAAAGAAGTTTAAGAAGAGCGGTGAAAGATGAACTGTCCAAGACTAATTTAAATCAAAGACTTCATCTCGATCTGGTGTCTGCAAAACAAGGCGTGGCTGAATGCATAATTGCAATATTTATAATGTGACATTGGTATATATAATTAGTAATGTATTTTACTACTGTAATGCTTTTGTATCTGACGAGACATTTATTCACTTCAGTGCAAAATCTGAATTTATTGTGAATGTTACATGTAATAAACAAACTAACCTTAAATGGTTGTCGACTAGGTGGGGTGAATCTGAAAACCAGTGAATCGTCGCAGACCAATATTAATTCCCAGTAAAACTATTAAGTACTAGTGATTATACCGTATTTTACCAACTATAAGTCGCACGTTTTTTTTTAATTGCCTCCTAAATTCAGGTGCGTCTTATACTCGAAATTAATATAAAAATGTCGTCTTTGATTTAAAATTCCCGTCAGTTTTATAAATGGCCATACATTTGATGTAACCTGTCTCTACCAGGGATTGGGTTGGATGGACGAGGCTGGTATGAAATTATGGATTGACAGAGTGTGGGAGAGAAGTAAAAGTGCTTTATTGAAGGAGAGTTCTCATCTTGTGCTAGATCAGTTTAGTAGCATTTGAAAAATTCTGTGAAAGAGAAATTAAGACAGGGAAATACAGAGGTTGCTGTTAGAAGAAGAAAGTTCAGATGACGATTTTCAGGGATTTTAACGAAGAATTTTATTTTTAGACTGGTTTTGCAATCTAATGATAAAAATTTTATTTTTTTAAATTCCTTAAAAATTAAGGTGCGTAAAATACGGTAATTGTCGGATGACGTAATGTCAAATTTCTTATAAATATTCACCCATAACTATAAGAGTGTTCCCCATAAGGATCTTCATCAGCAGTCTCCTAAACGTGAGGTCGGTGAAACGGATTTCGGCCATTTGGGGTGTCGGGCAACCGGGTGTCGATGAAATGCGTGTTGGTCTGACAAGTGTCGGAGAACCGTGATAGACTCGTACGCACGGATCGTCGTGGACCCATGGATTAAACGGGAGGGCGCCGGAATTCGGCGTAAAGGGAAGAAATGCGATTGGAGCGATGCGATGTCTCCCATTGGCAGAGGTGCGTGCTTCGAGGACGCCGAAAATTACCAGCGCGCGCCTCCATTGACGCACGCGAGATTCCCGACCCCGCCGAGTAGATGGCTCTGCCATCCACTTTCTCGCTCCCGGTGCGCGGTCCGCAGAAGATATATTGCCCGTGCGGGTCACACTCATAATTGCGCCGGGGTGCGAATGGGAGGTGCCGCAAAAAAAGGTAAATTACAAGAGGGTTGGAAGAATATATGCTAGACAAATAAGGGGAAGATGGGCCAAGGTTGACTCCTTGTTAAAAAGGCCGAAATTCCGGCGACACGCACGACATTAACGCGTCTGCGAGACGATGTTCTTCTGTAAATATCTCCATTACCGCGAGTTGTTCGCCGTCAATCTCGGAAGGCGGCAAAAACAAACCCCTTATTAAATCTAATGAAAGCCGTATTTAATAATTTGTCGCGTGTTTTTATCACCGGCGGAAACGTGTATTTCGCGCGGTTGAATAAAACGTACGACCGGCGTTCTCTCTCTGCTCGATTTAAAACTATAAAAAGAGTGGATGAACGCGGATTCCTGTCGGCCACTTCATTTGTTACGCTTGTTTTGGAGGTGACGGGCGGATTTTTCAGAAAACTTCCGTCGAAGCGCCTCAGAGGACTGCTGCGGCCCGTGCTTTAAAATCTGAAGGGCCGGAACAACCGTTTCTCGTTTGGGGTTCTCGAACACCCCAGAATTTCAGTAACTTCCAAAACATCCTTGCAAGAAGTGCAAAGGGATTAACGTGATTTACTCTATCTATTTCTACTTACTAACACGCACTATTTTTAAGGTTAGGAAAATTAACTACTACTGGGTAGATTCTCGAATTACTTAGGAAACTACCACTGGGTGGATCCTTGAAAGTGCTAAAAAGATATCCAATTCTTAATGAAAAGGAAAACATTTGAAATTTCATTATAAATATCTTCATGATGTTAATAACTATACCTCTATTGACTGTAGTCCTCGGTAATGATTATTGTCATTCATTATTTTGGCAATACCTAAATGACTTATGATAGCAGAATGGACAAAACAGTGTATGAGGAGAAATTGAGTCAGCTCTTTCAGGTTTTAGAGGCTCGTAATTTTAATTTATTTATTTTACCATGACATAGCCTGGATCTAGTGCATTTGTACAAAAGTATTTCACTTCAACTCCTGTATAAGAGGAAACGCAAGTTCATTAGATTTAGAGGTTTAAAATCTCCGTTTTTGTGCGCTTTCCTCTTCTCATTCCCCGGTATTCCGAGAAAACAAGGCACTTTTTCTCTCGGCAAGTTCAGTTATGTTTTTTGTAATTAGTCAGTAAACCAGCTGGACAAACGACTTTTATACCATAAAATGCGATCTAACTTTTGTTTAATGATCGATTTTTCTATAATTGCATCGTCTATCTTATAAATATGTATTTGTATGTTTTAACTATGTTCTTTACCACGAAATTCTATTTCTTTTTAAACTAATGCAAAAGTAAATTTCGACTTGCTTATGTATGCCATTGACTGGATTTTAACTCTGATATTTGATGAATACTTTAAATTTTACATTAAATCAATCGTTTAAATTTGGTTAAAATAGTATTACCATACCATATATATAGTGACTGTAACTACCCTGGTGTAGTAGGAAACATCCGCCCTGATCCGATGGCTAAGTATGAACCTCTTGGACATACAGTCGTAGGATAGCAAATAGATCCGTATAACACTTTTCTCGATTCCTTACGCGATATTCTTAGTCTGAAACGGTACATTATAAAGAAACATCCTATTATCTTATTCCGATTGGAGGCGATAACCGCATGTAATCGATACATTTGGATAAATTCGTAAGACCGCTAACCCACATATTATTCCGATGCCTATCAATAATCTCATCAATAAACCATGCGTGAATATCAATGGAGGTGCTTGGAAACAGCCTTGTGTTCCGTTGACTGCGGAAATCATTTCGCATTTCCATGGAAACAGTTCCTTAGCAACCACAAAACCTATCTCTACACCAACAACGACTTACTGTTTACGATTTACGTTCAAGAAGTGTTGGTTTCCGGCAGTTTTAATCTGTGCAAAGTGGTTCGAGTGTGAAACGCGAAGAGTTGGTCATTGACTGCATCCGTTTAGTACAAGATTACGAAATTGTTAAAAGAGGGAATAAATAAATTGAATAAACATAATTTGAGAGCACAAGCTGATTTAATTCCTAGAAATGGATACTGCTGAATCGCGATTGATAACTATTAAGTCAAAGCCTTCTGACGGATTGATAACCTGCCGAAGTTATGGATTGATTTGACTATTTCAGTAGCATTAAGTTTTCTAAATGGCTACGAAAAATTCAATTTTTTGCTTATAAGTCATTCCTAATACAGCAGTATTATTTTAATATTTTATTATAAATCGTGTAAGATATTTAAATAAAATATATTTCTATAATTGTATATTGCTATAGCTGTATAATTTCATTAACTAAATAATCATGTATTTATTTCATGGGGTCAATATGTTATCTTTATTTTTTAAACTTATTTCATACAGGATTCAACTTGAATTGGAAGTTAATAGACTTTTTACCTCACACAAGAGTACCTCAGTGGAAGATTATGAAACAATGATAGAGAAAAAATCAATGCAATACTTGGGAAAACAAAAATTGTTTAAATATAGCCGAGAACGGCCTTATTGCCACATCTTTGGATGTCTCAGCGTAAGTAAAAAGGAAATTACGTTTGACGAGGACGAAATAAGATATATTCTCCATCATTTCGAGAATGCCAACTATAGACGTTACTCAAAATATTCTGCAAATTTGATATTCGGGGCTTCTTACATACTCTTGAGGATATTAATCCTTTGACTGAATCTTTGTTTTGCTTTTCAAAATTTTCGTTCTCACCCTTTCACCGCGATAGTCGACTAAAGTTGATAAAATTTTCATAATGTTCGAACCAAATTCGTGGTGATAAGGTTCATATTTTCTTAAAGTTGACCCGTTGGTCTTCTTTCACTCCTTAAAGACCATTGTGAATGTATATTTCAGAATAGCTGTAAGTTTCTAAATCAGTTTAGAAACACCTTTTTACCCATAAGAAAATTTCTCAATAGTAATATAAGTAGTAGGAAAATGGAATATACCATGAATATCTCAGTATAAATAAAATAGTACTGTACTACTCAATTGCGGATAGTTTCTCTTTCTAGAAGTCTTTTCTGATGAAGATTTTTCGTTAGCGCAAGTGTCAACCGTCGGTATAAGAGCCGTACTTCTTTCCTTTTGGTGCCCCAGTCATCTCCCTGTACCACAGCCTCCCTTTTGGGAATCTGCCCTCCTCACCCCATCCCAAGATCCTCGCATCCGTCAAAGAGAGCGTTATTGATTAGCAATGACAACTTGTCACCTCACTCCCTCTGTTTAAACCGACTCTCCCCTTAATAGAGTGACCCGGGATCGCTTCCCATCCCTTTTTTTACTTCCTAACCCACTCGCCAGATGGCAAGCCATTCGCACCTTTTTTCTGCCGAGGTCATCCATGCTAATGGATTCTATGCTGAAGAAGACGCCACGTCCAAACTTCCGAACGCGCCTTGTACTCACTTCCGTTTTTAATCGCCAATCAAATCTCCTTGGAAACCGAGTGTTGATTAACGTGGCAACGCATCTTCTAAGCGCTAAGGATGTCGATTTGCTCAGTTGATTTGTTGCGTTGCGTGTTTTGAACGCGAGGGATTGCAAGTTACAGCGTTTGTGAACGAAAAAACGTAATTTTTGCTGAATCAAAGGGACGAATTACAAGAAACAGGTGTGCGAACAGGAAAACAAATTCAGAAATTAAAATAATGCGTAATATCTCGCTTTAAAATCCCCATACAAGGTGCTTCGTACCTCCTACGGTGAATTAGGAAAGATAAATATAGAAACTAAGATAAGGAAAATGATTTAAATAACACAGTAAGTGTATCTATGAATAGTTAATAGCATGCTAATGTTTATGTATAACTATGAGCTATTTAAATTCGTTATGGTAAACACACGAGCACTTCCATTTAAACAATGACCTTAATTTCAATTACAGAAAAATTGCGGTAATAATATCTGCAAATACTTCCCATATTCCAATGCTAGCCATTTAATTATGCTAAAATACGAAACATTAATGCTTCAGATGATATCTTTGTGCGCAACCGCATGAAAACATAACCTCCTCTCTGCTACCTTTCGAGATAAACACCACAATGAGCTCTTTCGTTTAAAATTCTCATCGTGTCAATCTCTGCCTTCATGTTTATTGAAAAAATATATTATATAGTATATCTAATCTCTGGAGCAATAAAATCATCATAAACTGGGTATAAGTAAGATACATACACACGAATCACGTTGTGCCCTTTCGCGAGCAAGAAATTTCCTACTTTAATGACTTTTTATACTATACTACTTTTATCAAATGTATGCATCTTAGTCAAAAATAGCATCCAAGAAGAATGAAATATTAATGGAGGGATATTTTGAGTTACATTAAGGTGTTTATTGTTTTATAACGAAACAATTGGGTATGGGTAAGAAATATCCCCTTTAGGCTTCCAACAAATACATGAGAATTATTATGATTATAAATGAAGTATTATCGATATTTAGAGGTGTTTGAAAATGTTTTTATTTTTTCTGAAATTTGTTGATTTGAAAACCAAATTGTGGTGTTTGTGTTTTTATTATGTTTCCTTAATTTGGTGTTACTAATTTTACAGAGTCTCATTTAAGCAATGGAATAATATTAGGCACACTTTAGCGTAAACATTAAAAACTTTGGAGATATTATTAACTGTAAATTATACAAAATAGTATCAATCCGTTTTCTGGCAAGCTGATAGGGCGTCTTTCCACAATGCATCGCTCGTACATATATACATTGCTGTAATAATCGTTGAAAAACTGCCAATCGTCATGCTGATTATGAATTTTAGACAGTATTTAGTTTAGTAAACTTATTGCAAAAGATTCAAGCTGAATTTTCGTAAGTAAAGATCTCATGAGTGATCAAAAATATGACAATAGGTACTTAAGTAATACAAATATATATTGTACATTTATTTAAATCATACCAAAATTACATTTTCCTCTTTTAAAAACGATAAATGAAGCGAAATTCATCAAAATCCGCGCTGCTTTATTAAAACTGCCGAAATTAGCGTTATTTGTAGGCTTAATCGCTTATTGCGAAAAACCTTCATAATATTAGAGGAACATAAAACATTAATATACGAGGAAAACAGCATCAACCTAAAGTAAAACTTAGCCTTAAAGAAAGTGGCATTAGCATTACTTTCAATAATTTAGCTTAATTAATTGCTATAAAATAATGAACCTCTCATCTATTAAAATAAAACGATTTTAATTACCGTCTAAATATTAATTTGACTCTAAGTCTGATGTACTGATAACACACATACCCAACTAAATGAGTTGATTTAATAATTGTGAATTATTAATGGTGATCAAATTCCATAACACTAATAATCATAAATATATTATTTATTTTGCATTCACTTTTAAGACTGATAAAGCCATTACGGCGTATAAAGCTTTAAATAATTTGATTCACCCCATAATATCTGTGCGAATTATATTCGAGTATATATATATATATATATATATGAACCCATATAGCATCTGTACGTCAACCTCCGAAACATTAATTTGGAATCTCTACATAATTAACTGGAAGGTTTCAGGGAATATAATATGTCGGCTCGTTTTTCCCGTTCCCATAATCCACTTTGATATGCTGTTAATTTTGAGCGAAAGCGTACTTATATGGGATATCCACTCGTCAATGCTATAATTTGCTAATCCTCTCGCCAATTCGGTAAACAGATAAAGCGATCCGTCCATCAAATCTCCTTTGTCCACGGATGTGCGTGATTTCTCTTATCTTAGCTTTGATGGCGTTCGTTGCGGTGGACGTCCGATCGTCGTTGAAGGCATTCAAAAGAATTAACCTCCAGAAAGGAATATGTTGACGCAAGCGATTATTGGCGGAATCTCTCTCTCTGACAATTTCTTTAGCAGACGAAACCGATGATATTTTTTTCAGAGGCTAATTCCGTACCTCATGGACCAAAAAAAATGTTAAAATAATTTGATTGAAGATTTTGATATATATGATTTTAAAGAAGATTCGGAAAATAATAATATAATTCAATAAAAATCTTGGTAATTTTTTTTTGGGAAAGTCAATAAAATAAAATGGAGCACATTTCAACTTAAAATGCAAAAAGGGGAAAATCTGAAGCAATTTTATTAACTAATAGAGCCATTTATGATTTCAATTTTCCAAACTATTAGTTTCAACTGCGTCCAACATACACACCATTATTTTCGCTGTACCATTTTCAACAACAACCAAATCTTTCGTATGAGCTTCGTATTGCACCAGTTACTTTCTGAACTCCATTGGTAAATTAGAATCAAGCTTCAAACCTACCAAAATCTGCAAATTAGCATTAGCTTCAAATACATTATTATTGTAATATAAATATTGTAGGAATGGAAATAATCTACGAAAGATTTGTACTTTAATCCACAAATTTATTTTTACAAAAAACAATCACACGACCGGACTACGACGATTAATTGTCATCTTCTGGTTGAATTCTTTTGGTACAATCTTCATTGTAGAAATGATCCATTATACAATTTTATTTCGTATTTAACTAGATCTTTAAGAGGAAGAAATACTTTTGCACGAAAAGCGTGCGCCGTAAGTTGCACGTGGCAAATTTTTAAAATCCTTGCAAGTTAAAGAATTGACATCTACTGCGAATAATCAAGCTTAAACCTTTATTGTAAACACGAAATAGCCAATGCTAACTGATGAAAGGATTGTAAAAGTTAAACGTACGTTCAAAAATGTTATACGTGAAGTTCTCCAGTGCCACTTGCAACTGCTCTACTATTCACTTCACTTCCAAGCCTCAATATCGCTTCATCGCTTTTCAAGGATGTATTTCCAAAGGCATCAATGGCACATAAATTTTTTATATGCTTCGGCTGACATTGGTCCATAGAAGAGGCTGGATCCAAAGAAATTCGACTCTAGCCGCAAACAAATCCGCCCCACCCCGTAACTGATTGAAATAATATCGTTTTCAGACAGTTCTTCACAAGGGAGGGAACATGGGCCCCTCCTCACAGTTTCGAGTGACGCCCTCCGAGACCCACAATGCACTGCGAAAGAAAGCCGACACCGCACGCGAGTGCATCGTGTGTAATTGGAGGGAAAGGGGTGTATCGCATTCTTTGGCGCGTGGGCGCCTTTTTTCGAAAAGTGTCAGGTCCTATTGCGGAACCTTGAGGAACTCACTTTCCCTTATCAAAGGTGGCGGAGAATGTGCCATGGCATCGTCTTCGGAGATTTGTCGTCCGAAAATGTTTTTTATGACGTTCAGAGCTCCCGACGTGTGACATCTGGGAGGAAGTGTAGCTTCTTGAACAGCTGAGAAGGCGCTCCGGGCAAAAGCGCCGACTTGACAGACAAGCAACTTTATCACTGCCGAATCGGAGACCTTTAAGACTCACCCACAATTAATTTGCGGGGCTTATGGAATCGATTTCGGCTATCCGAAGTAGGAATAACGTCTGAAACGAAGTCAAGGAGATTCCTAAGCAAGGAATTTAATGATATTTGATATGAATCTATTTAAGTTACAATTTTCATTCCAAGGTACCATTGCTTATAATAATTATGATCGGCATTGTAAGGATCAAAATAATTTTTAAATGTTGGTGAAAAGATGACTTACCTTAAGTGTACCGAGATCAAGAAGAATCCTTAGCAAGAAATTAAACGTTGCCAGATGTGAATCAATTAAAGTTACGACTATTACTTAATAATTGTTATTAATAATATATATATTGTAATAATTATTATAATCAAAGGATGCTTTACATCCATTGATTATAATAATCATGATCGAATGGCTCGCACCATAATGAGTTTTAAATGCTATTTAAAGATGACTTGCAGAAGTCTGTATCCAAATCACGAATAAAGTGATGCCTATACTCTATTAATACAGTTTGTAAAATTACAACCAAGCTTTTGTCAATGAATTCTTGATTGGTGCTAGAAGTGTAGATATGTAATTTACTGCTCTGTTGATGCATAACACACTTCTCTTTTCTTGCTCATGCGATTATCAAGGTTACATGTTTTATATAGAATCCCTCAATCTATTTACACTATCTTTGGTCGTATCGGTCTTTTAAAATATTCAACGATGTCTTCCTTTGCCTTTCTTATTTTCGTTTACCCATCCCGTATTTTCTGTGTAGTCCGTCTCTTTCCTCTTCATTGCTGATTAGCATCGCTCTCTGCTTCCCTGCTTCGAACATTAAATACCCTATACGCAAACAATAGATTAATATTTACTTAAATTTCTCTCGTATTTGATTCTGTTTCATTTTCATCCATGCCATGCCATACTGCAACTTAAAGAAGTAGTTTTAAAGTCTTTGATTTCCGGGTGCAACCAAATAGAATAAATCATATTTCATTATTATAAATCATAGTAATTTGAATGTGTACGCAATATTAAATAATTATCGGCAACAAAGATAATGAATTTGTGTATTCCCAGTTTAATCATAGCCTGACTGTCTTCGTTTAAGGGTCAAATTTACTGAAATTCCGTTTGTTAATAACTATAACCACACAAAGTTTCGGTGATAGCAGCACTATTACTAGATAAATTTGCGATATCTTCACTTAAGCACCTTTCATCTATCTACATATATAACTGCTTTACTACACTATTTCATAATGAATATGAACATAATTATAATATAATCAGATCACTAATTTAATTACTCATTAAGATTTCGATTTATTCAAAAATGAGACCTCCATTAATTAAAAAATGTGATTCTCAATTATAATGATACTGCAGCAGTTAGTTCCGAATGTCTGCTTTTCGTTATACATAAAGTTCGAATTTGAGATCGCCGGTTGTGGATTTAGTAATCCTTTCTGACTTTGATTATATAATCTGTAATGGAAATGAAACATGAAATATCTCGCTTAAGTTCCATACTTCATCACACGCTGTTTTCTTGATATATGTCGAATGAATGTTATCCTGATCAAGCCGTATGCTTTCACCCATGCAAAACTTGAATTTTGAAATACTCTGAAGGCATTTATTCATGAAGAAAAAATTCTCAATTCGAGAATTTCAAATCAAGTTCTTAGTACGTGCATCTCAGATACGATATAATTGTTCGTTGTCTCCCAAGAGTGTATACCTTACTTGAATCTTCGCTTCAAGACTGCGTTTTGTTAATGTTTGACTGGAAACAATCGATGGTTATCCTATTCTAGTAGAGTGTGGATGGAAAATTAATTTTTGCTAATATCCAAGTTAAAGTTGATTTAATAGAAGCACTGTTTTTCCAATACAATATAATTGCATTTGGTTCATATATACCACTTAAGTAAAGCATTTCTATTTTTTTAAATAACGCGTAGCAATCTAGGACTTTTGATACCTAGGAGTCAGTAGTATGAAACTTGTTACTTACTACTTGTACTTGGTGCTTGTCATCAAGTGATATTAAAACGAACTAACGGTAGCGCTACCATTCTTAAAACTATCTTTTTCGAGATAAGCGAAATTTAAAACACCGTGAAATGATTTAATTTGATGATATTGAATTCTACCAAATTAATCGAAATTTCTCAGCATTGACTTGCTTGAGAATTGTTCGATTGGTAGATTAAAACCTGAGATTGAAAATTAGCATCTACAAAATTAAAGTAACAACATTTTGAATTTGTTTTTAAAACCTTTAAGAAGTAATGTTGATAAGTATTTTTATTGCCTAAGGTATATTTTATGGGATTGATACCATAAGTTTCTTAATATTTAGTTAAATTTAAGTCTTAGGCGATTCGTTGTTTCAATGCACTTCATGTAATTTCTTCTGTTCCACCTTCGTTAACAAATATACGATGTAAATGAGTCAAAAAATGTATCAAAGGAAATAAAATATATTAACATTTGAAGTGTTTTCGTTTTTCAATACTATCCTTTTTATCTTCTTAGACGGCAGTATTTTCTCGGAAACGTAATCGGCTGGTAATATTGGTGAAAATGGTATATAACTGAACAAGATCCAATTACATTCATAATCATCGATGACGTTTTGAAAACTTTTCATACGATTCTTCTGTCGTTGATTCATATCTATGAATTATCCCCAATCATAGGCTAGTCTATACCTAGGAGAGTAAGAAGAGATACTCTGCTTCCTAAGAACGAACCTGCAAAACAAAGTCCAAGCAAGTATTACAAGAGAGTCGGACCTTAACGTAAACTTTCCCTTATCTGCGATGAAATAGTTTTTATAGACGCAAAACTCTTGTCAATTGTTATCTCGACGACAAGTAAGTTTATGGTAGGATTATTGATAAATCTCTTCAATTATTCCAAATTAATGGTCGAGGAAAATATAAAAATGTTGGGGTAATTCACTGCTTTGAAATATAATTTAATGTAATCCGAATAATGCATAAAACTACGTTATCAACGATAACAAAATAGTTTCTTTTTTCTCGATAATAACATTAGGCCTTTTTTATCATAAGTATCAACATTTACTGGCATGCTCAATCCATCGAGTATCTTTAAGAATGCATTTTTGCAACTCTAGCGAGACATTGCTCGGAGAGTTTTGACATCTTGGATGAGCCGCTGTTCGTTATTCAACTTTCTCCTCTGTACCATAATTAAATCGACTCTTTTATAAGTCACATTTTGCTCACTTTCGGCATAGCACCCCCCAATTAGCGCTTTCGCGTCTGAGTGTGCAATGGGGCAGGCAAGTGAGCATCGCAGGCAGTCTCCCTCGGCGGCCAGAAGGGCGCGCAGTGATCAACCGCCTCTGCGCACTCGGCCGTCCGTCCTCCTGCGCATTCCTCACCCCACTATCCCCCACACCCGCGTCTTCTCTTCCCGGAACGCCTTCCAGCCATACAGCAGCCAGTCTCGCCTTTGTCTCCCCCACCCCCCGGCCCATAAGTTTTCCTTCCCTTCCCCGCGAGTACCTGCCGTCCCGCCCCCTGCGGGCCCCGCCCCCATCTCCCTCCCCTCCCCCACCCCAGTGATTGACAGTTGCCAGAAGCGGTTGGTCTCTCCTAGCGCGAGGTTCTGACGGAGCGCTGTTCTACTCAAACACGCTCTCAATTTCGGAAATAGCCGACTCCGGGATCCACAGTCCGCCGGTTCGAACCTCGACAGAGCCCCGCCACGGTTCCGCGCAAGTGTGTTTTCGTTCGTCGTGCGTGTTTTGTTTCGTCCGATTCCGTCCGGCATTTCGACTGTCTCTTGTTCCAGTGCGTGTGTCTGTGAGTGTGTCCATTGCGCGCGCGCCGCACCCCCGCCCCCGCACCAGTGGCCAGCCGCGTGTGCGGTGCTTTTGCGAGGTGTGGACGCCGACTGGCATCGTCGCGACGGCGTCGTCAATCCGAAGCGGACGGAGATCGAACGCGGGACCCCCGAGTAGTGCTCCAGTGTTGTTGTGTTCAGTGCGCGTCTCCGGAAGACATGCAACTCCGCTGAGTGTCGACCGGTGAACGTCAGCGACCCGTCCGTGCATCTCTTCGCATGCGGCACGCGCTTCGTTCCAGCGGCCGCTCTTGGATGCGGTAGTGGGCGGGGAAGAAGCCGTCTTAACCGCGCTTTCGTTCGGCTGCGCCCGCCGCCTCCTCCGCGACCCTCCCCACTCACAGGGGGAGCGGTTTGTCTGCAGCCCCTTCTGGTTAAGAGGAGACTTGGGCGAGCGCAACTCCAGTGTTGTCGGTGGAGGATAGTACGGTGGCCCTGCACGGAGAAATCGAAGTTGCCGGCAGGGCGTTCATGGCTCAGCCACGGGTAAGTTCACGCGTCACGTAGGGACAGCCGTGATTGACACCCAACCGGCAGACGTGACCGCTTTGCCCGCGGGAACCGTCCGCGCGCCGTCGGAGGCCTCCGCCCCTTTCCAACGCGCTCATTCATTAAGCACCGCGGGACATTGGGGCAAATAAAGGACGGCGAGTCCGTGCGTTTCTCGGATTCACGCCGCGTGCGCCATTCCCCCGATGTCGCCCCCTCTATTGGGGCAATCTGAAGCACCGTCGGGGGCAATTTGTCCCCTGTGATTACAATTGCCCGCTTTGGCCTTTTTGGGATGGATCTGCCAATCATTAACCCTCCACCACGAATTTCACTTGTTCTCGCTACTCGAGGGATGAAATAGAGGCGGAAATGTCTCCAACTTAGCAATATATACAAACATAAACACCCACAATAAATCACCCTCATTCCCTGTCACGATAGGCACCTTATTAGTTTCAGTCAGTCAGTTCTTAAGTACCCTTAGGTATTTCTTTCTCTTTGGGGACATACGTTCATAATACATTCATTATTTTCGCAGTATATATCTGAGTATTGGTGCTATAATGATGGCTCATGTCTTGTCGTTCATCATATTTAATCGAGCATTTTTATTGTGCCTTCACACCTCATGTCTTGAATCTCAACCACATAGGTTACATCCTATGTTGTGAACCGAGTACTAAGTATCTCACCCAAGTCACACAACATTTTAAATATAACACATAAACATAAATTAAAATTCAATCATCTACTTGCCAAATAATATTCTTATCTTGCCTAAATACTCCTCATTTTGCAAAATTTCATTCAGGGAGACTTTTTACCATACCAATGTCTATCGCAAATGAATGACGATAGAATATATCATTTTCACATTAATTGACAAAAGCTGTCAATGCTTTTTGACACCTAATGATATACTTGACGAGATTTAATTACCAGTACAGTTCCCTGATTACAAAATTCCTTCCGTTGCTATTTTTAATTCATCAATATGTCGATCAAGGAAAAAATTAGCGAAATTTATTAAGCGAATACAATTAAGTACGTGAACTCAGTTTTTCATGTATGTGCTCCAAGACCAATGTCATATTTCAAGGCAAATGTGAGCACATTTCTTCCTCGGTCACTATGATCACCGGAGACAATCCTACCGAAGATCTCGACTTCATCTTCCTGTGCGGTTCCCTAAATCCACTAGCCCGCACCCCAAGTTTCTCTCAAGATTTTTACTCTCAAATTCCTTCGAATTAAAAACTGTGACCGCGAGAATATCGGAAACGGCGCTTTGAGGCGATTTCATTCACTAATTCCGTTCATTATTCAAGTCAAACTGCGAGTTAAACTCAAATGGGAGTTGTAGCGGAGTTTAATGGGCCATTTATTATTGGCGTTGCATGGTCGTAATGACATTTACTGAGGACTCAGAGAAATCCCCCAACGACTCCAAATATCATTAAGGAGATGCGTTTTTACGCTCGATTTCGGATCTTTTTGAGTTAAGAAGCGCTTTACAAAGAACAGATCTTAGTAATATTTTATCGATCGGGATTTACATGGATCTGGAATTGCAAACTCTCTCTTTGTTTCCATACACGTAGAAATGAAGTTCAAACGCAAGTTGAGATTCTAAGACCGTTCCGAGGAAGTGATTAAGAATTTTTCGTATATCAGTCTCGGAGTAATCTTAGGGATATCAATTACTTCTTTACTCCTTGCTCTTTGTCGGCAGATTATTTCTTATTGCTGATCCCCGAAAAAGCTCCATCATCTCAGAGTTTAACTCTGATCAGGAATCGCATAACCATATTCCACAAATTATTTAGCATCAACTTCTTAAAACACTTAACTTGCTCAAAATGAATTCGGGTGAATGTGTGTTCTCAGTCGCCTATCCCAAATCATTGGGCTTGTAAATATGTATTGCCTAGTGTTAAAAAATACATTTCAAAATGATTTTTGAAAAAGATACGTCGTTGATACCCGTAAGGAAGTAATCAGATGGTGATTTTAAAAGTATTTTGTGAAGAAACTGACTCTTAACTTAACGATTTTGGATTTTGTTTTCGTACTCATTTACTCTGATTTTCACCAGTGTTCCTTGCGATTTAATATAAAAATAATGTACTGTATTCCAATATTCTAATTATGAATTGAAATTTTAATAGCTGAGTTAGAGTATACGCAATGAAGGGAAATATGCCCGGACTCAAAAAAACATATTCGGATTTGTCACTCATAGAATATAATTTAAGCTTTTATTATAGTAAAATGTTTGTGATATTAAATAAAATATATTACTTAAGTCAATAATTTTATAATATTCCTACTGCTTGATTGGATTTCTCTAGTTAACTAGAGAAAAAGTAAAAATATTTTCATGTTTTAAAATGTTCCTGCTTTTGAATTCATTGAATAGACTATGTTTTATAGTTGGCTATTGCTTGATATTGTCTTATCCTCTTAACAGACTGGAACGCTGTATGAATTGAATATCCTTATCACTATTATGATCTTAATATTTAAAAAAGAAAAAATATACTTGCATTTCAGTCAGTTTTAATTATTCTTGAAAATACTTTCTATGAAATTTAATCTGTGCAAAAAATCTCAAACATTATTTGCTTTGAATGAATAATTTTTTATTCCATTCTCATGAATTATATTTTGGTAACAGTTCCTTAAATTGGAATGATATCGTGTGAAACTGTATTACTTGTACACAAATACTGGAGCACATTGGGTGCTTTCTTTACCTTATTTTCTGTGTAAAGATTTTGCTTCACAAGTATTTAGTGATTCATACTTAAAGCAGTAGGACTGAAATGCATTTGTACACTATTCTTATATTATAGATGAATTTTTTCGTCTTACAAATGTCATGTTAATGCTTTATTCATAAGAATAACTAAGAAGAAACGGTGAAGTGAAAGACTTCACCTTTACAGTTATACTCTGTTGCCGCATTAAATGAAGCACTGAGTGCTTTCTTAAGTTAGCTTCTAAGAGCATGAGTATTTTCCTTTCCATTTGTTCTAATTCTCTCTATTCTCCCCACAGTACGATGACGGCATTCATCCCTACATGGAGGGACCTCCATCGGTGGGCGGTGGAGGCGGCGGAGGCAGCGGGGGCGGAATGTACGACCCCCGCGGCCCCCTGCAGACCCTTCCCGTGTCGCACCACTCCCCCGCCGCTCACATGAACCATCACCATCACCACCACGCCGGCGGTGGTGGAGGCGGAGGGGGAGGCGGCCCGCCCCCCGCGATGCACCAGCCCTATCACCAGGGCAACCACGTGGGTGCGGCGGCTGCAGCGGCCGCGGCTGCCGCCGTCTCCAACCACGTGATGGGCGCCGTCCCGGACGTGCACAAGAGGGATAAAGACGCCATATACGGGTGAGTGTCACGAAATCGTGAACTGCGAAATGGTGTTGAAAATGTGTGAGGAAGGCTGCGGATTGTGCTTGAATTAAATGGTGCTCAAAAGAGGGGGCAGTGCCGATCAGGGGACCCCGAGTCCTCACGGGGCCCTCAATGGTATTTAGCGGGGTCCCGTAAGGATTCGGCAGAAGCCGCTGTGCTTAAGATGCCATTTTGTGTATCAGTGAATTGGATGGAGAGTGGAAATCACGGACCATAAAAGTGCATTTCGCAGATCACATAATGTTGTAGATAGAGTGAATATCAGAAAGTGAATATAAGTCGTAGAACAGGGTTACACAAGAAGTGAAAAATGAGTCGTAGGATGTTTAAGGGGGTTCAATTCGCTCTGCAGTGAAGTTTAGTGTGTTACTATAGAAACAGAAATGGTTATTTTGATGGATTATTGATCATGAGGAGGTACCATTTCGAGTGATGTGTAAAAACAAACCAAAGGGCATAAGTTCTTTCGCTCTCATTCCTTTCCATCTTTCGTAGCAACTTATATACACTCTGACACTAGGATTGTTACAATTAGAATATTTTCCCAAAGAAATATTTCAGTGTCAGAAGTAGTAATGGTTATGATGAAATACACGGTACCATTATCATGATAACAAATACATGTAACGCTTCAAGTTAGCCAAGTCATTATTAACAGAATAACCTAACAAAACTAACTAATGGTGCATGAACCTTGGTAATCTGTTTTAGACCCCGTTACGTAGTATTCTTTCATGGGGAAGTAAATAAAAATGTGCCTCACTTTCCACAAAATTTAGAAGCAACGAGGCGATTAGTTTGCACACCTAACACCTGAAGATTATGCCTTAGTGTTGAGAGTATTAGTTCCGTCCTTATTTAATAGTGCAGCATCCGGAATACGCAGTTTTAATCTACTTTATACCGAACGGGAGCAATCTAACCTGGCTGTTTTTTCGGTACCCCATTTTGGGTAGACCTGCTGTTAGGAGTCAATCTTCCCGTAATAAGTTACGCCTCCAAGAGGCAAATTCTCCTCTTAGCCTGTTTTTTGGGTGCACGAGGCACGCCTACAGTTTGCTTTTCATCCAAAATCTCTTTTTCTTGGAAATAAGAAGGTTTTGATTTCATAAAACTTCCCATCCAGATAGATTATTTCAAACCGGAACGGTCCCTAAGTTTTTTCGGAAAATCACGCGCATTGTGGATATCTTGAATAATCCGTATTTATCGGAAAAAGTACCGCAAAGTTAAGTTTAGAGCTGCGTTAGTTACTGCACTAATTAAACCATTAAACGTTTTGTGACTCTATTTTCTGTAAAAACGTTTCTCGTAAAAGATTGCAAGCGGAAAATTTTCCCGTAATTTTGTATACCAAATAAGTATATCTGCTACCGTAGATTACAAATACTTCGGAAACAAAGTTGGAGTAAAAGAAAATTTATATTTAATTTTGAATACGCCTTTTGAAACTCATTGTTAACTATCCTCCGAAGTCATTGTTGGTGTGTTACGTTAGTCATTGTCGGAAAACAGCCCGCTCTCGCTTATGAATGCAAGAATTATCTCGATTGTTGTCAGAGTGTCCTTTTATTATCTGAAGTGCTCGTAGGTAGGGCTGAACAAGCCACGCTGTCAAAATTTTCTGCGTTTAGAGCGGAAACGGGGTCTTGCGCCCCCCGAATTTCCGATCGGAACTCGCCGTCTCAGAAGTGGGGGGAACGGCGGTCTTATTTCGCGGCGAACGCACCCGCAACCGCCGACATCCATCCGAGACCCGCTGGGCGACTAGAGCGCCACCAGTATCTCCGAAACACTTCAACGCCTCGGCTCTTACATTCGAATAATTACCAATTTAGCGTTAGCATTCGAGATACTTCGGCCATTTCGGGGGAAGACCCCCGTGGAACACAAATGGAAAAGCGACGTGGATTTCCCGTGTGGCGTGAAAGCCTCGTGGATCGATATTCGGGTGTATCTTTCGACCCTCCCCGAATTGCGTGAGATCTGAACCAGAGATCCCGCTGCCGGGCCATTTTCCAATGGATTTTTACGATACGACTCCGGGGAGGGAAGAATTGCCCTCCGTTTCCTCCCCCGCAGCCACACTGATAACTCCACCAATGTAGGTGTGCATTCGAATAAATGCAAAAGTTAGTCAGATAAAGGTGGCGACGCGGGACAGCGGGGATTTGCCCGATTTATGGGATGTTAAAAACTGAGGAACTTATTAAGAATTGGAATGAAGAGATAAGTGCGGTGAAAATTTCTGCCGTTTCCGATGTCAGTCTGTCGATATCGGCGAATGGCGTGGAGGTTTGAGATAATTGGGATGAAATATGTCCATCTCTATGCTCTCTCTTAAATGGATTGTGTTTAGATGAGTTTATTGTTCTGGCTCGTGTGATATTTAAAGCCAGTTGCGTGGAGGTATATAAGGATTCTTTCCTCATATATTTTAGTTCTACTGAAGTAAGAATAGAGGATATGTTACTTAGTTCGATTATTATTACCGGATTCTAGAGAAAATTGGTGTGGACAGTTGCAATGGATGAAGAATAAATTTCAGGGAGTAAAGATCGGTTGCAAACAGTCGTGGTAAAGCAAGAATTGAATGAAGCAAGATGCATCAGCGACATTTTGGTTACGACGATAACCATCGCTGTTAATTCTAAAATCACTCGGTAAACGTAACAAAATTGGTTTAACTAAAATTTCCCGTCGAGTAGCATTGAGGATGTTTGATGAACATAACACGTAGATGAAGTTTACTATTGAAGTTTCTCGTAAAAGAAAGTTGTGCCATTGAAGTTTTATATCGTGGAGTTTGTTGTTGAGCTTTTAAATTTTATCTGGGAACTAAGGAAGGGCCGTTACGTCCTTAATGAATGAGTGATTCCATCTATATTGTTAAATTCATTTGCATATTTACAGTTTTTACACCTATATGTGAGACCGCTGGGTCAAAATGATCTTCCATATCTGTACCTAAGTTTGAATTTATAGATAATAGATAAATATATAGATATTTCACGGTTTTGCTATTCGAGGCAAGCATACAATAGGCCCCGTTGATTAAAAACACTCCTCCGAGCTTTCATAGTCTAGAGTGTTCATGACGTATTATATGCCTATTTTCCTGATTTCTATTCCAATATGCCTCTTATACATTTACCCCTATAAATGTGTTGGACTGATGTTGTCTCTCCGAATTCCACTCAAATGTTTCTTTTCAATTCCGAACGACTGAATTACCGATGAGCAAATAAGTATCCTCCACCAATTGACCCACTTCGGCCCCTTATTTTCTCTGCATTTCGCCAGCTTTGGCCATTCATCGCGGATCCTTCTTTCTTTTTCCGGCCGCGCGAAAATAATTCGCGAATTTCGTCGTGGCGCCTCGGATAGAAACAGTGGAAGAGACAGGAACATCTGCGATGGACGGTTATTCCTAGAACCGATTTTTCCCCATAGGATTCGGGGAATTCCATTTTTCCCGCGGTGGCGAATTCACTTAGGAGGGGGGTCTTGGTGCGCGGGCCTCTAACTCGTTTTGGGTCAATTGTCGTTCCCTTCTGGTGACGCTGAGTCGAGCGGACAGTGTTTCGGGGCTATCATGCTGCATTATCTTCGATGGACCGCCATCCTGGGAAAGAACTGAGAACTGTGTCGTTCGATTTATCTTCCTAAATTCCGTTTCCTTCTAGACCAGTGGTTGTTAGCGTAAACAACTTCCTCATTATTGCAGATTATAGTTGATTTTCTTTAAATCCTGGTGCACCTTAAAATGCGAGAAAATATGAGCAATAATCAAACCCGTACTTTACCCAGCAAGTTTTTTGTTTGCGATGAATGGAAAAGAGTCCGGTATTTGGGGCCAAGCTACAAGATTTCTTCTCATAGATCAATCTTATAATAGCATCCTAATTTGTATCTGCAATCCATGTTTATAAAGCTGTAGGTCAGAATTTCCCAAACTGTTTTTCTGTGAAAGTCAGTAGTCGCACCGCGAAAAATCATGAAAATTGTTATCAGCCTCTTATGGTTTTACAATATGCTAAAACAAGTTTGAAATGCAAGATATGAATTCTTTTGTCGATTGTTCCTTTACTGCACTATTTTATTTTCTTCTTGCTGCATTTATTTCCAGTATTTAACAACGCTAGAAAATGAGCAACGCGTTCTATGTAAATTATAAAATGTGTTCCGTCTGAAAAAGCGGTTGGGAAAATTTTCATTTGGTCGATGAAATAGGATTTAGGGTGAATTTCTGATCCCATTTTTCATGATAAATAATTCTGTTTAGTTTTTTATTATAGATGCAAATTAAGAGGTTTCCGACCCTAGTAATGAAACAAAATAGTATTCTTCGATTACGCTTCTTCTTTATTTTTTAACATCGCGATCATTGCAATACCCGTAGTATTTTAAAGAACAGAAAATAAATTTATAACAAGTTGCCTTAATACACAATATGCATAATTTTACTGTATTAATGTTTATTATCCGCTGTCTTAACGGCGTAGTATCGTATTCTTTATCCAATGAAAGTGAAGTTTAGTTTCTTCTGAGCTAGAAATGAAATCATATTGTAGAATATCCATCCATATGTAGCTATATATGTAATTAGCTTATGGTTTTAATATCACTGTGGTGACTTGGAACTATTAGACATTTAGCCTGTCTGGGATAGAATATTAGTTATTGATAAGAATTGGGGTATAGAATATACAAAACAACCAACAGCCAGAAATATCGGTAAAAAACTGTTCAAATAATAATGGCCGAACGTAGTAAAGTAGTACATGTATTTTTTATAAGTAATGCCCTAATATTTAGAAAAATTTACATCATATTTCTTTGAAAACTATAACTTCTAAGTTTTGTTTTCCATGAGAAATTAAGTCTCCGTGGAATCATAATAAAAAAATATTTGTCTAAAACGAAAGATTATGAGCACTCCTTATAGTTAAGAATTCACAAATATAATTTTTTAAATGCGTACCAGTACATCAAATGTGATTACAAGTGGAAAACTCGACTCTTTTCATTTTCTGCAACATCCCACTGTTGTATATTCACAAAGTTACATACATATCTTATGCCGCTACTTATCATTTAGTTGCATTTCATTCTTTTTCCGAGCTAAACTATGCCTCTCGTACCGTGTAAATCACTTTTTCGTCAACGTCAAGTCTCTATTTCGAATGCGTTGTCAGAGCAACGTAGCGTTACAGTTCCCTCAATGTCTTTGAGATCTTTCGATGTTTCAAGATCTTTCACACCACTACTCGATTACCATAATCTACGGGAATCCATAGCCATTTTCTCGGTGAAAGTGGTAGCTCCCGGCTAATCCGCTTGTCCATTTTATATTTTTGCATCCATCGCGCATTTTAATTACCAAGTTCAGATGCGCTTTCCCATTCTGTGTCACCCACTGCATCGGGGGCTGGATTGACAGCTTGAAAAACCATTGACAAGTGAAATATTGCTTTGAGATTTCCCGACCCTCTGCGAGCGCTTTCCGTCTCTCGCGCGTATGTTGTACGCGCAAACCCACTGCATACCGGCGTTCATATTTTTAAATCAGATCTACGCTCATAGTTTTGAATTTATGCTGAACGCATAGCGCTGTTCATACGTGTGACAGTTGTAGCTATCGGCGGATAAATTTATCTGAATACTCTCTTTGGGGCTACTCATGACCCGAATCCCTTGCGTTCGCTCCTCCTCTCCCTTTTTGTACACTTTGCCGATATGTTTCGATGGAGTAAGTAATTTCGTGCATATTCTCTATATATATTAGTTCTTGTGTGATTTATACAGTACGGTTGTTCTATATTTAACTCGTTATCGCTGGTTTAGAAGCATATGTCGTTAATGGTGTATTGGATAAATAGATAAATCCACGGTTGCTCTTATATTATATATATGTAATAATGATAATAATAAAATAAGATGTATTGTTTTCTTGAACGATAATAGTAATAAGCGATTTCATTGAAGGGCTAGATGGAGGCATAAAAGTTTCATTTTATGTCTAATTCTATTTCATTAAATGTTTCATACAAGAGACTTAAGAAGTATTACAAAAGACGAGCATAAACTGGGAAATATTTTATGGGTTTAAACAAAAAACAATTTAGCACTTACTGCAATAGTCCACTAGCGTAAGAAGTGAACCAAGTTAGCTTGTCTTCATGATTTCTAAATGTTAATGCGTATTTTTTCGTTTTAACACACCTGATGATTGACAGCAACAAACCCGCAGCTCTAAATGCGTATACATTAATGCTATACATACTTCATTCATATGTTAACAGCCAAATTAACCGATATTTTTTAAATTTAAGATGAAAAGGCAAGGGAGGAAAAATCTCGAAGCAGGGCATACTCTAAGACGCTCTGTCGTTACCCTTCGCAAACCGATCGCCCAAATTCCATTTTCCAGCCGTTCGCAGTCCGCTCATTAATTCGGATAGCCATCGACGGCAGCGGCGCGTCGTTAGCGCGGCCAAAGGCGGAACTGCGGGTCCCGCGATTCGGCCGATCCTTCTTTTGTTTCCAGCGCACACACGCATAATAAGAACTGGTATTTGCGAGTTCTGCCTCGATAGCCCCTCGCCATCTTCCCCTGGTAATGAATCCGACCATCGAAATCGTCCATTTCCGACGAATTACTTTCGCTCCAGAAATAATGGAATCTCATTGCAAATTGCTTCTTGTGATCGTGCCTCTAACGTGAGTTTCAATTCGGAATCGATCCCACTGTTTTCCCCACTCGTTAGGTTTCTTGCGTGCCCAGGGCGGTCTTAATCGCGGGGGTTTTAATTGAGCTATCCACGGGCGATTTTGTGCTTAGGAAGGTTATTTTGGGGCTCTCAGATCTTTAGAAAAGTTGCGTCTTGATTTTTCCTCATTATCCCTGAGATAATGCTGAAAATCCGTAGATAGAGAGGAGATATTGTTTTCTGAGGTTGTGTGGGAGAAAGAGATGTCTTGTAAAGATACAACATCTCGCTTTTTGAATTCCAAGGCCTCCTCGTGTCTAGACTCCTCAACACGATAGTCATTTCAATCGATGATAAATTCCACTTCTCCCTGCAGTTCACATTGTCTCAAATAGGATAGTAAAAATGGGCGCTGCGGGTATTCCTGCCACCTTTTACGATTATTTCTCTCGGTGCCCGTTTGTGCCTCTTCGGTAAATAAAACGTTAGAAAGTTGCATAAACGAACCGCTGGATAAAGATGCAGGTTAATAGAGCTACTTTTCCGGTTGCAATTGTCATTAACTTCGGCAGTTTGAAACCTTCAGCTTTCGGAGAATGATTTCTTGAATGTTCTTGTCTTATATTCAGCTTCGTCAGCTTGTGACTGTTTTGCTGGGGCATAATACTTCTGGAATATACTTGTGAATAAATTTTGATTAGGTTTTATTCGGTTTACATTTATTAAGCAATCCGTTCGTTTGATGAACACCGTAGTTAAACATTAAATAACGAAAATCAACAATATTACATAAGTGGATGGATTAAGGACTTTATTAAGTAAAATCGAGATTCTTAAGAACCATATTCCATTTAATATATTCTTACATGAAAAATACAAGCCTATTTAAATATTGAATGCAAAGCTAACTCATACATATATCGAAGTACAAAGCTAGTCAATACAAATTTTAAAATACAAACCTATACTAATATTAAAATGGAAATTTAACACAGAAAAAATTTAAAATCCTACCCATACAAATGTATAAATTACAAAGCTAATCCATACAAATATCAAAATACAAATCTAAGCCATAAATATTTTAAAATATAACCCACACAAATAAAAATGCAAAGCTAAGCTATAAAAATATTAAAACATAAAGCTAATCCATATAAATATCGAACATAGAAATATTAAAAATAGAAAGACTTTCCCATTAAGTAGATGTAATAGATAAATACATCTTTACACGTAGATACGACCTCCACCTCTGTGTACCCCACGTCCAGGATCAGCACAAATCCGACAGTGACAGTTGCAGTATTTCCGGAGTGCATGGGCGTTTCCACCTTTTTCCAGCTGCATATTGAATGCACCGAGACTGCACTTTCGCCGGAAAAAGTCCCGATTTCTAAAACGCCCGCTCGCGCTCTTTTGCCGTTGCCCACCAAACGAGGTTTCGCCCACGGATAATTTAGCGCAACTAATTGGAATATCGCCACCGCTTCTTTCTTTTTGCGCAATCGCAAAAAGGATTTGCACTTTTCGTCTCGATTCACCGAGGATTTCCAAACGTCCGTTCCCTCTCGGTTAATATCCGGATGATGAACTTAACGCCCGTAAACAAGCGTTTAAAAACTTTTCCGACTCGAATTAAACCGGGAAATTATAATCGAATGCTCCGCAATTTTCTGAACGAATCCGCGCGAGATACGCGCGACCATAAAGCAATTAGCGAACGCGCCCGGCGTTAAAGTACGCCTTGTTTAATCCCCCCCCCCTCTTTTGCGAAAAATTCAAATTCGTTCTAAAATGGGAAAATCGCGAAGTCGGACTAACGGAGTCCGAAAAAGTTGTTCTAGCCCTTGAATTAGTCTCCTGCTAACATTTGAACCTTCTTTTATAATTGAGGCCTATGAACAACGGTGTTAGCGCGATGTCTGGAGAATTTCGTCATTTTTGTGAATTACATGAAAAATTGCACATTTTGGAATCTGCTGGGGTGAGAGGCTATTGATGTCTTCGGCTGGTCATTGAGGATCCCCTTCCGCTCATTCCCGGGAATACATCGTCCATTCCCGTTCTCGAATCATAAGTTTGCCTGGTATACTGTGAGGAATCACTCTTTGAAACCGGTGTTTGTTTTCATTGTTGTCTTCAACCACTCTCATTGTTGACTACTTTTGTACTTAGTTTTCAAAAATCTCGTCGGTGTTCATTGTCATGTACAGCTTCATTAGTTAAGACAGACATTGGGCTCATTTATCCTCTCATTGCACAAAATTGTTGGTCTATGTTTTGATAAATTCTATAGTCACATTGTAATTCAGTAACGTAATGTAGTCAGCCTACTAAAGGTTGTATTTAACCCTTTTTAAGACTTCCTTACCACTGTCCGATGCTCACAAATTGAAGATCTACTGACGTGTTGACGGCAGCCTCATTTCTGTCAAAATCAGATTTTGATTACAGTCTACGCAGTGAGAAATAAAAATAACTGCAGGTAATTCTCGATCATTATCCTAAGTTCTATTGTGTACATTGCCGAAAAAATCCCTGGGTAGAGTCTCGAGGGTTGGAGTCAGTAAAATTAAGTTATTCGGTGTATATTTTGATAAATCTTCGAGTGTGATACATGCCATCATAACATCAGCTTGTCAGAGTCGTCTTGCCTTAGTTTGGCGTTCCCGGCAAGAGATGCACTATAGTCATGAAAATCCGGTCATGGAACTGGTGACTGGATTCTATAGAAGCGTCTCCACCCCTCGAGAGCGCCCTGGCCACTTGCTACCGGCCTCGCTACCCCTTAACAGTTTATAAACAGCGGGGACAGACAGCAAGACCTCTGATCAATTGGGGCGTTAACACTAGACTATAGGGAGAACGCTTCAAACCAAAAGCATTGGAAACGCGTTCGCTATACACAGTACACAGCTATAGTGAGATAGTATTCAAAGTAGTAAAAAGTGTAGCATTTGAGATATCCAAAGATAAATTTTAGCTCGAGGCAAACAAAGAACGAATAAAATACTATTGTTGCAAAAACTTTTATGCTACGTGACAATGGTTAAAAGCAAAATTGTTAAGCTCGTAGGTAGAGGTAGAAAAAGGAAATTGTCTTAACTTTGTTCTCATTTGATTAACGTTTCAACAATCTGGAAGCCGATTGGTTGGTTATATCTCTTCAATTGTTGTAACAATAATTACTTTTCATTGTTGATTTGAATATTTCATCTTTTGATTGTTTTCTAAGAGCGGCGGTGCGTTTATTGTGTTATTGTTAGTGAATGTTAGTCAATAATTATGTTATTAAAATTTTCTTTGGAAAACTCAATAAATTCAATTTTTCTAAGAGCCCTAGTACGCCTAAAACCCGGAGACCCCAACGTTGTCTCGAGAAGCGCTTGTATTCATGGGAGAAGTGAGTAATCCCTTAGCATCGAATGAAGAAGAGCTCATTGCTCCACATTCGGAGCTAAGATATTCTGCGATGCATCACTCCCCTGGAAGACCACTTTCTACGAGAGAAATCTCCCGAGAAACTGTGCGGAATGCTCCCTGCATCTGTTTTATATCCGCGTTATACTTTTCGATACTTCGAGCGCATTTTTGAAATCCCGAAGCGAAACTTCTACGGACGCTCTTTATTTTCTCTCTCGTGTTTTAGAAAGAAGCTTTATTTCTTCATAACCAATAACTTTTAGGCAATAAATGGATTTTATGTGCGCTTTAACGGGCGAGCGTTTTTGAGTAACCATTTCATTTCCTACATTCTATAAGCCCTTCGTATGATTTCCTCGGAATGTTATTAATGCTTGTGCATAACTGTAGATGAATAAATATGACTTGCATGTTTAGCATAGGACTTAGTTTGCATTATATATTTAAAGCTACAACTGAAATTATCCACATTAATATACATTCTTCCGTATATGACTCTCCAGAGTTTTAACTTTTGCCGTCTATAGCTTTGTAAGCTAGAAAAATCACCGATTGGCAATTATGCTATTAATTCATACTTAGGCTGTTTTAATTGTTAGAGAGACGTAGCTAACTACGAATTGGAAAATGTGCTGTTTGTTAACTACTTTGCGAGCTTAAAAACGGAGTAATAGCTAACTAAATGAAATATCGAAGTTTAGAACCTGAAGATTTTAAAGGTGGAGAATTCTTGTTTTGTTCGTTTCATTTTACCTTAAAATATCCGATACATCTATATATATATATATATATGATATTTATGCTGCAGTGCTTATAATTTATCCAAAGGGAATAGGCGTCACGGTAATGGTAGGGAAGGAACATGAGAACGTTTTAGGAAGACTCTGAAAAGAAAAACATTTATCTTACCCAAAAGTGCTTTCCTCAATTATTATTCTTTTCGCTTTCAATCAGTATTGAAGAGTAAATCTTTCGCGCCTATTTTTTCTCAGGATAGAGCCCGACTATTTATAATAAACCATGCGCTGGCTACATTTTCACACTCAGCATAAAGCCATCAACAGCCTTATCTCCGTCCCTCGGCTACGAATAGACCAGACCTGGGCGGTCGCCTAGACCACCGCTAGCCCAGCTTCCTTTCCATCCCGGGTCCAAATTTCCCAATCTTCAGTCTGAGGGAGCAGCGATTTGGTAAAGGAAATACAGTTTGTTTGTGGCCGTTGGGGCGTTTTGCGAGGGCTTGAGATCGGCCCATAACGGATGTCGTCTCGGAGGCCTCCCTATCGCCCCCAATATCTGCGCTGTTTTTCTGGCAAATGAACCCTCGAGCGCACTGCCAGACTCCCCCAATGGTTTCCTTAAAAACCGTTCAAAGGGATTGTTCATTTTAATTCATTCCTACGCTACGTGGAGGACTTTGCGCACTTCTAGCGGATGTCATTATGAAGTCATTTTCCGCAGTTTTTTAAGTCTCACGTGGATTCAGCTGACAAAGGTCTTACTGTGTTTAAACCTTTTCTGTTTTATTCTGATGTTCCTTTCTGTTGGTTAGATTCGTACCTGATTCTATAACTGTACTCTGTAACCTACCTTTCAGCGTGTAGCTTAGGATAAGTCTTATCCTATTACTGTATCGTATTTTTATGGATACATTTTCTACCAAAAATTGCAAGGCTTATGTTTCTATGTAAAAACTATTTCAAGCTAGATTGAGGTACTAATTCCATCGAACAAGGAATACAAAGAAAATCAAATCCTCTACAAGACAAGATTCACTTAAAACCAACTACCTAGAATACCTATACATTCGTATTTTTTGCCCATTAGCCTCATCTCAAGCATTGATAAAACATTCAATATAATTTAAGCTCATGTAAGTGAGTAATTCATTCAACCAATTGTTAATAATTCTTTTTCAGTTGAATAATTCACAAATACATTTACTTTTGCTTTGTGCCTATTTTGATATTTGATCACCTACTCCGCCAACGCACTATGTGGCTGTTTTTTACACTTGTTGAAATGGACTTAGAGTATGTTCAGTGCCTAAGGCACTCTTCCCTGCCCACCTTTCCACCCCATCTTAGGCAGATGACAGGGATGGCCGGTTAAGCGAGGGGACTTCTCGGTTCCTGGGTAAATTAATCAGAGATCGAATCGAATTTTAAGGAAGCATGGCGATGGAACCAAATCGATTTGGAGGAAAAAACGCCTTCCCGCATGTCCGCCATGATTTCTCCGTGACGAAACGGCAAAACAAAATGAAAGCGAATTAACGGGGAAATTGGACGGAACTCCTCGAAGCGTGCATAAGAGTGGTCTTTTTCTTCTTCGGATGAGTCGATTTGGTGCCCCCCATTCTAACGAGACAAGGTCGCGCCCTTCCTTAATCCATCTTCCCTCTGCCCGACTTTTTCTCATTACAACATTAAAACAGTCTAACATATACTGGCGTTACCCATGATACTTAATATGTACCCGTTGAAGATATCTGTGTAGGGAATAGCTGTAACGTAACATTCTGATCGCCGAAGTTTAAAGCCAGAAACTTATTGATTTAGCATATACATATTTGAAAATGGGTTTAGAAATGAAAGGAGGGAAAACTATTTTAGATTTCGTAAATTTGTTGTGAAGTACCCTAACAGTCTTGCTGAAACATAACTGTTTCTCTTGTTCTCATAATTATAATTGCAAATGTAGAAACTAGTAATTTTGCTGCTTCCGTGTATTGTTGGAAATGGAAGTAACAATAGGACTGTGAATAAATAAGAATTTGTAGTTTCATTACGGTATTGTTGGGTTTCTGCGTTTAATTGTTAGAGCAGTGCAATTGTTTCCACATCATCCCTTGATTTTTCTTACCATTGTTGAGGATTAGTGTGAATCTGGTTTCCGTATGACAATTGCAACAATAAAAATTTAATGCTTTGTTGCCAAACTCATCAACAAAGCAATCACTCACTAATTACGATTTATCTGGATCAATAACAATCTACAATTTCTTAGAAACATTCATGATAAATGACACAAATTGTGTATTCTTTTTTTAAGTGCCATTTGTATGATGATAGCTTTCTTTCCAATAGTTCCTAAACTTACTTGGAATTCCTTTTCTACCAGGTACAATGTTTATCCTTCTAGTATTTCTCTATTGCAAGTTTATCCTCTAATGATCTAGAACAATTTTGCCTGTCTGTACATTCATAATGATTCAGATTTCTACAAGTAATAATGAAGTGTATGTATTTGTGTAGGAGATACACTGGGGCTTTTTTCAGCGTGTAGAGTATCAGTTTTCTATGAGCGACGTGTTGTTACTTTTCAAGATGACAAGGCAGAATCCGAGCCCGTGGATCCGCCCACCGCCAGTCGAACGGAAAATGTCTTCTCACCGATGAAGTTGGAACAGGAGATGCTTCCCATAAAACCTATAGGAGATGAATCTCGATTATTGCTTGTGATATGATTGCTTTTAGGATCTCTCAGCATCGGAGTGTTTTCATGCTCCCTTCTATTTTTCTTGAGGTTCTTCGGTCACCTATTCGAGTTTATATTCTTAGAAAATAAAAATAATCATTAAATTATAAAATGATTGTATATGGATTTGTTTATTCGATGAAAATCTATGCAGATGTTTCGTTGAGTTTTTCCTTATTAGTTATCACTATTCTTGGATCATAGGATTTGCGATTCAGTGCTGTTTTATGTTTTTTTATATCTCTTTAGCTGGTTGATCTGAATCATCAACATGAATCATCGCTTATATGGCCTTGCTTGTTTTTAAGTGGGATTTAGGTAATCGATAAACCTTAAATCTAAAGAATGCCTGGAAATATTTCATTGCAACGAGTATCAAAACTGTTTCAAGCTCAGAGATTATTTAATGAATAAAATTTACAAAAAGATGTAGTTAAATTTTCCTTAAGGAAGGATTGGCTGAACATGATTTCCTAGAAATTACTCTCAAAATATTAGGATTTTTTCATAACTGTGATGTTCGATATCGGTAGACCAGAATAGTAGCTGATATAGCTTATTCATTAAGTGCCTTCACATTTTAGACACATATTTAAATTTCAATGTCCTTTGCAAAGAATCTTTGGATTCTCCCGCAGGAATATCGGGCAATATCACCTTGGGGGCCTCCGCATCTTGGGGGCCGATGGGTCCCCTCCTGAACTCCATCCCAGAAAATATCATCGTTAAAGAATTCGCTACCAACTTCCTCTTTTTTTGTAATGTCCTCATTTTTATGAGTTTTAAATAGAGCATAGTTCGCCATAAACGTACGCATCGCATAGGCGCGTGAAAACGCCATAAAGATGGATTTTAAAATACGATGTTCCGATAGCGGCGGAAGGACGGTTCGCCCGAAAGTTGAGTAATCAAACGGAAGAGCGCTTTTCGTGACGCTAACAGTCGAAAAATTCCATCAAAGTGATTTACGACGCTCGTGACGCCGGAGAAAAAATAACGCGGGCATTTTTCAGTCTATCGCAGATACTTTTAATTACCCCGCAGGCTCTTGATCGAATTGAGTTCCATTAGCACTCACATGGAGCCGAACTATCGTAAATATCGGGACAATAAAAGTCTTTGATGGGGGGATCCCTCCACGCGGAAAATCGAGCCGAGAATATGAGCGGGTTTATCATTTTTTCCTCTCCAATTCGTATCGAATTACATCATTGAGAGATCTGCCCTTTCTCCGATTCGCACACATCCGGCCAAGATAAAGTGCAAATCTAATTCCCGTGTATGCCGTATAATTCCGCTCTGAGAACAAACAAATGCTTAGAATAACGTTTTTTCCCTGACGCGGGGTACAGCACTTGGCCATTAACCGCTGCCATGGGTGAGGATTGTGAATAAACGGGGTTTGCCTTCCTCGGCGTGAAAGCGTATGTATGCATGTATGTGTAGACCACCAGCAGGGTCGGATTGGTAAGGGGGAGCTGACTTAAATCGCTGTCCCTCCACGGTTCTCTCTCAGAGAGCTGTTGTGTCCGCGATGGTACTTATTGCATTTCCAAGAATGTTATGCACTCGAAGTAGCTATTGACGTTTAAAGGGTATTTACATATACGCCCGTTTTTAATATCTTCAAATCTCTCACGTGTTATCACTAAAATAAACGTGCAGGAGTAGCCCTTGAATTCTAAGTAGTTCCGGCTCGCTTTTGTGGCTTTTACGCGCCGAAATTAATTCTTATGGCAACTTTCGATTGTTAAATATCCTGTTTCAACTTACATTTCAATTACTTTGGCATCGATCATTGTTTAGTTACGCTGTAATTGTTGTGACACCTATTAGGCTGTAATTTACATTAATAATGCTCGATAGGTTGTAATTGTTACATTATTGAGGCACGCTACATGCATTTAATTAATTAAATACAACGGCCTTTTAGTTTTTATAATTTTTAATACAATTACTACTTGCCTTATCAATATTTATTGTTAGTGGTATTTGATTTACTTTCAATTTCTGAATCTAGCCCTGATTTAAGGACGAAGCATTTTAATCCATATTTTCTACGTTAATAAATTCATCAAAGTTTACTAAACGCTTTACAAGAGAAATTAAAGAAGAGTGTAAAACAACTGAGAAATTATCATTTTATACATATAATTACTCTAGATTTTATTGGGAAATCGTTTTTGATAGAAATTGACTTTAATTTTAATATCGGATACAATGATCTGGGAGATTTTAGCATCAGTACCGTTGCGTCTTAGAGGCAGTCCATCTCAGCATCACACAGGAGCAGACATAGTGGAAATAGTTAGGATAGGTAGTTAGTTATCTTCCTTATATTAACCTCTTTTTACATCTTCAACCTCTGATGCATCAAGTATTATCATCATCAACAATTCAACAAGAAACAGTAAAGGCGCATTGTTAATGAATGGCTTTGTTCCAATTTTGCTATTCTGATTACAGCCATCACATTAGTAGGACTCATATGGGGTTATTCCCACCCCTTCGCAGTGCCACCACACCCTCCCGTCCATTTGCAGCGTCTTTCTCTTTATCGAAGAACCTTTTTATTCTCCGCTCGAAGAACGCTCAAGGCGTCGCTAATGAGTCCCAAGAACACTTTGCGGCCATTGTGATTCCAGCTCTTGGGAAAATGATCGGTCCATCGTCCAGGGAGAGGAGCAATCTGGATTAAAAAGGCGCGCTTTGGAATCCCAACGATTATCCTCGAATGCCATAATTTATGAGTTTTGAGAAGCGCTTTTAGGAAAGTGGTTGATCTCAATTGTTTCTAATTTGAGCGAAGATGCACAAAGTGATGGTTCATCAGAAAGAAAGATGTCCTTTCGAGTTGGTTGCTTTTGATTCGCGATTAAGTTACATAGTCTGACGGAGTACATTCTTACTTAATTTATTTAAATTTTATTCCTTATCCCTAAGGAATAACAATGCTAAATTAACTCCTGATAATTATATTGTTCCATATCGTAGATCTAATAGGAAGTCGTCGTCCTTAAGGAATTAATATTATGCCGTATTCAATTGAATTGACATAGACATTCCTTTGTTTGCATCTAATTAGTATTTTCAATAACAATAGCTTCACTTTTAAATACATATTCTTGCGTTTAATAATAGGTCTAATTATTAATTCTTGTGAATATTTAATTTATCTCTGCTTGTAACAATGTCTCAATAAATAGTTGAATTATCGTTGTTCAAAATTTATAATGCTTACGCCTACTCCATTGTCTTCTTGCTCCGAAGTTTCTAAAATAAGACCAACAATATCAACTAAGTAGGAGACGTTAGCTACAACAACAATAAGTCATTATCTCAGTGCCTTAATTTCTGTAGTGTGAAGTAATTCTAGTGGTGGTGATACCTCTGTAATATATCAAAGCAGAAGGAAAACCGGACAAATTGTCTTGATAATGTTTTCTCTCGCCCATCACCCCGGTCCCTTCGTAACCACTTCATTACTAAGCGATTGTAAGTCACCTTTACCATTTGAGGCATAGTTCTCGGTCATCTAGGTTCACTTTCGGGGTCTCTCGGACCCTAGTTGAAGGTTTCCCTTTCTGAAATTGCAAGGCATTAGTTGTGGAAAATCAGTTATTAGGGAAAGCGGGGCACGAGCTGATATTTCTTCCTCCCTCGCCCATATCGACCTCGGACTGATTTATGGCTCTCTCCGGTGGATTTCTCGCGAAGTCATTATTTGTCAGAATACCATTGATTAGTTCTGGCCCAAGTGTTGGTTTTTTCCCCGCTCACCGAAGGGTCCCCCATTTCTCTTCCGGCCCTTAAAAGTGTCCTAGGCCAATGCCAGACCTACTCCGGCGCCTCCGATGTTGTGTCTGCCCTCCCCAGTTGCCCCCTTAAACGGTATCCTCATTATCCATCTCTCTTTACTTGTCTTTTTTCAATTTTGGTATCCCTCCAATGTTTTCGGCAGATGTGCGGCTTCTTCCTTGTACTTTTTGCCGGTTCGTGCGCGTATTAACATATTTATTTCTATGGAATTCCTTCGGAAATAAGCTAATTAATTCGATGCCTTAGGGCTTTGTGGTTGAGCTTCCTTGTGCACCAACCGTGACCAATGATTCACTTCTTCTGCCCCATTCTAGTTTTTCGCTGGATTTTTTCAGATCCGCGGTTTCTTGCGTATCATTATTATAATGAATCCTACACGGGAATGCAGGCGGGTTGCTGGCAGAGGGTACAGAGAGAAAATCAAATTCAGAATACCAATAAAATTCTCAGCATCATACATTTGAAGCTGCTCATTCCTTTAATCCAAGAAATCATAGTTAATGTTAGTCCATCAATGTCTTCAATCGCTATTCCGTCTCTCAAAATGTTTATTTCTTTGTAATTGCATTACATTTTGAAGGTTGACTCAGTGCCGTGTGGTGGCTAGTAAACAAGATAAACGAATATTAATGTAGAGTGATAATCACTAAGTGATAATACAAGTGAAACAGATAAAACAATTGATGCGTAATTACCTAGCTCAAAGAACAGTGTCAGGGAAACGGTTACAATGCAAGGAGCAACAACTAGGCCTATTGCCCCGCAACAGCCAAAATACGCTCTTAAAAACAGAAATGATAATAAGAAATTGGAACTTGTGGTATATGAGTGGTTAGAACAGTAATGGGAGTGGATTCAGCCTGAATTATCTCGGCAAGAATCGACATCACCCACACTTCTCGATGACCGCAAATACTCCGAGCAATCAAGAGGACCTTTTTTGAGTGATATTGCACTCCTATGGCCTTCCTTAAGAAAATAAAAACCCCACTCAGAGACACACTTAATCCCACCCATTTCGCGCCCCTCATTACAACACGATCGCATTCTGATAAAGGATGAATAATGCACAAAGAAACTTAAAACCAATCGCTTAATGGGAGCGCCAAGATCTTTTTTCCACGCTGTTTGCACAATTGAGTGTTATTCTGTGTAGGGCGATCGGGTAATAGGTCGCAAAGTATGTGTAAGGGAGGGCGGGAGGGGCCGCCACTCTCGTTGTCCAATGGGGAACCTTTACGGAATTGCGCGCGGAGTCTGCGCAATAGAAATGAGAATAGCCGACGGAGCGCGTTTTACGCCTCCCCCGCGGACGACGCGATTATCGCCGCGGAAGTCTTCGCACCGACCGCGCAGTCTCCGAACTGCTGATAAACGGGGACGCTGACAAATCGGGGCCCCGGATTTATATGCGCCGGGGGACAGCCGACTTCGGTTGCGTAGGGCAGTGATCCCGACCGGTGGGCCGCCGAGCTGAGGTCTTGGCGTGCCGCGTAGTAACATAACGTTGTGATTCTGCGTGACGTTACCGCTGAAATTTACGATCTATTGTCCGCTTAGTAGGAATTCGTTATGCTACTATTAAAACGTTTTTTCACGCTCGGTGTTCCATATTTTCAAATACAATATAGTAAACATGTTAAAAAACGGGTATTTCGGTGTGCCGCAAAGAGTAATTGCTCCGTAAAAAAATGGGAAGCACTGACGAAAGAATAAGCGTGTAAAAATCGAGGTTCCAGGCTTTGATATTGGCTAGGGCATGTTCGTTTGTACTTTTCAATATAATGGCTAACTGAATGATTTGTCTTGTCATTAAATATCTTCTTTACCTGAATTAACGGAACGAAGAAGATAACCTCTTCCGTACTCTTTAACTATTATTTTGTTCCATAGTAGAAATTATGCAACTCAATAAGTGCAATCTTGGAACATCATATTTTATTGCAAAAAACTCTTTAGAATATTTTTTTTAATATCTTTATTCAGGCCCGTTATTATAATTTTGGGGGCTCTACGCAACATTATAGCATGGGGCCCTATAGACTGCAGTGCAATGATTACACCGTTCCAATGACTGTTGAATAACCACTTTGTTTCACATTCGTTACATGTGAGGCTAGCGAAATATAACGTTAAAATATCCTAATATGGTACGGAAATTGAACTTAATATGCTTTTAATTTTATTTATTTAATAAAAATTTTAATTATTGAAATGCTTTATGCCCTTTTTGTGGCTTGGCGGCTGGGCCCCTAAGTTGACGGGGCCCTAAGCGGCCGCGCATGCTGCGTATACCTAAAAACGGCCCTGCTTTTATTAGCTGAAGATGATATTAATACTGATAGAAATACTACATATCTCAAACTTCTTATTATGAAAAATATAATCCTTAAGACAACACGTTTAGCTGGGGAACGATATTTTTAATGTAGAATTATATTTAAATTTATCATTCTCGTTATTCACCTTTCTTTTGCTTTGCGGAATAGATGAAACACTTCCATCCCGCCAAAAATGCATTTACCACTCGATGCATGTAAGATATTCCGGGCGGTTGCATCCGAACTGCATCGATCCTTTTGGTGTTCCGTTGAAATTGAGACGATGCAAAATCGACCTTTGGCTCGAAAGGCGAAAAAAGTTTTGGGGTAAAAAAGGCGAAACACGTCGTGCACGAGAAATCCAAGCCACCGTCGGGCGCACTGTGCACGCCCACTCACGCTTTCCCCCGCTTTGTGTGTAGACGCGTGCTCAAGTAGTGATGCTTGTGTTGGTTTGTTTTGGGATGGACCGCTCTCATGCAAATACGGATTGTTGACCGCATTTGACAGTCGACGCGAGCGCCGTGTGTGGACTAGAGCGAAACGACTCTACAAAGAGGTGTATTTTTCTGCACTTGAGATTGCATCTTTGGAAATTTTAGACAGGTTTTGTATGGGGAATTGATAAATATCATGTATGCTATACAAGTTGTTGCGTTTATTACCTATCATTACAACGTAAAATGTGTAAAGCGTCAGTTTAGATTATAGAAAATGTTGAAGAGCGTCTTCCCAGTATTGCAGATTAGTTATGGATTAAGGAAATGTTTAATGGAGATAGCAAACAGTTCTTGTTCAGTAAACCAATTTGTATACCTTCTAATGTAGATTAATATAGATTAAATATCTTAAACATGAACGAAATCTGAAAGGGAGTACATATTATAAATTGAATAAGCACTTTTACAAACAACAGATATCATTCGAATAATTCCAATGAATTTAGGAGAAAGCCTGATTTAATTATTGTTTCAACTTTTCAGAAGTTATTTGCAAAGCTGAATAAGTAATTTACTTAAAGAACAAGTTCCGTAAAGTAACCACATTTATTCCGATCATTCATGCTGGTAGCTCAGCAAACAATAGTATCCCCCCATTTATGATCTTTGATTTACATTCTTCATTTTTAAATTTATTTTCCTTGTCAGATGTATTTCTAAAATTTTATACATTTCAAATTTCTCGCTGGGAAATTTTGATTCTTTATTAAATAATGGAGATGGAAAACATTGAGGAACTCGGTAAATGGAGACTGTTGAAAAAATACATATTTACTTCACATTATGCAAGTTTAGCTTAATCAATATATCAGCCTTGGTTTATATTGATCATTTAAGGTTTTTACATTCAGTCATACTTAAAAATAAAAATGGAATTTATTCATTGACGATTTGAGCATCTTTCCTAACGTTGCCTCCCGCTATCCGTTCCCCCTAATGAATCGACCGAAGAGCCCTTGGTCGATCCTTAACCTCATTATCCCGCAATCGAAAGGGTACAAATAGCAAACACCTTCCCCTTCAGGCCCTCTCCTTTGCGGCCGCCTAAGAAAATGTTTGGGTGTTCTGTGGCGTCCGTCAACCCGAAACCAAGCTGTTGGACGGTTTGCCAACCCTTTGAACCCCACCCGTATAATCCCCCCTAACCACCGCTCTCGTACGTGTTGCGTGCGCTTGTACGTCTTCTCCGTGCATTTGCCCCCACTTTCCCCAATTGGAGGTTTAATCTCTACGCTTCCACAGATCCCTATTCACTTCCATTAGCCGTCGAAGGAGTAATGGCTCCGCTCTATCGGCCATCTACGCAACCTCCAAGATATCCCTCCGCGATTCCCTGCTCAATTGATGGAAGGTCCTTAACGACGCTATCGATATAATTGAGAAAAATACATACATATAGGCGAATGATATAAATGCTTCAAATTTCTTAAGTTTAATTTCTTCTGTATCTCAAATGAAGGAAAAGCAATATGTATATAAAGTTCGATACTTATTGTTGAAAATAAAGACGGGATTGCCATCGAGTATTGAGATTGATATTGGATGAAGCAAAGCTCCCATAAAAATTTTTTACGTTCATAAGAATGGTTTTACTTCCTTATTAGATATAAATAGCCGTACCATATTTCACTCTTTTACAATCTGCTTTTACACATTATATAATAATTTATATTATGTAATGTATAAATTACCTATAAGAGACTTTGTTGCCCAACGAGATTTAAATTTAGCTATATTGCAGGTAATCTACATTTATTTACTTATATTGACTTAGAAATCAACGTTTCTCATTGATATAAATTATTTTCTTTTATTCCCAATCGCTTTATTTCTTTTTATCTTCTTAAGAAAAGTTTGGGCATAAACCTTTTTCCAAGTAAATGTAAGCCAGTGAGTCACTACCATTTTAAATTCTCATATTAAATTATTGGTCTTAAAATTGAATGTCGCGATATCCGTCTGCTCCAATCGCTATAATTTTGCATCGCGTTAACAGTAGCTTTCGAAACTTCTCGAATATCTATACAAAGCTCCCATAGCTCAAGGAAACGCATTTTTAGACATTACGGCAAGCTGTCGATCTTAAATAACTTGTGTCCTTCAGCCTTTCATTTATTTCTTCCATCCATTTTCTATTGGCATGAGTTGAACTCTAATAAAATTAACACAACCTATAAAGATAACCTCCGGTTCGGTTGGAATTGGAATAAATAAAATTGCATAGAACTGACTCCTGGATATTTGACAGCTTTTATCATTTTAAAGTGCTAATTTAGCTACCCGCAATCTCTAAGTATTGATTATGTAATTTTATCATAGGATAATCATTAAATTTGTTGCTGCCTCTTGCTGTCGTTTAATAACCTCCTAGTACTATACGTCTCTTTATCTGTTAAAATTTAATAAAAATGTAACAGAAATTATAACTTATTTCCGAGTTCAACAAATTGTATTGAGTAAAACATTATTGAAATTATAGATCAGACACACTTATATGTATCTTTTATACTTTATGACAGGAGAAATAGGATCAGTAATTTTATTTCCGAAATTAGCTTACGGCTTGCGAAATTGTATTATTTAGAGTTTTACTATCATTGGATATTCAATTTGATGGAGTATTTTTGACTGGCTTACATTCTCTTCCTTTGGTCCATTCATGGTCAGGCGCGTTTAAGATCAAGTTGGAATCATTTCAGAGGACGCACACAAATGTACAATTCCGAACTGATATGCTCGGGAGACTGAAACAGAAGAATGACGAAATTCGCTCCAAATCCCCTCCTCCCTCCCAAATGGACGCTATCAATCTAATTCAATCATTCACTTTGTAAGGTTTTAAAAAATTGCGACATATAAGCCGATTGAATACCCTTTTTTTTATTTTTTCCCTCATCTCCGCGCACTGTCCCAGCGTGCGTGTGTGATCGCGTATAATTTGGGGCGCTTAGCGTCCGCACACACCCACCCGTGTCGAATGTGGCGCCTCCAGTGGCCATGGGGCGCAACACCTTCTCCCCACCCGCAAAAAAATGGGAATCGCAACCCAATTCGAAAAAAAACTCCCACTCCCCCCTATTTCTGACGCACCAACGCTTGAAACAGCATCGGAAATTGATTCTTTCCATTGGTCCAGCGACGGACTCGCATTTTTCGCGCGGAAAATTTTCCTCCAAAACAAACGGGCGGCGAGTCGCTATTGTTTTTTCGCCTTTTTTCCGTTCGTTTCGCCGCCGCGCTTTTTTTCGCACTTGCAAAAACACCCTTTTTTTTCTCCCCCGTCGAACGGTAGGAGCGTTAAATTTGTAATTGCTTTATCTCTCGGCATCTCTCCTTTCTCTTACTCCGTCATTTTGATGCGCGTGATTAACATTTGCGCATATCGGCGTGATCTAGAATCGAACCAAGGACTAGACGCACCCGAATCCCGAAGAATCCCCGAACTAGATTCTCAACGTCAATCTCTTCTCTAGATGTCATGTTTGGACTTCTTTGGCTGCGAACAAACTCGAAACATACTTGCTTTTCTTTGAGGATTTTCATTGCAATATGAATTTTATAATATTGTTTGATTTAATCTATTTGAAATTTAGTTGCTTGAAAAATCTGATTTCAGTAAATATTTAGCAAATTCAAAGATCTGTGATGCAGAAAATTACTAAATTATAAACACATTTTCCATATCACGTTCCAGCAATAATCGTTTGATTAAATTCTTGCTAAATATCAATGTCTCTTATATGAATGTTTAATAACATTTACCTTCTCATATATTCACTATAAAATTATATAGGGACCCGAATATTCTCTATAAATTGGTTGCCAAAGATTTTTATTTGTTTTCTTTTTTACTTGATAACTCTACTGAGATACTAAAGTTCTGTGATCATACGCACAACCACCTCATTATTCCAAAATAATTTCCATCCTTATTTACTTAGTTTAATTTTGTCCGGTTACTTTATTCCCTGTATCAGATTTATCAAACTATTAAAGGTTTCATAATCTGCAATTTAGTTGTGACAAACTATTTGGAAACTTAGAATTTATTCCATAATTACAATTTTATGCTCTATTTGTTCCTATCGTGTCTGCAGAAATCCTGCTTTAGTGTTTTTTAAAACTCAATTTGGTTCTTATGACTGACCAATTTGCCATTGACATATCTATTCATTCGAAGAATTCTACTTTTATAGTTATTTAGACCTTCCGTTTTATTTTCATCGTTTATGTGCAATCATCATTCTGAAACCAACAATTGTCATTTTGCGTCTATTTTGCAATTAATCATAGAGGTATCTGAAATATACACTTATATGGAATTCCTTCCCTTAAATTAAATGAGCAAAATTGAATATTTAATTTGGCAGCAGGAAAATGTTCTCCTCTAGATTTTCTATAACTAAACTATTATCTTAAAGTCCGTCTCCAATTCGCCAATTTCGATTTCCAAGATATCTCTTATTGCCAATTTTCGCGAATTATCGCCCGGAAACGTTCCTTCCCCTCTGAAGAGCCCCGCCATTAATGTTTCACGCTACGAGGAGTTCGTTTTTCATTTCTCGCTTGTTTTTCCATTGTTTAATCTCCGTGGTCCCCGTAGAATTCGTCCGACGTAATTCCGCGTGAAATGTCGAGCAGAATCCATCGAAATTGAATGAAAACCCCGTGCATTTTTTATCGCCATCTTCCGATGCGGGGAATAATAATCAAATCAATAAGCGATGGAATTCGGAAAATTCCGCCTCTTTCGCTCTCTTTTATATCCCCATCCGAGGTATCGTGTTCCGGGGAGGAATTCCTTTTGAAGTGGAGGAGATTTTTTGAGGTGAGGAATCGGGGTCTGGGATTGCTTTCTAATCGGAAACTTTTGAGGCTTTGCTGAGGACTATATCCTTTGAGAAAAAATGAGGTTTTTGCGAAGTGTGTGTTGTTTGGCTGCTAACTGCTAATTTATCTAATTGCTAACTGCTATTCATCCTAACTGTTTATTTATCTATTTTCTAACTGCTAATTTATCTATTTTCTAACTGCTATTCATCCTGACTGCTAATTTATCTATTATCTAACTACAATTCATCCTAACTACGTATTTATCTAAACAAGGATTTTTAGGAATCTTTGGTTTTAAAATTCATTTGGTATGTAAATATAATACCATAGTAACTGTCAGTTTTATCGTAGATTTGTGGCATAAGAATATTTCATGTAGTAAAATATATGGTCACTATATAATAGTTATATTGAAATAGTCACATTTGTAAAGATTCCGAGATAATAATATATTAAACTCGATGAATATAGTTTCATATATATTTAAAATGTAAATGTATACATGTACAAAAGAAATATTAATATTTGCAACATATATAGACAAATATTTGCGAAGTATTTCTCCTTAAAACTTAGTGCAATCTACGAACAGTTCCGTCACAAATTATAATGAGAGTAACCTTTCCCACCAAAGAAGAAATATATCTATAACAACATATCTTATAATAATAATTTTCATCTATTAAATGCACAACTAAGAAATCATTGAAAGGCAATAATGGTATAAGTACTATCATTACTTATTTACACTTTGTTTATTATTTTTATTCCCAATTTGTAATATTTTATTCTCATTTATAATCTGTTAGATTTTCCTTGCGACATACCATTTTTTTCTACCATTTTTGGAAATATTTCTCCGTTAAATTCCTATATATCTGAACATTTATCTTTATTGGAGCAATAATCGTCTAAAATATTCGTAGGAACCTCGTCAATGTTCGATGCAACGCGTTATGAATAACTTAACACCCGGATGCGTCAAATATAGTTTCCCTAACTTTATTTGCATTATGAATATATCCGAATATTAGCGTAATAAAAGTCCCCGCGTAACATTTGGTCCATTCCCCCTCTTCCCAGCCTCCCCTTCACGTCAATCAAA